>CM052892.1:5477861-5493695 GCA_028534135.1 Potos flavus
GGAAGAAAGCGGCCAAGGGGGACAGGGAGACCTGGAAGCAGGGCCCCAGGGGATGTCTGACTGTGCTCTTCTCCCCACCCCACGGGAGCCCGGGCCCAGAGCGGGGCCCTCAGCCGCCGTGCAGCGTGGATATGAAGAGGATGCTGTCGCGGTCCTGCAGCTGGTAGTCCAGCTCGCCCTGGTCCAGGAGAGAGAGGGGCTGTCAGGAGGGCAGGAGGGGGCCTGGCCGCTTCGGGAGAGGAGGAGAAAGTCTACCAGAAAAATGGGTGCCCTGCACATTAACCTGTGAATCTTCAGGAAGAAAGAGAGGGCACCACTTTCCCCAGCTCCCCGCTCCTTCCTCCGTGGGGCAGGAGACTTGAGCGGCCCTGGTTTGGAGGCCAAGCGGGACAGGGGACTAGCCAGCAATGCACGCCGGGCCTGATGAAAGACCCAAGCCTGTCCCGGGGCAGCAGTGGGGGGGGGGGGGGGGATGTCTCCCGAGGTACTGACCAGCAGTTCCCAGTCTGCGTCGTTAACCAGCACCAGAATTCCCGGCCGCCTGTGGGAAAGAGGGTGTGAGCAGCGGGGAGGGAAGGGCAGGAGGCGGTCAGCAGCAGGGGGGTAGAGGCTGAGACACTTGGGCTGGAGGACAGTGTGGTGGGACCTCGCCGTCCCGAGGTTCTAATTAAAAAGCACCCAGGAAGTGGAAGGGCCACTGACTCTAAAGGAAACAGGCCCAACAGTCGTAGCCTTTGAGATGATCTGGAAAATGGGTATGAATTCCAGCACCACCTCCCAGACCTCAGACAACTCATTCTGATTCTTTGAGCACCAGTTTCCTCATCCGAAAACGGCACAAATTTCATAGCCATCCTCCCAGGTCTATGCCAGGATGAGCCAGGACGATGAGTGTCAGGTGCCTGGCTGCCCGTGTCTACGCCGGTAACCACTGGCAGCAGTGTATTTTTCCAGGGGTCTCACCTCCCTCTCCCGGGCCTCCCGCAGGCCTGTCCTGGAGAGGAGACTATCTTGGCTCCTCGGAATCAGAGAAGGCTGCCGGGGCCTCAAGCACCCACAAGCCAGAGAGCAGCCCGGCCTGGCGTAAGGCAGGGGAGGCGGATATCTGGACAGGTACCTGCCTGGCCCCTGCTGGCAGCGGCCCAGGGAGCACTACTGTCCTTGCGGGGGGGGGGGAGGGGGGCGCTGTGACGGCTGGCCTGTGACCTGAGCCAGGGCTTGAATGGCCGCCTTAGCCCCGGCTGGTGACCTCTGCCTCAGGGGGATGATGACTGGGTCCCCCAAGTGCCTTGCCTCCCTCTCTTACACATTAGGCCGCCTTCTTGTAGCAGCAGAGTGACTTCCTGGCACAGGGAGCGTGGCTCTTTTCCCCGGAGGCTGGGCTAGGTCTGGAACAGGTCCAGCTCACCCCAGTGAGCATGAACGTGCACGCGTGTGTGCGCTCCTGCGTGTGTGCACGTGCGCACCGTGACTACCCGGAATTCTAGACCTGTGCCCTCCAGTACGGTATCTATGAGGCGCTATTCGCATTTCTAGGGCTCAACAGACTCATGTGCTTAGCAGCTACGACACCTCACAGCACAGAATACACAGCATTTCCAGCATCACAGAAAGTTCTACGGGACAACCACAGTCCAGATTGTTGAGGGATGCAAGGGACTGTGGGCAGCATCTTTTTCTCAGGACTTGCTGTATGGAGAGAGAAGGTGAGGCCCAGAGACGGAGAGAGGATAAAGGGGAGAACAGGACCCCGAGAAGGCCGTCGGTGAACCCAAGGATAGGGGCTCAAATCTCCTTCCCCCCTGCCCCTGCCTGCCCTCCTCGGGGAAGGGAAGAAAGGGACTCACACGCTGTCTCCCTGCATGAACAACTCTGGCCGCTCTTTTAGCAAATTCTTCTTGATCCAGACAAGGAGGTTCCGGATGTCCCCTGGAGAGGAAGGCAGACAACAAACTCTTGTCAAACCCCAATGATTCCCGGCCCCCAGAGCCCTGCCTGGACCAGAAGGAAGGGAACATGGGGTTTAGGGGGCCTCTCTGAGACCAGGCTCTCTCGGCCCCTGGACTTGCAGATTCTCAAAGTGAGGAAGGGGGTTAGGGGACCAGCAACCTGCCAGAGAGGCCTTCAGAGAAAGTGGTGCTGCTCAAGGCTTAAAGAGGAGCCTCCAGACAGGCTTCTGAAGGGCCCTGAAGGACCCCTCCACCTTTCTCTCCAGTCAGTCCCAGGTGGGGAGGACTCAGCTTTGCTCTCGGAGGGGCCTGCATATATTTCCCTTTGTGAGGGAAGAAAAACAATTGCTGAGCCGATAACATCAGTTAATTTCCTCTGGCAGAGGGAAAGAAGGATCCTTCACCAGCCAGAGCCGCTGACAAATCACTGTCCTGCTCCCCCCAGCTTCACAGAGCGCCCCCCTCCCCACACCGGCCGGGGATGGCCACTCTGAAGAGGCACGAGGTTCAGCCTGGACGCTGAGATCGGCCGCTCGGGGGTTCCGGGCCAGCCACTGAGCTCTGGGCACTCCACACGGAGGCTCCGAGCCACCTGTGCCCTGATCGCCTCTCCTTTCCTAGGAACAGGGTCCCAGACCACAGCGCATGGACATCGGCCTCCAAAAACTCCTCAAAGCCCACGGCTGCCGGCCGTCCTCTCCTCCATCGGACTGTCCCTGAGGTTGCAGGAGTTCCTTCTCTCGCCGAGACCACTTGAGGACCGAAGGCCCCGGGGACACGGCTAGTCTTGGGGAGGCTGGTAGGGGCTTGGGGCTAGCCGCCTCCACCCCGACTTAGTCTCCCCGAGGGGCCTGCTGTCCTGGACCCACGCGTGAGCAGAGCTCAGGGGCGAAGCTGGAGAAGGGCCCAGGCAGCGTCTTGGTTTCTCTGCGCAGAGCGACAGCCCCAGCCTGCGGCTGAGAAATGCTGCTTGGCCGAGAAGCTCCGCTCTGCCCCGGCCCAGCAGTGTGTCTCCACCACAGAACCAAGCTTGGACAGGGTTCTGGGGCATTCTCCCTGACCTGCATGCCACCCTCCTGGGAGGCCGGCAGGCTGCACCCGGGATGCCCCCGTTCACTCTGCTCCGTGCCAACTTCCCCGGATCGTCCGCCAGCGGAGCACGGGGCCATGGGCAGTGTCCAAGATCTGGGGCTGCCGCGTCTCGGTTGTAATTTCTGCTTTTAAACAAAGCAGAATGGAGTCCTCGTGGTCCCTGCAGCGGGCAGGAGGTGCGGAGCGTCGCCTCCAACTAGCTGCAGTCCATTCGGACTCCTGGCCGGGTTCCCCCCCCCACCCCGAGGCTGGCCTCAGAGGCTCCCCCTCGGCCTCCATCTTGGCACTGTCTGGTGGGCCGCCAGCCCATACATCTTGTGGCCGCTCGATGCGGCTGCCGGGCTCTGACACATCCATCAGCCAGCCGCGGCAGGCGGGGTTGTGCCGGTGCGTGTGGAGGAGCCGGGAGGCGCCGGGCAGTGCCTGGCCCCAGCGCCACCAGCTGCACCTGCACGGCCCCGGCTGGCCTGTCCAGAAGCGGGACCCAGGTGGGTTAAGGGCCCGGACTCCCTCCAAAAGGAGGGGGCTTCTGCTCCACTCTGGGTAGGCTGGGGGAAGGGGGGAGGGCTAGTGGTCATGTCGGGGTCATCCAAGTGATGGCACCGTCATGCAGTCCCAGAGGGGTGGACTGGGGGGGGGGGAGTCTGCTGTCGGTACGGGCTCATTTATCATGATGCTCCTCTTTGCTGAGGTCACTCCCTCCCTCCTCTGTGCCCCCCAGGCCTGCCCACATTCTTGATAGCCTGTTTCCATGGTGAGGTCGCCGTATTGTTCCCCCATGCCTGGATTTGGGGGTGGGGAGAGGTGGAACTCTGCTACTCGCTGCTCCCTTTGCAGGGAGGCCTTGCAAGGGCCACTCCGCCTGGCCTGAAACACACCCCCAGGGACATCTTGCTAGGCTTGCTCAGGCCCAGACAATATGCAAATAGCCTCCAAGCCAGATGGTCGGCTTCCAAAGGTGCCCAGGGGACGAGGAAGGGTTAAGCAGAGTCAGGGACTGGTGGCTCTGGGGAATCTCCTGTTCACCGTCCCCCTCTAGGTCCTCCTGCCTTCCCACTTCCACTGAGGGTGGCTTCTCTCCTGGGATCCCACGCAGTCATTCACAAGACAAATATTTATTGAGCAACTACTAAGTGCCAGGTGCTGGGAAGATGGTGGACACAGAGCCCACCCTCAGGAGGTTAGCAGGCTAGCAGGGAGGACAGCCACCACTGATCGAATTAGTTGCCATAAAGGCCATCTCCTTAGCGCGGGGGCAGGAAAACTGTTCTGAGATGTTCGGGTTGATGCTGAGCCTGAAGGATGAGAAGGGCGGGATGGAGAAACACTCCAGGCAGAAGAAGAAACATACATGAAGACCCGAGGCAAGATCGAATTGGCAGATTCAAGGTAATAGAACAGAGAAGACAAGAAGATCAGCACCAGAGGAGGCCAGAGCAGTCGCCAGGGGCGGGACCATGCAGGGCATGCAGGGGCCTTGAGACGGGGCTGCTCCGGGAGAGGCCTCTCATTCCTCGTGAACTCCAAGTGCGCTCCATGGGTACAAGAACCCACGCTGTCTGGGCCAGTGCTCCATGTTTCTCTGGTGACGCACGGTATCAAGATCCAGCTCAAATGCACCACGTGACTGTTATGAACCGGTGTGTGTCCCCCGGACCCGGCGCTGGCCCCCAGCACACGGCACCGAGTCTCACACACAGAACCCGCCCGAGATGTTCGCTGACGTGTGGACAACGGCAGAGAGGGGAGGAGAGGTTGAGAACAGAGACAGTCCTGGTTCTGGGTTTGAGCCATTACTTCCTGGTCCTTTGACCTTGGCCGTGGGGTTCTCTGAGCCTCAGCTGCCTTCTCTGGTAAGCGGAAAGGGTAAGAATGCCAATAACAGGGGTATCATGAGGACCGAGTAAGACGATCCATATGAGGCTCCCGGCACCTCCGTGCCTTAATCGCTCTGTGATCCAGAGGGGAAACCTGTACGCTTTGCCCTCTCTCAACGTCCTGAGCTTCTGCAGGCTCTGCGCAGGCCCCTGGACCCTGAGGATCCTGCCTGGACAGCCTGGCGGGTGGGGTTCGGTCAAACACTCATCGGATAGCGCTGGGACTGGCTGGGGCTTTCTGCAGGATCCGTGACCTTGCTATCAGAAGCGGGAAAGGCAACAAAGGAATGGGGGGATTGGGAATGGTGAGGGGGCCCCACACACTGGCCTTCCCTCCATTTTATTTGATTATCTATAAAAATCGTTTTATTGATTTATTTTTTCAAACCTCTATACCCAACGTGGGGCTTGAACTCATGACCCCAAGATCAAGAGTCCGATGCTCTGCTGACTGAGCCAGCCAGGTGCCCCCCTCCCTCCATTTTAGATGTTCAGAGCCCTAACATGCTCCCTGACGAGCCAGGTAGGAGGAATCCCGTTCCGATGCTGGGGGGCCAGAACGCACGCGCTGGATGAGCACCCAATACGAGGTCTCCAGGGAGGAAGCCTGGCCCGTGCACTGCGGGAAGAGCAGTAGTGCGAGCCGCTGCTCCGTGGCGGGGTGGTCAAAGGCTGGGCTTCTGGAGCCGGGAACCTCTGGGCTGCTGCCAGATGCCCTGGGCAGGAAGTCACCCGCCTTTCAGTCTCAGTGTCAGCCTCTGACAAATGGGGACAGCGATCCAAACCTCAAACTACTGCCGTGAGGGTTCGGGCATAGGGTAGCAGCAGGCCCCGCGGAGTGTCCAATGCATAGGACAATGTCCCTTCGCCCACAGTGACTCAGGGCTCCTTATCCTCTTGGCTGCCAGACCCTTCTCCTGCCGGCTGCCGGCAAAGGGGCACCGCGCACACCACTCTTAGGGAGCACCTACAAGAGCTCCCGCCAGGATCGCCCGCTCCAGTGGACTGTCCTTGTCTGGGGACAATGACCATCCGCTGTGGCAGGGCCCCTCCACTGGTGTCCATCCCAGCTTCCGGGGCTGAAAGGTCTTATCTGGCAATGAACCCCAACTGCAACAGACCCACGTCCAGCCTCTCTTTGACCACCTGCAGGGAGAACTTCTCTCCTAACCAGAAATCTGTCTTCCTGACACTCCCTCCAAGGAGCCTTGCTGGTCCATGGGGACCACACCAACAAAAGCGGCCCCTCTGCCCCACGCCACTCAGATCTGGGAGAACTGGACCCCCTAAGTCTTCTCCACAAGGTTAAACTGCTCCAGTTCCCACCAAGTCCACCAGGCTCCAGGCTCTTCTGGGAGCCCACCCCAGGCCTTAGTTGAAAAGGGAGAAGAAAGAGCAGGGATGGGGGGAGTAAAGGAGAAGAGAGGGTAGAGGGAACATCAGAGGGTCCATTTACAAGTGAATGGGGGTAAGAATGGAGCAGTTTGTGGGCTAAACTGGCCTCAGAAGGAGGTTTACAGATGTGCAGGGGACGCTCCTCATTGTTTAATTAAGCAGAAAGTGGATCTTTTCAAAAGCAATTTTGCACAGGGACCGGGAGGGGTTGGGGGAGAGGAGGGCGGTGGGGAGGGGATCAGCAAACAGGCCCCAGAGCAGAGAAAGGAACAGCTGGCCCCAGAGAGGCTGTGAAATGCATGCTAAGCAGTTTAAAGCGCCGGGAGCTCCCTCCAGCTCCCTGGCCAGCCGTCCTGTAATACAAAGGCAGGGCAGAGGGAGAAGGGCAGGGAAAGGTGAGGCCTAGTGTCTCTTCCTGGGGACCAGGGCAGGTAAGGCCCACATAGGGACAGTCTGTCTCCGCTGCCGTTTTGGGTTTGCTCCAGGCCACTGACCCACCACGGGCTGGGGGCCTTGCACCGAAGAGACCCTTGATGCCTAAAAGCCAGCCCCTGGTGGCCACAACGTCCGAAACTGATGGCGCCTACACCAAACCCTGCCAATCAAGATGGCCCGTTCCTCAGAGACGGCTGTTAGGACGTCCCCCTCGATAAGTGTACTTCTCACCAACAACACAGCCTGATGTCCAGAACTGTGTGCTCAGATCTGGAAGCAACTTTTCCGAACTGCGGCTGTCCACCGGGTAACCAGCTCGAAAAAGACTAACTCTGGCCCAACGTCCCGTTTCCCAGATGGGAAAAAAGAGACCCGCAGAAGTAAGTGATCTGCAGACGCGCACTGCCAGGGCTCCTCGCGCAGGCTCACCCCCTGTGGCCTTGCCCGTCCTCTTTTCCCAAGTTGGCTGGGTTAGTAGCTCTCCCCTGGCCCGGGACCCAGGGCCCTGGAGTCCCCTTGTTTGCGAGACTTGTCACAATCCATAATCTTATGGTTGCTATTTTCTCTGCCGGAGTCTCCAAGACCTGCTTGGCCAAGTGGCAGCCCCTAGGCTGGGAAGGCTGCCAGGCGACAGAGCTGGGCACGGGCCGGGGGAAGAGTGAGGCTCTGCGGGGCTCCTGTGTGCCAGGGTAATGCCTGGCAGCTGCCAGCCGGCTCTGCGGCTGCGCTGTGACCTACGCCTCTGGGCACAGCAGGGCAAACATGGGAACCAGGGGTGGAAACCCACAGTCAAGGGCCCGAAGACTAAGTCAAGGGGCCATTTCAGCTTCTCTCCCCTGCTTGCTTCTCTGCCATCCCAGAGATGGGAGGGAAGGCCCCAGCTACCTGCTAAGCAGTGAATGGAGGAGGAGAGATCAACTATTTGGGTCTTAGCCCTGCCTCTCTACTCAGATAACTCTGGACAGGCCACTCTCTCTTCCTCTCTGAGGTTTGGTTTCCTTGATCATATATAATATCTACTGGGGTCATTACAAAAATTAAAGTAAGTAGCTGTTGGAGGCATGAATGAATGAATGAACGAATGAATGAATGAAAACTGTAGAAACCAGAAGAAAATACACTGCAGGCAGGAGATGTCATGGGACTCAGGGAGTTCGTAGCGCCATGCGAGGACTTTGGAGACCCTGAAACCTGGTCCTAAATCCCAGCTCTGCCATTTAAATAACTGTATGGTGTGGACTAAGACGACCCTTGACATCCCTGAGTTGGAGTTTCCAGTTTTAGAAATGGGAACAATAATGGCAGCTACCACCTAAGAATTTGTGACAATTATTTGCACAACCAACTGGGGTTGTGCCTACCACGCCCAACTCCGCCTGTGGTTCTCATCACACTGGCCTTTCTTCAGTTCCCGGACCACCCTGAGGCCTCTGACCAAGAGGCCCTCACGAGAGCCACCCCCTCTGCCTGGGACGGGCCCCCTGTACCTCTGCTCTCCCTCCTAACCTACCAGGCTGGCTGCCTTTTACCCTTCAGGCCTTCCCTCACCATGGGTTCTCCTTCAAAGCACCTATCTGCTTTCCACCACATTCGCTGTTTCCTGGTTTGCTGCCTGCCTCCACTTCCACTACATTCCACGTAGGGCAAGAACCACACCTGTTTTGCTCACCACCGCGTACCCAGCAGCTAGTACTGTGCCTGAGACAAAGGAGGCATCGGAACAAGATCTGGCAACCACAGCCACAGAGTAAGTACTTCTTCCAGCTCTGGCCTGTGGCAGCCGTTCAGCCAGTGGACAAATGACGGGGCCTGGAATCACTAACCCTGGGGACATCCATGCCACACAAATGCACGGGAAATGAATCGTAACTCATGAGACTTTACTAACTTCCCGGCCAGGTCTTTCCGGCTGGATCTTTGAGAGGCTTCTTCTGAGAGCCCCTTGTTCCCTCCCCAGGCTGTGTGGCCATCTGTCAAACGAAGAAACAGTCACCTTTATCTTCCCGGGTCTTCCCCTACCGGGGACACACACTGTCCCCCAGTCCTGACATTTCACCCCAGTCTCACGCTCACTCACAGTTCAAGGACGGCAGTGTCCTGTGCTTTGGTGAATGTCCCCCGGGCTTGGAATGTGGCACACAGACCCCCCCCCCAATGCCACTGCGCCCCAACCCAAGGGAGGGTCACAGACAGCCTTGGCAGCCAGTGAATTTGGGCAATTGTTTGGTTCCCAGCAGATGTGTGTCCAATTCCAGAAGAACCCCGTCAGACCTCCCGACCATTTCTCAATTGCCCGCTTCCATGAACCCCATTCCCCTGCCTCCTCATAGGATTGATTTCCCCTCCCCGCCCCCAGTAGTATCTCAGCCCGAGGCAGAGATGGGCTCTGATTCCTGAGTGTCCTGTTCTTGCGAGGACCCACTGCTAGGGCCGCCGAGCACCTCTGGGGCCCCTGCCTCTAGGCTACACGGGTATTTACCCAGCTGGACTCCTGCAAGTTACCTCTTCAAACCCCAACCCCCAGCGTGAAGGCAGGAACTGGCTCATAGTCGCATGTCTCCCCGGCGCCTGGTTTGTGGCTTGTCACACAGAAGGGGCTCAGTATATACTTGCTAAAGGAAGCTGAACAAGTACTTGGATGGATAAACGAACAAACCCCACTGTCCCCCTTAGTCAGCCTCCCCATACTCTCCAGCTGGATACTTTCTGCCTCATCTAAATGCTCTCACCATGTGAGCCCATCCACGCTGTTCCATTCTTGATGAAGGTGACCCCCTTCACGAGGACACCGCTCTGCTGCCATCGAGTAACGACGGAGATACATGCTATAGCTTTTAGTGCATAAGGACTTCCGTCCCTACCGCATACGTAAAAACACTAACGCTCAGAGAGGTGAGGCCCCAGGCCTGAGGTGTTAAGGAGATCCAAACTCCAGTCTGTCTGAATACAGAACCCACATCTGTAAGGACTAAGCTATGCTAACTCCCTCCTGCAAAGCTGGCTCATCCCAGAGAGCATGGGGGAAGGGTACTCTGGTGATGTCTCTTCCTTACTCTCCTTTCATGGGCCAGGGAAATCCTACCCATTCCCTCCTGAACAGGGCCGAGTGACCCCTTAGACTCCTGCTCAGCGGCCCCCAGAGAGGGGCTCGGAAAGCGCATACTCACAGGGCTCCTCCTGTCCAGGTAAGGTGACTTGATGTTTCTTTACACCGTCGAAAAGGAGCTCCGCGCCGCCTCTGCAAAGGAGGGCCAGAGAAAGACAGCCGGGTGAGCTCCTGCAAAAACCTAGCCGAGACTGAGAACTGAGGAGGGAGAGGGCTGACGTTAGAAACCCAAGAGACGCACACCCCAAGGCCCAGGGACAGCTTGAGTACCAGTATGTGACTGATTCGCAAACGTGACTTCCTGATGTGGTCAAGTGGGATGTAAATAATTTCTACCGATGATCAGGCACCCAAATTTGCAGTCCATTTCTACTCCTCTGCTTTCTCAAGAGGCAGCTTAGCGTATGGGTGCGGAGCAAAAGCTTTGGAGTCGTTGCCCCGAGATGGAGACCACACTCCACCTCCACCTGATGCCCAGACCCCGGGCACGTGACTTTGTGTTCCCAAGCCTCCATCTCTTTCCATCTACACAAGTGTTGAGAAGCCACCATCAGACATGATGGAGACCCTGTGTGTTAAGGGGATTCCTCTGGCCAGGGGAGGGTCTGAAATGCCTCTGCTTGTGCCACTTGCTGCTGGCCTGGTGGGCACACCACACTGCTGCAGGCTGAGACCCCACTGGGCTTAGCAGTAACTTTGCCATTTACTAGAATACTCTTCGTCTCATTTCACCTGCAGGGCATCGCAGGTAAGGAGGAAGGGAGGCAAACATTATTAGCGCCATCCAATGGAGAAGCAGACTGAGGCCTAGAGAGGTTAGATGACTTGTCTGAGGTCACACAGGCAGTGGCTAAAGTAAGATCTAAATTCCAACCGGTTTCTGCTCAGCCCCAGCAACCCTGGCAGAAAGAAAACAAGACTCCCCAGAGGTCAGAAAGCCCCTTGAAGGCAGATCTTGGTGCACTTCCACGTGCCAGCACCCGGCCAAGGGGAAGTTGGGACAGCAGAGATGACTGGAGCCAAGTCCAGAAGCTGCGGCTTATGATGCAGACACCAGGGCTCTTTCAATGCCCCACAGTGCTTCTTCCTCTGGGTCTCCTGATTCCCATCTCAGGCTTCACGTGGATCTTAACTGAGAAGGCCTTAACAGACTTGTGATGGATGTGACGCTTCCCACCCCACCACCCTTTCCCAATTTCAGAGAACAGAGATGTCCTGAGACAGTCCACTGGGAGGCAAAGGCAAGGCAAGCATTGTCATGGGGGAAACATGGGGCGACTGTCATCCAAACAAGGTCACGCTTTGTTGATGCAGAAATGTGGAGGGGGAGAGGAGGCCCATCTGTGGCCGCGCGCAGGGCCATTTCAGCTGCAAGCCTGCACAGAGCCTCCATTTATCCCCTTCCAAGAGCCTCGTTCTCTCCTGGGTGGGGGCTGGCACATGCAGCAGCTGGGGTGGGGGAGGGTGACAGGCAAGGGGCTCAGGAGTTGGGGGTCAGAGAAGAGGGGTGGGAACTGGAGGCACTGGGACCCAGGCAAACAACCAAGAGTGGCCAAACCTGGTGGTGCCAGGCTCAGAGGCCAAGGCTGTTTTTCCCTTTGCAAGCGGAAAAAGGGAGAAGCGGTCTTGCTCAGAGTGACCTGTCACCACGGGGTTCACTGGCCCCCCAAGGGAGGGCTTGGCATTTCTACTGCCAGCACATCTGGAGGGGAGGAAGGTGAACGCCCAGCCTCCAGAGAGATTCGGGAAGGCGGGCAAGAGGCCTGTTTTGGTCCCAGAAGAGAACCAAAGCCAGACAGTCTGACGTCCTATAGGGTCTGCTGTTCAAACTCAGCCAAGGAGTTACATCTGAAGCTACTTCCTCTTCCCTCCACTTCCTAATTCCTGATGGGAGTGTTTGCTGGTACCAGGAGCTGGTACCGATGATCCCCAGACTCCCCTCACTGTTTCTAGCTTATCTCTATCAGCTCATCTCATGTATTTTTTGTTTTGTTTATTTATTTCCCTTCTACCTGCTAGAGTACAAGCTCTGCCTAAAACAGGGTCTGACACACAGTAGGAACTCAAGAAATATTTGTCGAATGAATGGAAATGCCCATTTCTCCTCCTTCTCTGGCCTCGACGGCCCTGCCTCCCTTTGCCAACACCGACCAGTCTCAGGAAGAAGGAAAAGGGGTGAGGGAGAGCGAATCTCATATCTGGACCGTAAGAACACACAACACATCTCTACCGCATACTTTGAATCTTGTGTGATCTGAGACAATTTGCTGCTCAGGATAGTTTAGGAAGCAAGACAAACGATGGCAGAACTCATTCCCGACAAGAGAGTGAAAGGGGTGAGAGGTCTTCTAGAGTCTGTCAAAGCTGGTGGGACTGACAGGACCACAACCACTCAGGGGAAAGAGGCAAAATCCTAACTGGACTCTTCAACGATCAGAGTGGCACTCAAGGGACAGAAGGGAGAGAATGATGGGCAAGGCGGTTTCTTTGCAAATCTGCTCAGGTTCATAGTGACGGGTGAAGGAAATCCACTAAGAAATGTAGATAATGAAAGAGAAGCCAAGGGTGAAAACATGCACTGAGACAAAGAGAGAAGGAAACTGGGTTTGGCATGCATCTTAGACATTCTTGCTTCCTGAGAAGCTGCCATTCTCATGGGACACCATGGTGGTGAAGGGAGGTGTTAGGAGATGGGGAGATAGGGGAGGAAAGTTGTGGGGCTCACTCTTGCTCTTGGGGGTGAGGGAGGCTGAAGCTAGAGATGTTTAGGCTAGAAAAGGGGTAATTAAGTTAGTCCGTAAGCTCTGGAAGGTGGGGACCATATCTTCCTCATAGGAGGACTCCCCACTGCTGCCAGCACAGTACTTGGCAGACACTTTCCTGATGAACAAATGCCATGTCTGACTCAGTAAAAATGAAAGGTAAACTGACTGCAGATAAACCTTAACACCGGCAGTCTGCAGCTTCTCCCTTTTCAGGGAAGGTCAAAACAGCAGGGTTCCTCCTAGAACCTCCAAGCTATGGTGCCTGGGGTAGGGTGGGTGCACAGCTGAGCCAAGGGTCAGTGAAGCAAAATACTCAGGAGCCAGACCAGTAGCGTTCCAATTGGACCCATGGGGCCAGACAATATTGTCAATTAAAACGCAGTTAACATTCATGAGACTACTCCCTTATTCTAACGGACAGAAACACTGAACACTGGAGGACATGGACAGAGTTCTATTTATCTTTGTATCGTCAGTGCCTGGCTCACTGCCTGGCACATGATAGGCACTCAATAAATGGCTACTGAATGGACTATCCAATGAAGGGAAAACATGAAAGAAACTGGGGGCACCCAATGGAAGGAAAGGCATTTATGGGTAGAGGTTTTAGATTACTGTTTCAGACTTTCCCTTTCACATAAGTCTTGGCTTGTTTATCTTCACACACACGCGCACACACACATCTAGTCCCGGCTTTTCCCATGTGACTCGAAATTCTACCACCTATCTGTTGGGTCTCAGTTTCTTTGCCTTCTCTCCAAGCTCTGCGGTTTCTCTCCGCTCTGAAATCACATGACAAACTTGTTTGTGGGGACAGAAGATAGTGGCTTGAGGAGACTTCCTCCCTGATCTGGGTTTCTTCAGCTATTGGTGTGTGTGCGCCAATCCTGCTCCTCTCGTCTTGTGCATGCTGTACTGTCAACTTAGCCTCCTCCACTGTGCTCTTTATTTATCCCTGTATCTCCACCTGACTCAAGATCTGCAGAAGGCAAAGTTTACTGAAGATCCTGAAAGGGCTTCAGGTCTGTTTAACACTCTCAAATCTTGGGAAAGAGAAGGAGTCCCATCTTGGCTACATATCCCAAGAGAAACAAGGCTCTAATAACCGTGTAAGCGGAAACTGTTGCCCGAAGGAAGAAATCTGGGGGGTGAAGGGTGGTCCTTCTCGGTTCTAGGAGCTCGGATGCCAGACACACGGGCCTGGTCCAAAACGGGATTAGGAAGGAAGGTAAGGAGGCCGTCAGCTAACCGTCACGCCTTTTGGGTCCAGCAGGGCACAGGGCACTAAGGAGTGCCCAGAGGGCACCTCCACGCCTAGGCTTGCGCCTCTATTCCCGGACATACGGCCCCGTCGCCAAGGGAGACCGAGCCTCTCAGACTCTCCGAGGCCGGTGGCGCAGCTCTGGGAAGGCGCCGGGAGCCTCAGCGATTCGGTCATGACGGGGCCCAAAGTAGAGGGAGGGGAGTTCCGGCCCGACGACTTCAATCCATCCCCACGGCGCCCCAGCTCTGCGACTCACCCGAACTCCACCTCCACTGACAAGGGCGCTGCCATGTTGAGGAAGCCGAGCTCACAGGAAATTCCCTTCAACTTCCGGCGCTCTCGCCCCACTTCCGGTCGCTGCGGACGGAAGAGGCGGCACCCAGGGAGCCATCCTCCACAGCTATTGGAGGAAGGCCGGGAGCGAGGAGCGGAGGAGGGTAGGTCGCCGCGCTGTTGGAGGCTCTTAGTCTCCCTCGCCTTTTAGTGACGGGTTTCAGAGGGCTGGGTGGGCAGCGGCTTGTGCGAACCACAGCGAGGCGGGAGCCCGGGCATCTTTGCACAGCACCTGTCAGCCACGTTACTATTTGTCTTTCAAAAGTTACAAAACCCTCTTAAGTCCGCACACCGCTTGGGTGAGCCCGTCCATTCGTCTTGACTTGAATTATAAGTGACTGCGAATCTTTATTTCCAGCCCAGCAGTCTCTCCTAAGCTATTGAGTAGCTGTCCATCCGCCCCTTTGGTTATCGATTTGGGTTTTACTCATTCAACAGATATTTCTTGCACGTCCTCCGTGTAGCAGGCGTCTTGGTGAGTGCGGTGGGTGTAATGGTGAACGGGACGGGCAAGGTTCCTGACTTCAGGGCATTCACAGGCTAGTGGGCGAAGCTAGCTGTAATCGAATAAACGAACCAATCATACTAATAAATATAAAATCTCAAACCGAAACAAGTGATCTGAAGTTACAGAAACTTCAAAAAGAAAACACACTAGGCTGGACCTGAACCGAGCTCTAAAGCCTGAATAAAGTAGGTGGATGTGAGGGGGAGAGAAACCTCTGGGAGCATTCCAATAAGGAGAACAGAAGATGCAAATGCCCTGGGTGGGAGACCATGCTGGAGCACCCCAAGAAGGGAAGTAGGAAGTTGGAAGCAGAAGGCCTGGCAAGAGATGAGGCTAGAAAGGGGGCAGGGGCCAAATCATACCTTGGGAGCCAGGTAAGAATTTCAGTCTCTATTCTAAGAGCAGTAGGAGGTCTCTGAAAGGTTTGGGGAAGGGGTGACATTTGAACTGTGTTTTAAAATATCCTTACTCCGGGGCACCTGGGTGGCTCAGTCGGTTGAGCATCCGACTTGATTTCAGTTCATGTCATGATCTCAGGATCCTGAGATCCAGCCCCTTGAGTAGGAATCTGAGCTCAGCAGGTGTCTGCTTCAGTTTCTCTCTTTCCTTATTCCTCTGCCCCTCCCCCCACTCGTGTGCAGTCTCTCTCTCAAATAAATAATCTTAAAAAAAACAAAACTAAACTAAAAAAGTAAAGTATTCTTACTTGCTGCAGTGTGAATGGTTTGAAGGAGAACGAGGAAGATAGGAGACCACTAGAGCCTGTTACAAAAGCCCAGGGCAGAATTGGAGTAACATAGATGTCTCAGGGTGTCTAAACCACACTTCCAAATTGAACTCAGCATTGGTAGCGTACGGTGGGGTAGCCTGATGGTCAATGGTGGAGTGATGTAATGGTTAAGGGCAAGGAGTTCAGGGCGCCTGCCTGGCACAGTCGGTTAGGCTCTTGATTTTTTGGCTTTGGCCATGATCTCGGGGTTGTGAGATTGAATCCTGAGTCAGGCTCTGTGCTCAGCTAGGAGTTGGCTTGAGACTTGCCTCCCTCTGCCCCTCCCCCTACTCATTCTCCCTAGCTCTAATAAGTAAAATCTTAAAAAAAAAAAAAAAAAA
>CM052892.1:5494195-5507284 GCA_028534135.1 Potos flavus
GGGGGGGGGGGGGAGGACTCCGGTGCCCGTACTCCACACTGTACCCCTCCTGCCCCGACCAGACAGCGGGGGGGCTCCGGCGCCCGTACTCCACACTGTACCCCCCTGCACCAACCAGACAGTGGGGGGTGCTCCGGCGCCCACACTCCACGCTGCACCCCTCCTGCCCCGACCAAACAGCGGGGGGGGCTCCGGCGCCCACACTCCACGCTGCACCCCTCCTGCCCCGACCAGACAGCGGGGGGGCTCCGGCGCCCACACTCCACGCTGCACCCCTCCTGCCCCGACCAAACAGCGGGGGGGGGGCTCCGGCGCCCACACTCCACGCTGCACCCCTCCTGCCCTGACCAGACAGCGGGGGGGCTCCAGCGCCTACCATCCATGCTGCACCCCTCCTGCCCCGACCAAACAGCGGGGGGGCTCCGGCGCCCACACTCCACGCTGCACCCCTCCTTCCCCGACCAAACAGCGGGGGGGCTCTGGCGCCCACACTCCGCGCTGCACCCCTCCTGCCCTGACCAGACAGCGGGGGGGCTCCAGCGCCTACCATCCATGCTGCACCTCGCCCACCCCGACCAGACAGCGGGGGCTCCAGCACCCATACTCCGCGATGCACCCCGCCTGCCCTCCACCGTCCCACTGCTCACCTGGCTGTCGAAGTTGCCCAAACTGCAGTTACATTCAGTGGCCCCATAGAACTCGGCCACCTGGGGGATGTGGAAACGGCTCGAAAAGTCGGTCCAGATGGACTGGCGGAGGCCGTTGCCGAGTGCCATGCGCACCCGGTGCTGGTGCTCCGCCTCCCGGGGCGGCTGGTTCAGGAGGTAGCGGCACAGCTCACCGATGTACTGCACGATCTAGGGACAGAGCTGGTGTGAGGCTGGCCCATGACCGCTCTCACTTCGCCTCCCAACCCCGTGGGCCCTGGGCCTCAGTCTCCCCATGGGAACACCGGAAATGGTGCCCCCCCCACCAGTGAACGATCGGCCTCGGCTGCGAGGCAGACGTCCTGAAATGAGGCCGATGGGTCACGAGGGCACAAGGACGCCCAACCTCTGCCCTCCTCACTCACTGTGCAGTTGTACTTGATACAGTCGTCCCAGAACCGGGAGGCTGAGAACTTCTTCCGGATCACCACCGTCATGCCGTGGAGTAGGCACTGCCCTATTCCCACAATGTTTCCTAAAGGCAGAGCGGGGCAGGGGGTGGGCATGGAGGTCAGGGAGCCGGGAGACCCCTCCTCCCAGAGTCTCCTATTGCCCAGCCCATCTCCTCAAAGGCCCTTCCCCAGGCCCTCTCTTCTGTCCTGTTCCTCCAACACTAACTGATCACACCTCTCCCCTCGTCAGACACCTCCCATGGTTCCCCAGTGCCTCCCCAGTGTGGGATCGAGTGCATGCTCCTTAGACTGTCCCTAAGTCTAAGGAGGGGGTCTCCTCTAGGTCCCCTGGAGCTGACCCCGGGCTCCTGCTCCTGTACCTAGAAGGCTGCCATTCAGCCAAGGGACCAAGCTAGCTCGCCTGGCTTCTGCAACTCACATTTCTGCCTGACTAGGGAGCACCTCTTCCAGGAAGCCGTCCTGACCATCACTGGGCCCTTCTCTTGAGCTGAGCTCCTGCTCCCTGCCTGTCTCCATACTCACCATGCCATTTCTTGTATTAAAGTCAGGTGAGTTCCTATTTTTCATCCTGCCTTAAATCCACACTGGACTTTAAGCACCTTGAGGGCAGAAACTCTAATCATTCCATCTCTGTGCTTCCCTTCCTAAGCTGCAAGGCTGTGTACACCTGAGGAAACGAACTGTCGGGCCAGACTAGCCCTGGTGCCCTGCGGGGTGCGGCCACACACACTGTGAAACTGGTGTGGCCGTCTTCGTTCAGAGGCCCAGTCAATGGCCACATCTGAATCTGACCCAGATTTAACTCCAAAGGTCATGTGCTTCTACCCACAAGGTGCTGCCTGCCAAGAGAGGTGGGGTTCCTGAGGCCTAGGAGCACAGGAGGCTGGGAGGGCGGGACTGTGTTACCTGCGGAGTGGTAGAGGGGCAGGCAGTCGTAGACAATGTCGTCGGGCCGCATCCGGAATCCGTAGTACACCAGGGCGGCCATGCGGTAATACCTGGGTGGGCACAGACGGGGCGTTTCGCAGGCCCTGGGGAAGCAGGAGGAGGGGCTCCCAGGCTCCTCCCCCCAGCACATGCCCCTTACCTGCTGTGCACCACGATGGCGGCTTTGGGCAGCCCCGTGGTGCCCGACGTGTAGATGTAGAAGAGCTTGTCTAAAGAAAAGAGACACATAAGGGGCTGTGAGAAGAGACCGCACAGGGCTGGGGAGACGCTGGCTGCTGGGAGCAGTGTCCACGGAGCTTCTGCACCGCAGATCTAGTCTCTACCCCACCCTGTGGCCCAGATCAGGGACTGTCAGCTGCCCCTTCCCCACCTCCTGCCACTGGCCAGAGGTTCTAGGAAGCCAGGAACACCCTGGGATGACTGGGTGTCATGTGTCAATCCCGTCTCGCCCTTTGGATGCCTGCTGATGCCAGCCCTGGGCTGGGCGTGAGGACACCAGACGGACCCCGGCAGAGACCCTTCCCTCGAGGCGCTTACAAAAGCCCCAGGGAGACAAAATTCACACAAGACAGAGATAAAAGGACCACGATGCCAACAAAGACTGGTTCCTGAGCACTTCCTGTCACACTCCAGCTTTCCAGTCCGTCGTTTTCAAACCCCAAAGCTGCTCCATAAAATCGATTCTGTTACCAGCCCCACTGTGACGGCTGTGGGAACCGAGGTTCAAAGAGAGGGCAGCTCAGGGGCTTGGGACACAAGGGGCTTGGGACTGAGGCATGAACTCAGCGCCACCTCTGACCCTCTGGGCAGTGCAGCCAACTGGGGGCGCCACAGGGGCAGGGTGGAGCACAGGAGAGGCTGCAGGGTCAGAAGGCTGCCTGGAGGAGGGGATGGGAAGGCAAGGCAGCCAGTGAAGGGGGAGGATTCCAGGCTGACAGGGGCTGGCACTGAACAGGTGCTGGGTGAATATTTAGAGGGTCTAGCCCCTGGCCCAACCCCAGCTGAGATTCAGACCCAGTGGTCTCCTGGGCTCCACGTGATCCTGCTGCACGTGATGGGTGGCAATGAAGGCTTGTTCAACAAGTCAAATATCAGGTTTTGTGAGCTCCTAAGCACTCAGCACCATGCCTCACATCTTTACACACATTGGCTCTTCAGCCCTCAGTCTGACCCCACAGTCACTGTCCTCATCTTCCCAGATGGAAAAAGGGAGGTGACAGGACTCACTCCAGGTCACAGGGCAAGTTTGCAGAAGAACCCACGCCTCTGGCCCTGGGGCCAGCACTCTGTCCTGGGCCCACCCGAGAGCCCCTCCATGGGGCAGGAGGCCCACCTGTGAAGCCCTTGTTAGGGCGACTGGGCAGGTGCTTGGGGGCATCCTCCAGCAGGGGGTCTAAGTGCTCCGTGCCGGTGGGCACTGTGCTGGGCTCCCAGGGGCCGGAGCAGAAGCAGCTGAGCGAGGGGTCCAGGCTGCCGTGGATTTCAAAGATGGCTGCAGGGGAGACAGGGCCGATCAGCAGGCAGGCCGAGAACCTCACGTCCCCAGGACCTCTGCTTGCGTCAGGGCTGGCGTGTTGTCAGGGGAGACTGGCTGTGTGCAGGGAGGAGGATGGTGAAGCACCTGGGTCCCGGTTATAAGACGCTGACAGGAGCAAGAGCTCCCTAGCTGCTGGCTCACTACCCAGCGGACTCCTTACGTGCACGCTCCTGCTCACACTGCCCAGGAGGCAGGCACCAATAGCGGCCCCTAGATGGGAAGACAAGGCTCCAAGAATGGAAGGGCCTGCTCACAGCTAGAATGTGCCAGAGCTGAGACTCCCAAGCCAGCTCTACTGCACGCCAAGGTCTGCGCCCTTACACACTGTACCATGCTCGTCCGCAGGGGGCCGGTTAGAGGGGAGGTGTGGAGGGTCAGAGGTCAGCAGGCTCCAGCCTCTTCAGAAAGTGGGAACCTTCCCTCAGGCTCCCCCGTGCACTGTGGCAGTCTATATACTCACCTGCGCTGGGCACAGGCCAGTCCTGGCCCCCTCGGCTCCACTTCTGCCTCCCTCTAGATGTGTCCAACCCTCCCCCCTCTCCCTGCGGCGTCCTTCCTCTCCTCCTCTCTGCACGTCAGTAACCTTCCGCGCCGTCATCCCACACCACGGCAGTCAAGCCCAGGATGAAATCCTGCTTTGGGGGCGCCTGGGTGGCTCAGCGGGTTAAGCCTCTGCCTTCGGCTCAGGTCATGATCTCAGGGTCCTGGGATCGAGCCCCGCATCGGGCTCTCTGCTCCGCGGGGAGTCTGCTTCCCCCTCTCTCTCTGCCTGCCTCTCTGCCTAATTGTATTCTCTCTCTCTCTGTCAAATAAATAAATAAAATCTTTAAAAAAAAAAAAAAAAGAAATCCTGCTTCAGTGTGACCCTACGTGAGCTCCTCACACCACTCTGAACGTCTGTCTCCTCATCTGTAAAGCCAAGACAGCCATCCCTACCTCAACAGGCTTTGTGGAGAGCTGCTTTTATAAAGCACCAAGCTCAGTCAGTGCTCAATGTGGCAGCAAAGAAAACATAAGCTCTGCAGGAGACCAGAGAATACATTCTTGTTCTCATTTCATAGATGAGGCAGATGAGGCCTAATTAGTCACCAAGAATGGTTACCATTATATCTGCGGGCTCACCTAGCTTCAGCCACTTTGTTAGCGCTTCAGGCAAAGTATCTTCTTGAAAATGATACGGGGCAGGTACTACAGTGAGGAAACTGAGTCACAGACATTTCCAGTCTCTTACTCAGGATCTCCTGCTTACAAGTGGCAGAGCCCAGGCTGCCTGACACCAGGGCTCATGGCCTTCACCTCTGAGCCACGCGGCCTCCCCCAGGCCTGAGGGGGCGGGGTGCTGTGGTCTGTGCAAGATCCTGTGGGCCTCCTCCCCTGACCCCACACCCCTGGGGCTCACCTGGGGCCATCTCACTGCCAAAGATGAGGACGCGGGCCTGGGAGGTGGTCAGGCAGTGGCGCAGGGCGTCCCGCCGGAGGTTGGTGTTGATGAGTGCCGCCTCCACGCCCAGCTTGGCCATGCCCAGCCACAGGCCCACAAACTCGTTGCGGTTCTCCATGAAGAGAGCAGCCACGTCGCCCGAGGCCAGGCCCCGAGCCTGCAGGAAGTTGGCCACGCTGCTGGAGTAATCATCCAGCTGACGGAAGGTCCAGTGGGTGTCTGTGCCCTCAAAGATCAAGGCTGTCTTGTCGGGGTAGCGCTGTACCGTAGAGGCAAACAAAATGGGCACCGTCCGCTGCTCCCGCAGGTACCGCCGGACCTTTGCCTTCACCTTCAGGAGTACCATGCCGCCGCTAGGTGAGACCAAGCAAGGGAGCCATGACTGCCAGGGTTGGGAGTGGGGGTCCTGATACCCTGGCCTAGGTTGCTGTCCCACAGGCCTCAGGCTTCTGAGCCTAATCATTTGGAAACTGTGTGCCGGGCACGGTTTAGGCACTGGCCCACCAATGCCGCACAGTAACACCAGGCACCCAGGCGATTACTCCGTCCCCAGTGCAGAGGAGGAAACGAGGCTCTGCAGGGCTTCACAGGCTGAGATGAGGACCCCAGTCCTCTCTGGCTCCAGAGTTCAACATCTATGACTCTCGAAGCTCTGTTCTGAGTCTGCTGCTCAGTCAGAGCCTTCCTGAACTCCAGGGTCCAAGTCAAAGTCCCAACTCGTTTGGGACCTCCCATGCACAGCCCCGTACTGCACCTCTCCAGACCACTGCCACAGTAAATAAAGGGTACGTCTGAGATCTGTTCAGTCTCCTTCCCTGTGAGCCCACCAAGGCTAAGTCTCCATCCTGTTCACCACCTTGTCTCCTGTGCCCCACTCAGTACCGGGCCCGATGAGTCACTAAATGTAGAATCCATTGGGAAAAACTATGGAAAGAGCCCAGATGTCCATCAACAAGATGAATGGATAAAGATGATGTGGGATGCGCGCACACACACACACACACACACACACACACACACACTGGAATACTACACAGCCATCAAAAAGGAAACCTTGCCATTTGCAATGACGTGGATGGAACTAGAGGGTACTATGCCAAGCAAAATAAGTCAATCAGAGAAAGACAATTATCATGTGATCTCACTGATATGTGGAATTTGAAAAACAAGGCAGAGGGTCACAGGGGAAGAGACGAAAAAAACGAAACAAGATGAAACCAGAGAGGGAGACAAGCCATAAGAGACTCTTAATTTTAGGGAACAAACTGAGAGTTGCTGGAGGGGAGGGGGTAGGAGGATGGGGTGGGGATGGGGACATTGGGGAGGGTACGTGTTGTAATGAGCAGTGGGTATTATATAAGACTGATGAATCACAGACCTATACTGCTGAAACAAATAATACATTATATATTAATTAACTGAATTTAAATTAAAAAATAAATAAATAATAATTTTTTAAAAAAAGAATCACTTGGCAATATCCTCTTTCCCGCCCTGCCTCTGCCACCTCTGACCTTCGAAAGCTTCCAGTTCCCTGACTTCTATGCCTATTCAGATGCTGTGCTCTCTGGCTGGGATCCCCTGCTCCCATCACCTGGGGATGCCTCTCAACTACAGGTTTTTGTCCTCCAGGTGGCCTTGTCTGATTCCCCAAGGCCCTGGCCTGAAGCCATCTCTCTCTGCCCCACACTCCCACAGCTCTCTGCTACCACCCTTCCCGCAGTGGCCACTCAGTACCTCCTTTTATCATCAATGCAGATGACGGGTGCTGAGCTGCCCGTCCTGAGTGCGGGTCACTGTGCTGAGCACTGGGGACACCACTGTGAGCAAGGCTGCCAGGGTCTCTGCCTGCACGGTATTGTTAGTTTAGAGATTTACTCTATCTCCTTCTTATCTCCCTGACCAGTCTGAGCTGGGCCCAAGACTAGGTCGGCCTTCCTCCTCCTTGGGTCCCAGAGCCAGCCTAACACCTGGCACACGGCAGGTAGCAGCAGGTGTCTCCGGTACAGGAGAGCCCTGTGGACAGTACCTGACTTTCTTTGGGGAGCAGGTTTCCCCAGACATCTGATATGGGGCCCTGCTCTGAACCCTGTGCCCTCTCAGACTTATGGACACGGACCTTCCCACGGGGTTCCTCTTCATTTTCTCACAAGCTACTGCTTAGCCTTAGGACCCTTTGCAGATGTTTTCTTGACACGCCTGGTGTTCAGTGTATGTGCTGGGCCCCTAAGTCTGCCCTAGGCTAAACGGCACCAAGTTAGGGAGATCTCCTAGGAGAAGACTTTCACCTTGGCGATGGAGATACCAGGTACTACTGCCAGGGGAAGGGGGTAAAGCAGAGGCTGCTCCTCTGGGGACCAGGGCCCTGTGCTCGTAGAGACCTGGTCTGTAGAGATTTGGGGAATTAGGAGTGCATCGTGTTATAGGAAAATCCAGGGTTGGATGGACTGGACCAGATACTCACAAGATATCACGCCTTATGGTCTTGACAAAGATTCGGACAAAGCGCCAACCTCCGGACCCCAGGTAGAGGAACAGCAGGGAGAACCCCACTTGGGTCCAAGGCAGTTCCAGCACCAGCTTGGAGAACAGCAGCACCCCCACCAGAGATGCCCCGAGCAGCATTGTGGCCTGCGGGCACAGAATAGTCAGTGGAGCCAAATGTCTATGTCCCCTACCTCCATGTCCAGGCAGCCACTATGATCCTAAGGGTCAACCTGTAGTGAGGCTTAGTCATGCAAGTAGGTAGCTGAGGATGGGGTCCCTTTCCAGGGCTTGAAGGGACAGGCTAGAGGCATGGGACTTGAGGAGTTCCATGGTTGAGAAGCAGAGGCTAAGTTCTATTCCCTTAGTCCCATCTCCTCCTACAACTCTCCTTGTGACCTTGGGTAAGTTAGTTCCTTTCCTACCTTAGGCCTTAGCCTCCCCATCTATGTTATGGGTGTAGTGAGAATTGCTCTCAGAAGCCCTTCCAGCCAAAACAGGACAGTCCACTCTCCTAACATCCAGGATCTCTAACCAAAATGGCTTGGAGGGGAGTATTAACTTAAGTGTCTCTGGCTTGATTCCTCATCCAAAGAACCTCCTTGGGTCTTTGGATGACCAGGCCAAGCCACAATAACCAAAGGGGCAGCTTCCTGGGAAGGGGCCTGGCTCCGACCCAGCTCACACTGGGTCGGACAGTGTCATGTCTCTGCTGACCCACAGAGGGCGACAGAGCAAACAGGTTAGAGCCTGGAGGTGCCTGAGAGCCGACTGCCTAGAAGGGAAAGGTGTTTGAGGGAGCACGGGAGGGCCCTGAAGTCACCTCCTACAAACACACTCGGCAAGCCACTCCGATGACTCTTTGGGGATTGGGCTAAAGAGGAAGGGGAACGGCTGACTGGACTGAGATAAGGACTCTTGGTCTCTACTCCTGGCGCTTTAGGGACTTGCTCAAGAGGCAGCAGATGGGACTCAGTTTTCTTTCAGGGTTCTCCTATTCCTGGGGAGGAGCTGAAGGTCATGGCTGTGATGTAGCCTGACAGTCTCCAAGCCAGGATGAAGACATGGTCTGGATCACAGGGAGCCCTTACAGACCATCTCCCCACTTCTCCACACAAAAAGCAAAAGCCGGGAGGAGGACCAAACCAGCGCTCCCGTATCCAGTACCAAGATCTCTAAGGTTCTCAGACCTCTGGGCTCCCAGAGCCTGCCAGGGCAGAGAACAGGAACCCGTCCCGGAAGGCTGGGGGATGGGACGAGAAGGAAAGGGGATGCCGACATCCCTCGGGCCCCCGTCCCGTGTCACTGCGAACCGCTCTCGCCCCTAAGCAGCCAGGGCAGCAGAGCGCCCGGCAAGGACACAGAGCAGCAGGGCGCCCCCCCACCCCAGTCGGCCCGACCATCACCCCATGTCTCAGCCGGACACATTCCTCGCCCGGGACCCACTGGCTTGGCCTATGCTCACCCGGAGTCGGCCCCGCCGCGCGGCGCCCCGTCCAGATGCGGCCTGGCTGCGGCACCGTAGTAGGGAGCGCGGGGGGCATGAGCCGCTCCCGGGCGCGCAGAGCCGGGTCTCAGCAGAGCTCCACCGGCTCTGCGCCCTGCATGGCCTGGCCGCCCGGCCAGCCCCGCCCGCAGCCCGGCCCCGCCCGTCCGCGGCGCTCCTCCCCCGCCCGCCTCCTGCAACCCAAACCGGCGCAGCACCGCCTCCGGCGCCTTCCCCGCAGCCAGAGAGCCGCAGAGACCTCGGCGCCGCGCAGCCCCAACGCGCCCGACGCCGCCCGGCCCAGCCCGCCCTGCGCGCGCGACGGCCCCGGGCGGCGCCCCGCGCGGTACTCTGGGAGTTGTAGTCCGCGGCGCGCAGCCCCGCCCCGCCGCGGAGATCCCCGGGAGGGAAGGGAACCCGCGGGCTGGGTCTGGGCCGAGATCCTGCAAGACCCTGGCGTTGGGCACGTGGTGGGGAGCACCCCCGCCCGCAGCGTGGGTGGAGAATCCGGAGTCTGCGCGCGGAGACTGGCAGGGTTCCACAAAGGAAAACGGCACACCAAAAAAAAAAACAAAAAAACCCCCACAACACAAAAACGCTGAAAGGGCGGTGTAGGCAGAGAGGTGAGCTGAGAGAGGTTTAAGTAGCTGGCTCTGTGGCGCAATGGATAGTGCATTGGACTTCTAGCCGATCCTGGTATAGTGATTCAAAGGTTGTGGGTTCGAGTCCCACCAGAGTCGAATTTTGATAGCTCCTCACTTCCATGTGGATATTTTACGGACTCCAGTACCTTCATAAGGTTCAGAAGATATGCAGACTTGAGGCGGGCACCTCTGCATCTGGGACAGCAGTAAACGTGATGTCAGGATTATTGCCTTGGCATTCTTTCACATCCATGGTATCTTGCAAGCAGGCTGGTGCACCTGGTGTGGTACAAAGGCACGGATCTGAAGACCTGCACCTAACTGGCCTCTGATCGCTCTGGACCTTGCGGCAAATCAACTAGCTTCCAAGCCTAGGACCAAATTTGCCAGGCCGCCTGCCAAGCCCTGGGTCATTGGCCAGCTTCCCAGTCCTGTGTGGCTCTGGGCCTCTGAAAACTTGGTTCCTTGATAATCAAACATGTTGGCCATGCACAATTGCCACTTATCCTTTTATTTCTTTTCTTAAAGATTTTATTTATTTAAAAAAAAAGATTTTATTTATTTGTTTGAGAGAGAGTACCTGAGTGGGGGGAGGAGCAGAGGGAGAGGAGCAAGCCGACACTCCACACTCCACGCGGAGCCTGGAGCCCAACATGGGGCTTGAGCTCACAACCCTGAGCTCATGACCTGAGTGGAAATCACTGAGCCACTCAAGTGCCCCACCACTTATCCTTAAATACGTCCCCTAATTCCTTAATCCAGAAAGTCCGTAAAGGGGGGAGGAGCAGTTTTCAGGGTCTCATCATAGGGATTAAAAATGAAATTTTGGTCTGAGAAGTACTTGGATTTATTCCTTTCAGAGTATAGAGTGCATCCGTTTGGGGAGCCCAGGTAAATTAAAGCTCCCAACTCCCCCATCGCTATTACATTCAAGAGGCAGTGCGGTCCAATGGTGATGGGGTTCTGCGTTGGCGTCCCACAGGTATGGAACAGCTTCTCAGCTGAAAGTTCAAAGTCTCTATTTCTTACATATAAAAATGAGGACATACTACTAGTGCTCAAACCTTACAGAGTTCGAGTTAGCTTTTGACATGTTTTATTTATTATTGTAGTTTACAAGCTTACTGACCACAAAGCACATTCAAAATCTGGACATGAAGATTATCTCTGATTATGTCCACAGTGCTTTGATCTGGGCCAGGATCTGTGGATATAAACGTGATCATTTCCACATTGTCTGCTGAAGCCATGTATAATGCGGGCAGAGGAGATGGAAGATGGCGCTGGTGACCAGCCCTGCTGCTCTCCTCCACTCAGCCTGGTCACAATGGTGAAGCCAAAGCGGTACTCCAGCCAGACCTTGGGCCTGGCCTGAGGGGGAGAGGAGAAGGGGCAGAGAGGTAACAGAAGAGTGTCTTCAAATTGCTTACAATCTGGATGGACGCACAGAGAGGCAAGTGGAGATTAGATCACTAAATAGGTTGGCTCTCAGCAAGTGCTCACCATACTTCTGTCAACACCCACCACACATCACTATGACTCGTCTTCTTTGCCTTCCGGTCAGGTACATCTGGGTTGCACCCCTAGGCCCACCTGAGTCACTGGGCGAATAGCCTCTCCTCATCGAGCTTTGGTGTCCTCATTTTTTTTTTTTAAGATTTTATTTTTAAGCAATCTCTTCACCCGGCTTAGGGTTTGAACTCACAACCCCAAGAGCAAGAGTCCCATGCTCTACAGACTGAGCCAGCAGGCACCCCCTCAGTGTCATTACAGAATGGGAATACAGTGGTCATGGTTCCTGCCTCCTAGGGCTGGGTATGGACCCGACGAGATAACGCGCGGCAGGCTCTCAGCACAGGGCGGGCTCGTGGAAGGCCCTCAGCTGCTGTAACCGCTCAACTCCAAGAGGGCAGAGACGCCGCTGTCTCCATCACTGTGGGACCCCCAGCTTTGGCCGACTCTCAGGAGGTATTTGTGCAATAACCGGAGACTAGGGGGCTTGTGCAGGATACACGGACAGGGGAGGGCCGTGTGGTGGGAAACGTGACTGGAAAGGCCTTTGCGTGCCAGGCCGTGAAGAGCCACTGAGGGTTCCTAAGAAGGGCAGGCGCTGGGTGCTGTCGTTTGTGGGACGGGCTGACCTCACTGTGGGCTCCTTTCCACTGACCTGACCCCCTTCTGCCCTGCATTGGAGAATTAACACCAGCACTCAAACCTCCAGACTTGCCAGATGAGAGAGCGACATTTGGACTCACTTGAAGGCGATCAAGGTCCCCAGGGGACTGAAGTGGTTTGACCCCTAGCACGCAGTGGATTCTTAACCTGTAGATCCATGGTCACACTTGGCATTAGGACCTCCAAACTACAGAAGTCCTCCCCCTCTGGGTGTGTGCAAAATAAATGCCTCTGGCTTCATTGTGTACACAGTGACTTCAGAGGCCTCGAGGGAACTTCTGGCAAATGACAGCTTCCGCTTCCCGAACACCCGAACACGTACTATGTGCTAAATTGCTACACACGCATAATGGCCCTGCTGTGGGACAGGTACACGCTCTCCCCACGTTTCAAGTGGGGAGCCAGAGGCTCAAAGGGGTGACGGGACTACCGCAAGGGTGCAGTGCTGGCCAGGGGCAGGGGCAGGGCCAGGTCTGTCTGTCCTCAGAGCCCGTGCCCCCAAACAGTGCTCTGAGGCTGGCTACCAATGGATTTTATCAGGCAGAGAGAAAGGGAGTTCTCTCTGAGCTACCAGGAGAGGACTCCAGACCTGTGCATCCCCGGACAGGCTCCGCCACAGCCCAGCTGTGTGACTTGAGAGGCCGCGCCCCAAACCTGAGACCCACGGTCTTTACCGTGAAGTGAGGTTCTTGTGGGGTTCTCTGCTCCGGGCTCAGCGTCCACTCTTTCAATGAATGAAGCAGCGAGCCCCGACTATGTGCCAAGCACTATTCCCAGCAGTGAGTGGAAAGAACCAGGTTCCCTGCCCTCCTGGGGCTGACCCAGAACTCAGGAATAAATGAACAAATAAGATCATTCCAGAGTGTAAGTGCCAGGAAGAAAATAAGGTGACACAGTGTGGTGCAGCAAGGGGGAGGGCACTTCTTCAAGTGGATGGTCAGGGAAGGCCTCTCCGAGGAGGTGCCATTTGAGCACAACTGTGAATGACAAGTAGTTGACCGTGTGATAACCTAGGGACAGAACGCTATTCCTAAAGATAGGAGGAAGGCCAATATAGGTTACTGAGATGAAGGATGGAAGTTTCTAGCTCGAAGTTGGCAGAGACTTATGGGCTGTGCTAAGAACTAAGGAAGTGGTAGCTCCTGCCAGTGGAACTTTTTGCCAATCATGAGTTGGTGGCAAAATGCCCCCTGAAGATCTAGAGACCAGACTCCATTCCCAGCTAACCATGATTCCCAGTGCCCATCTCTCCAA
>CM052892.1:5507384-5636912 GCA_028534135.1 Potos flavus
GTAGGCCTCCAGCATCCCACCTCTGTCACTGGGAGCCCCGGGCTGGGATGTGGTCGGCACAAGGTAGGCTGAGGCACCAGGGTGGCAGTGTGGGGCAGGTTTCAGACAACCCCTGGTTCTGGTCCCAGCTCTGCTCCTGTTGCCTCACAAGTAATAATACATCTCTTTGGGTGGTTGGAGGCATCAATGCAATAACGTACCTCAATTGCTTAGGCACATAGTACAGCTATAAAACCGGAGCCCTTATTATGAATAGGGAAACTGAGGCATAGGAAATCCAACCAGAAAGTCTTGTGGCCTGTGTTCTAGTTACTTCAGGCAATTCCTTGCCTATCTCTAGGCCTTAGTTGTCCTATCCACACGATGGGGAGCTGGCCCCCCAAAACTCTAAAGGCTCTGCCATCCTGAGAGTGTTTCTGGTTCTAAATCCCAAGACAGGGCTAGCCACTCTTGCAATGATACCTTCACCTTGCCTGTCCCCACTCCTTGGTCCTGACCCAAAGAAAATGCCTGGGTGCCACTCCAGAATGAACCAGCAGCCTCCCAGCTGTCTCACCTGTGAACACATTGGGAAAATCACTTTCTGCCCCTGGGGCCCTTTCTCTGAAGCCCTTCTAAAATCCTCATAGCAACCCTAAGAAGTGGGTTGGTTCTCTTCCTCTTTTACTGATGATGAAATGGGCCGAGAGAAGGGAAACAAACTTGCCCTAAGTCCCTCTGCTGGAAAACAATGGAGGAATCAGGAATCTGAATCCCAGTCTGTCTGACTTCAGACCAAAGGAAAGAGGACAAGTAGCTGAAGCTCAGGCTGGAGGGGATGTCTGCCCTTGGTGCTCAAAGAGCCGTGGGCAGCACTGGGCAAAGGCAAGAGAAGCGGACACTTGGTCTGATGGCAGATTTTATTCAGACAGTGGAGACCTGCCCTTCTCAGGCCTTTGGAACTGGTAGAGCCCTTCACCCTGGAGGACACCAGGCCTGGCACCCAGAAAACCCTCGTTGGCAGGGATGAGTCCAGAACAGGAGCAGTGGACCCGAGACACCCCAGCACCAGGCTGGATGACTGATTCTCGCTCACACCTGGTGCTCTTCGGGCAGCTGCCGGCTCTCCTGGGAGCCCTGCTGCTCTGCCTGCTCCCTCGTGGGTGGTCCTCAAAGCCACTCATCAGTGGTTTTGACAAATGATGACAAAGGATGTCCAAGGGTCAGTGTTCAAAGAAAAGGAACAAAGGTAATGGCCAAACAGTCCTCTGCCCCTAGGGGAGGCTGGGGTGGTGGTGTGGGCAGTGGCTCAGGGCCTAGGCCAGGCCCCTGACAGGCACGTTGGGGGGGTCCGTGATGCCCAGCTCCTCCCGTAGAGCGCTCAGGGGCTGCTCCCAGCGCCGCTCGTAGTACAGGTTGAGGACACACGGGGCTCTGTGCCCATTCTGAACTGCCCATGGGATCAGCTCTGAAACCAGCACGCGCAGGCTCCTGTGGGGCAGCAGAGGAAAAAGACGTAAGGTCTCCAGGGCCGGGCATGCTATATCCCCAGAAGTTGATGTGCGCTTTCTCAGCCTTCACAAACACCTCAGAAAGAAGGTAGTTATTATCCCCGTTAGCAGATGAGGAGACAGAAACTCAGTGAGGTAAAATCTTGTGCCCAAAGCCACACATTTTGAATGTGCCAAAGCCCAGATTTAAATCAAGGGCTACCTAACTCCAGAAACTGACACTGGATTTGCTACCCCACCCCCAATTCCATGTTCTGACCCAACAGTGAGGCCCGGCCCAGGAGACCCTAGAGTCCTGTGGAGCATCCCGGCTTCCCTCACTGCCCTGGGGACCCCGTGCCAGGCCAGCTGCCCCCTCCTGCCCCGTTCTCCCCACGCTGGCTTCCTGGAGAACCGCTGGGGCTGCTCAGGAAGGCTGCATGCTTGTCCCATTTCCTGGAGCCTGGCTCCTCTGAGCTCCCCCTCAACCCCTCGCCACGTGAGAACTTACTGGGCACTGAGTCGGATCGGTCCAAAGAGGGCACCCAGGACACACATGGGCAGGCCGGTCTGGACAGCCTCAAACCACTTCACCGCGATCTCCCCTGGGGGCGGGGCGAGGAACGGGGTGGGAGGTGAGAAGGGCCCAGGAGGAGAGGCCATGGTGCTCCTGACAGGGCAGAGCAAAGCAGCTGCTCCTCTTCGCTCTCTATCGGGTTGGCTGTGCCCAGTCCTGGCCCGTCCTGGGCTTTGGAGCACTTGGCTTGGGGTGAAGGAGAGGGTCCAAGAAAGAGCAGGAGATAAGGGCTGGGAAGGAAGCTGGGGGTCAGAGCGCAGAGGACTCCCAAAGCCAGGCTGAGAAGTCCACGGTGGTTCCTACAGGCTGTAGGAGGTGTGCAGGGTTTGAGAGCAGGGAGCCCCGATGCCTGGATGCTGCCACATGGGCTCAGGAACCACAGAGGCAGTGGCATGGAGAGGGGACGCGTGGCACAGATGCTACCAGGATGTTCAGAAAGCAGAAAATGAGGCACTGAGCCAGCTGACTGGTGGGTGACAGACCCAGGTGGACAGGCTGGCTAGCACACACCCCCCGCCCCTCCCCACTCTCGAGGCCGCTGGGGGCTACCACTCACCCAGGATGTTGGTGGGCATCCCCAGCAGGGTGTGGAGCATGTCGTGAACCTCCCGGTACCGCTGGATCACATAGGCCAGCTCCTCATCGTCCACGAATCGGGTGGGTGCTCGGGTGTCTGGGGAGACCCTCTGACAACCGTGAACCTCCCCTGGGTCTCTTCCCAACCGTTCCCAAGGCCAAACTAGCCAGCCTCCCCTTGACTGTCAACCACGCCCACCAAACTCATAGCACGGACTGTTTCTGTCCATACCTGCCAACAGGGGACGAGTCCTCGGGTAGGGAACATAGTGGCAGACACCCCCGTGGCCTACCCCGACTCACACATAATGGCCAGGCCTGCTGGAATTTATGGCAAAGTAGCTCCTGGCAGCAAGGGGAAGCGATAACTGTTTAAGGGGCTAAGGTTTCAGTTTTACGAGATGGAAGGTTGGTTTCACAGCAATGTGAATATATTTAACACTACTGACCTGTCCCCTTAGAGATGGTGAAGATGACAACTATGTTTTTTTTCTTTAAGGTAAGCTCTACCCCCAACGTGGGGCTAGAACTTACAACCCTGAGATCAAGAGTCACACACTCTTCCGACTGGGCCAGCCAGGCCCCCGAGATGGCAACTCTTATCTTACGTTACCTTACACCATGTTGTGTTTTTTAACCACAAGGAGAAATAAAATGGGGAGAAAAAGGGGAAAAAGAAGTTTCCAAGGCCCCTGATACTTTCTTTTTTAAAGATTTAATTGGGGGGGCGGCACCTGGATGGCTCAGTGGGTTGAGCGTCTGCCTTTGGCTCAGGTCATGATCCTGGGGTCCTGGGATGGAACCCTATAAGGGCTCCCTGCTCAGTGGGGCGTCTGCATCTCCCTCACCCAAATAAATAAAATTTATTTATATATTTGAGAGAGTGAGAGTGAGAGAGAGCGTGAGCGAGCGAGCGAGAGAGATGGCGGGTGCACACACACGGGAGGGGCACGGGAGAGGGAGAGTCCCAAGTAGACTCCATGCTGAGTGAGGAGCCCAACACAGGGCTCTATCCGAAACCCCTGAGATCACAACCTGAGCCAAAACCAAGAGTCAGACGCTTAAATGACTGTGCCACCCAGGCGTCCCTAATATTTTTTAAGTAATCTCTATACCCAACGGGGGGCTCAAACTCATAACCCCAAGATCAAGAGTCGTATGCTCCACCGACTGAGCGAGCCAGGTGCCCCCAGCCCCGATCCTTCACATGAGCTGCTCCCAGCCTAGGGTGCTCTCCCCCACCACCCGCAGCTTCACCTTGACAATGTCTACCTGTCCTTTCCGACTCGCCTGAAGTGTCCCCGCTGCAGGGAGGCTGTCTGTGACCCTCAGACTGCTCAGGTCCACATTACGGTCTCTTGCAGCGTCCCATGCCTTGTGATGTGCAGTGCACGTGCCCCTCTTCCAGACCTGAACTTTCCACTATGGCAGCCACTCATCCCATGTGGCCACCGAGCCTGGAAATGGGACAGTTCCAACCTAGCTGTGTCATAGTAGGCATAAAATGCACACTGGGTTTCGAAGACTTGGTGTGAAGAGAACAATGTGAAATCTCAGTCATTTAGAAATAGTGATTACATGTTGAAATGATAGTATTTTCAGTACACTGGGTTAAAAAAAAAAAAAAAAGGCTATTAACGTGAATTCCACCTGTTTCTTTTTGCTTTTACCGAAGTGGCTAACAACAGATTGGAAGTGACCTATCGGCTTGTGGTTGCCTCCTGTGAGCAGTGTTGTAGCGGCCTTTCAGCTGTACACAGCTGCTGGCTGCTTTGTTCACTGTTGTATCGCCAGGGACTTTTCTGACCCCAGGAAGGGATGTCAACTGTCCCTCTGTGACCCACCCACTGCCTCTCTGAGTCCTCAGCAGCACCCATGCAGAACGGGAGCAGCCTAGTGTTCCTGTTCCCCAAGCACAGTGTCAGCCCGTCCAGAGCCCAAAGGATTTGATGTCTTCATTGCTTTGGGGTTGCTGGTTCAGTGCCTTAGTCTGCGTCTGTGATCTCACTGGGTCCCGGTTCCTAATTTCTTCTCCAAGGAGTTCTATGTGCTGTGAAGCTGAGGGTGACCAGAGTGATAGCAGTTGTATTTACTGAGTACCTACTATGTGCCAGCACTGCATCAAGTCCTTTACATATGTCATCATAAGGCATCCTCACGACCATCTCGGGGTAGATACTTTAGGAGCCTCAGATAAAGATAAGAAAGATGAGGTTCAGAGAAGTTGATTAAGTTGCCCAATATCACACAGCTAATCAAGTGGCTGAATCAGGATTTGAAACAAAGTCTACTGGATTCCAAAGGCAACAGCCTTAACATTCATTAATTATAAGCCATGCAAGTGCCCTGGAAGATAAACATTAGGTCCCATGCCTTCAGATAAGGAATAGGAGGCTTGGAGAGGTCAAATGATTTGCCCAGGGCCATGAAGCTGGAAAGAGAGGTAGGATTCTAATTCAGGCTAGTCTTAACTCCAGAGCCCAAGCCCATAATCTTGATGCTACAAGACGACCATACACCCCACCAATGACAGCTTCAGAGAGGATGGCCTCACCTTGAACTCTGATCTCAATCTCTGCTGGGACAAAGGTGTTCCTTCACAATCTGTAGGCTGCTGCTTTCAGTGCCCTATAAGTGTCACAATCTCTATGGCTACTATCACAACTAGGGCTGAGACTGGGCAGGGTGCCCAGGGAGGCCCTGGCAGTCCCATCCCCTCCCCAGCAACAAGATGAAAGGCTCTGGGGACTTCAGAAAAAGGCGGCCACCCTGGTGGGTTTCCCATTGATGAAGTAACTTGCTTCCTGGTGAAATCTGAGGAGATGGTGGAAAATAGGGCAGGAGCAAGTGTCGGGAAAGTATGGGGAGCAGATTATTATTTCAGAGACAAATAATCTCCTAGAGCAGTAGCTTCTCAACTGCCCACCGGGGGATATTTGCTATGTCTGCAAAGATTTATGGCTGTGGCGACTTAGTGGGGCTGCTACCGGCAGCTGTGTAGAGAGGCCAGGGATGCGGCTAACCATCCTGGAAAGCACCGGGCAGCCCCTACAGAGAATTAGCTGTTCCTGGGGCACCTGGGTTAAGCATCCGCCTTCGGCTCAGGTCAGGATCTCAGGTTCCTGGGATCAAGTCCCGTGTCGGGTTCCCGGCTCAGCAAGGAATCTGCTTCTCCTTCTCCCTTTCCCTACCCCCAACTCGTGCTCTCTCTCATTCTCTCAAATAAATGAAAAAAAAAAAAAAAAAAAAAAGAATTATCTGGCCCAAAGAGTCCATAGTGCTGGGGCTGAGAAGCCTACCTCTAGAGCAACCTGCAGTGGGCTGGAGAGCCACCTTACAGAGGTGCTCTGATGGGATGTGTGTACATGGGGATGGAGGAGCTGGGACAGGGAAGGTGACCCAGCTGTATCCTAAGGTCCTTCTATAAATCAGGTCATGTTACTATCCTCCTCGAAACCCTCAATGCCTTCTTTTTTTTTTTTTTAATTTAATTTTTTTAAAGATTTTGTTTATTTGACAGAGACACACAGAGAGAGAGGGAACACAAGCATGGGGAGTGGGAGATGGAAAAGCAGGCTTCCCGCTGAGCAGGGAGCCCGACGCGGGGCTTGATCCCAAGACCCTGGGATCATGACCCGAGCCGAAGGCAGACGCTCAACAACTGAGCCACCCAGGCACCCCCCTCAATGCCTTCTATTACTCCTATTACAACATACGGACTCCTTCCCGTGGCTGGCACGGTCTGGGCCAGCTCTCCTCCCAGCCACTGGCTGCCTCTCCTCCACTCACTCCAATATGGCCACGTTGCTCAGTTTTCCTTTTCTTTTTTGTTTTTTAAAGATTTTATTTATTTATGAGAGTGAGCGAGAGAACGTGTGTGAGCGAGAGAGTAAGAGAGAGCATGAGCAGGGGGGAGGGAAAGAGTGAGAAGCAGACTCCCAGCTGGAGTAGGGAGCCCTTGTGGGGCTCGATCCCAAGACCCTGAGATCACGACTTGAGCCGAAGTCAGACACTTAACCCACTGAGCCACCCAGGCACCCAATTTTCCTTTTCTTAAACACACAGGACCCTGCACTTGCAGTCCCCCCATTCCTCCTCATCTCTCCTCAGGGCTGGCTCCTCCTCTTCCGAGTCGCCTCAGAGGGGCCTCCTGTGACCTATCAGAAGTGGTACCTCTGACCCCCGCCTCCTTGTCCTCTCGCAGGACGTTGTCCTCACACCACCACCTGCTAGACCGGAAGCCCCACAAAGGCAGGCTCTTTGCTGGTTTCATTCCTGTATCTCAATTACTGAGAACAGCGTTGTACATTCCAAGTAGTCAATAAATATATGACCTGAATTTTTATATGAAATTTTTTCTTCTATTACTTGATTTCCTCCCCAAACCAGAGTATTAGCGCCACGAGAACAGGACTTTGTCTAGTTCACCATCCTATCCCCAGCTCCTGGAACGACCGGTGGCATGCGGCAGATCCTCAGCAGTTGGGACTCTCTCCTCCCTGCCTGGGGCAGAGGGTGCCACAACCTGTCATACCCTGGGGAAAGCACTGTCTCTAGAAAAGGGGAACATAACACAGCAGATAAGAGCATGACCTGGGGATGCCTGGCTTAGTCCGTGGGGCATGCAACTTTTGATATCGGGGCTGTGAGTTCAAGCCCCATATTGGGTATAGAGACAGACTTAAAAATAAAATCTTAAAAAAAAAAAAAGGCAGGCTGTGAGTACAAATACTGCCTCCGTTCATACTAGCTGTATGAAATCATCAAGTTGCTTAAGTGCTCTGAGCCTCATTTCTTCATCTGTTAAAGCAGATAATGACAGGACATACTCAACAGAGAGGGTCAAGCATGAACCTTCCTGCTGGGAGGGTTCAGCAAGATCACGTATGAGCCTGGCAGCTCACACCCAGTAAGCGGCTATTAGATATTGGCCAGTATTATTGCTTGGAGTTCCTGGCCCATTTGCCTGTCCCATAGAACATGGCAAAGCCTTGGCACAAGACACAAAAAGCACACCTGCCCACGGTGGCCACTCGGGACTCCTCCTTCCTCAGGATATCACTCCCATGTCCTTCTCTGTTTTCCTAGTGATTGCCAAATGCAAAGAAGCTGGAAACTCACATTAACATCCAGGAAACGGAGATACTCTTGGCCAAGGGAGCCCTCAGGCAGACTACGGAGCTTGTCTAGGTCAATGGTGGACAGTGAGATCCGGGGACGCTCCCTGCAAGGCAGAAGGCAGGACTTAAGTACTGGGAAGGCAGATGCAAAGGCAGGTGAGAGGTCCAGCTAGAGCAAGGGTGTGGGAGGCGAGGAGGCAGAGAGCAACGAAGGGGCCACAAATCCTATTGCAGCGCCTGCTTCTGGCCAGGATGGTGGCAGAGGCTGAGAAGACTGTCACACGCTAAGGTCATGGTTCCTGCCTGCAGTGGCATAATCTTGGGAGCAAGCCTCAGGTGTGATCGGGTGTACTCACAAAGGACACTGCATGGGTGGGGCTTATAGCTAGCCTGTAATGGGAGCTTAGGGAAGGCAGAGAGCCCTGTGGTGGGATCTGGGCTGAGGCCACCACATTGCACTACCCACAGGTCATCACAGTGTGTATATGAATGGCACCCATGGAGTTGGACAGTGCCCAGCATGTGCAGCTCTCCAGGGCCAGGACATCAAGAAGAGCTCCCTAGAGGAACACAGTGTGACTCCAGAGAGGTCAGGATGCCCAGAGAATGTCCCCAACCCCCCAGGCACAGCTGGGACCTACTGCAGGATCTCAGCACCCTCTGGATCTTTCCTCATCTGGTCCCTGAGGACCTTCAGGGCACGGTGTCCTGTGGTCTCCCCTAGAACTGCAACCATGTCTGAAAGGAAAGAAATGGGGACAAATGGAAGATATGATCTTAGGTAAGTTACTGGACCTGGTCTGAGCCTGTCTCCTATAAGATAAGCCAAAATCCTATCCATCTCTTAGTTACAAGGATGCATGTTAAACATTTAGCAAATCACGTGGCACACAGTAAGGGCTCAATGTATGTACCTATAGTAATTATCATTGTTATTAATCTAACAGGCTGAGGTCGCTCTGGTTAGCACAGTGCTCTAAAGAGTTTAAAGTCACTTTTACACTCGTTATTACAACAGAATATCATGCCTCCGTTGATTACAGGCTTTGAAATCAGAGTGCTAGGTTTGGGTTCAGGTGCAATCACTAAGTGAATTTGTGCAAAATGCTTCACATTTCCAAGCCTCAGGCTACTAACTTGAAATGTGGAGAACACCTTTCTTACAGAGTTAATGTGAAAAATCAAGAACATCGTGCAAATAAAACATTTAGTGCAATGAGCAATTAGCATAAGGGCTCAGTGAGCAGTTAGCACTATCATTTCTTTTTTTTTTTTTTTTTTAGCACTATCATTTCTATTAGTAGGAGAAATAATACTTTCCGGACTTTGAATCCTGAGAATGAGAAAACTACTGTAGAACCCTAAGATGTTCCAGTCATACATCCAGCAAACATTTATTAAGCATCTGCTATGTGCCAGGCACAATCTCAAATACTGCTGATAGGGGCGCCTGGGGTGGCTCAGTGGGTTAAAGCTTCTGCCTTCCGCTCAGGTCATGATCTCAGGGTCCTGGGATCCAGCCCCCCATCTGGCTCTCTGCTCAGCAGAGAGCCTGGTTCCCCCTCTCTCTCTGCCTGCCTCTCTGCCTACTTGTGATCTCTCTCTCTCTCTGTCAAATAAATAAATAAAATCTTTTAAAAAATAAATAAAATAAAATACTGCTGATAGCAACAGGGCATTCGAGGTGTCTGACCTCATCAACTTGAATATTTAGTGGGATGTTATAATCTGATGTACGTTATAACAAACTTTGTAAATCATCTCTTTAGTCCACAAGTTCTCAATGTGGCTGGATGACAGAATCTCCCGGTAGGTAGGTCCTTTAAAAATGCTGGCCCTTCCTCCCCTTCCCCTCCCCTGGCTTGGGCTGATTGGAACCGAGCTCAGGGTGAGACCCAGGCATCTGCATTTTTGTGAACCTTGCGCGTGATGATTGGATGCTGCCAGGTTTGGGAACCCCGACCTAGTCTATTCTCCAGTTACCCCTGGGGGGCGGGTAGAGGGAGAGGTGAGCACCTGCCCAGGTTCCCCAGGCCAAGGACGCGCGCCAACCCCCGCTGCCCTCCCAGGAGCACCGGGCGCGGGCGACCTTACCGTGGCGGTACGGGTTATAGAGAGCCATTCCGGCCGAGCCGGCGGCCAGCAGCGCCTTCTGCAGCGGGGAGGTGGGGATGTGCCCCGGGTAGAGCAGGCCGGCGCCATGGCGCACGCCTCGGAGCCGCACATCTACTGGGCAAGAAAAGGGCCGCGGTCAGACGAGCCTGGCGCCCCAGGCCTCCCTCCCACCTCCGCCACTTGCCTGCAGCCGGCCCCCGGAGGCCGCCGAGCGCGCCGAGAGGGCGCAGGGCCGAGCGCAGCAGCGTCGCCATGGCAGCGGGCACCCGCCGGCGGCCGCGCGAGGGGGCGCGGGCAGGGCCGAAGCCGCAAACCTCTCCGGCCGCGGAGCGCCCAGAAGGGCCTTTGAAGGAGAAAAATCGTAGCACGGACAGGAGAGGTAAGTATGAGAAGGAAACCCAGGCGACCTGTCTACCATCTATTCCCACCGAAACAAAACTGTCCCCATTTCCCCTCACTCCCAGAAAGGATCCCCGAGGGATCCCCGCTCGGGGTTCAGCGCCGGGCCCTACTGCCCTCTCCTCCGCGCGTTTTCCCCGAGGCCAATAAGACGTGAACCTCTTCCGGCTCGAAACATGGGGCACCCATGGTCCGGACCACATTTGGGAAGGGGACCGTACGGCACTTCCGTTCAGGTGCAGCTATTTCACCAGCCGGCGCAGGGCGGGCTTCCGGCATGGGGTCCCGCGGCCTGGCGCGGCTGCACGGGCTCTTCGCGGTCTACAAGCCCCCGGGGCTAAAATGGAAGCACGTGCGGGACACCGTGGAGCTGCAGCTTCTGAAGGGTGAGCGCCTCGAAGCAGACCCCCGATCCCGCTCCGGTTCTCCCGGGGGTCCATCTCCGCCTCTGATCCTCCCGGCAAAATGAAGTCATGTGACCCAGTCGTCTGGGCCTAGCGCTTTCCTAATGGTGGAATCCGTATACTCCGTTACTCCTCGCTGTCCCCTGCGTTCAGATGGCTAAACAGTATTGTCTGTTGTCATAGGTAATAGAGTCAGATTTTGAACCCACGCCTGTTTCTGAACTGCTGCTATTCGCTACGTCGTGGGTGTCCCACCTCCCCCAGGTGTTCGGACAGAATCGACCTGATGTCTTTGACCTTTGTGTCCTCAGGTGTCAATGCTGGGAAGGCTCCTGCCCCTGAACAGCGTGTTCGTTTCCTGCTGGGCCCCGTGGGAGACGGTGAAGAGAAGGCGCTTACTCTCACCGCCACCAGTGTGCCCACCCTCACCAACCATCCGCTGGGTAAGGCACATTGAGTCAGGGGCCTGGATGTCGCTTCCCAGGCAGTCTCTGCCCAGAGTCAGTGTCCCTGTCTGTGCTCAGACTCTTGTCCCAGATCCTTGAAGGGCCACAGCAGGGATGAAGTTTTTTTTTTTTTTTTAAAGATTTTATTTATTTATTTGACAGAGAGAGAGAGATCACAAGTAGGCAGAGGCAGGCAGAGAGAGAGGGGGAAGCGGGCTCCCCGCTGAGCAGAGAGCCCAATGTGGGGCTCGATCCCAGGACCCTGAGATCATGACCCCAGCCGAAGGCAGAGGCTTTAACCCACTGAGCCACCCAGGCACTCCATGAAGTATTTATTTGACTGGGAATCGGCAAATTTTCCTGGAAAGGGCCAAATAGCAAATATTTTAGGTTTTGCAGGACCAGTTCTGCCATTGTAGTGCAAAGAACCTGTAGGCAGTATGGCATGCGGTGAGCCTGGCTGTGTTCCAATGAAACTTTATTTATGGAAAGTGACATTTGAGTTTCATATAATTTTCCTATGTCACAAAATATTTTTTTGATTTTTGGGGGATCATTGAAAAATGAAAAAAAAAGTTAACTCATGGGCCTTTAAAAAAATAGGCTTGAGGATTTGGCTTGGACTGTAGCTTACTGGCCCCTTTTAACTATGCTGGGATTCGAGATGAGAATTGAGACCCTCAGGTAGAAGTCCTAAGGTGGGAATTTGGGGCTCTTGGGTAAGAGTGACTTTTTTAGTCAGCAGAGCTGCCCAAGAATGGAACTAGTTGTAGTGAGCTCCCTGTCACTAGACAAGATTAGGAAGACGGAGGGGCTCGACCAGAAACTACTGCAATGCCTTTGGCAGTGATATTTAGTGACTCCAAAGTATAGTAATAGCAAGTATGGTGTACTGAGAATCTCTCCTGTACTAGGTACCGTGTTAAGCTTCTACCAAGTACCATGTCATTAAATTTTCACCACAACCCTGTAGGGTGGGTCCTGTTCTCATTTCACAAGTGAGGAAACTGAGGCACAGTGTTGACATTAAGTAATTAACCATCCTATATCCTTCCCCCAGATATCTCTTGTTCTATGGAAGTGTATATGCTTCTGGCTCACGCCTATATGCTTTTTTTTTTTTAATAGCGTTATTGAGATATAATTGATACACATTTAAAAAATGTTTTTATTTTAATTTTTTTAAAGATTTGATTTATTTCTTTGAGAGAGAGAGAGAGAGAGAGTGTGAGCAGGGGTAGAGGGAGAAGCCAGACTCCCTACTGAGCAAGGAGCCCTGTATAGGACTCGATCCTAGGACCCTGGGATCATGACCTGAGCCAAAGGCAGATGCTTAACCAACTGAGCCATCCGGGTGTCCCTCACTAGTTATTTTCTGAGCACCTGGTGAGTTCTGGGCTCTAGGGTTAAAATTTGGGACCCAGACCCCGCCTTCAGGAACTTTCCACCTCCCATTTTCTTACTGGGTGGCCAGGACTCTCCTTCTGCCGCAGCTGAGTAGGAAAATTGAGTCCCAGTGTTCTGCCCAGTCCCCTCAAAGCCTCTTACAGAGGGAACGATGATAGGCAGAGTAACAAGCCCTTTTTCTGGACCCAGGGAACTGAGGAAATGGTTCTAGGCCCCAGATTCTGCGGTAGAGAAGCCTGAGAGTCCAACCTGATCCTGATTCGGGCTCCATGAGGCTACATCCTAGGAGTGAGGCCATGATGCAGGCTGAAGTCATCTTGGAGGCTGGATTCAGCAATCCAGGGAGCAAAGAGACCTCGTTTGTTTCTTTCTAGTCTGCGGACCAGCGTTCACCAGCCTGAAGATTGGCGTGGGACACCGGCTGGATGCACAAGCATCTGGGGTGCTTGGTAGGTGATGTGGTGAGCCCAGGGGTGCAGTGATACAGTCTTGGGAGAAGACCGGCCATGGGGCGGGGTGGGGGATTACCATGAACCCCGCCCACTTCCAGCCTGACAGCCATTGCCCACCACTGCCTGCCTTCCCTGCTTCCTGCCCCAAGTCTGGTCAGCTGGTAGAAGGGGGGAATGTCATAACTGCCCACCTTTATCAAGTGATTTCTGCATGCGACGTGCAGTGCGAAGCCCTTTATGCACGTGTTTTCACGACAACAACCTTATTAGGTAGGTAGTTTATGATTTTCACGAAGAAAAGAAGGGTCCAGGAGTTTAGGTGACTGGGTCTGGGTCACGTGGCTAGTGAATGCCCCTGGTCCAGGGAGCAAAAACTGTCATCACTTGTGTGGGGTAGCCAAGCGCGTGACTCTGGCCCCACTGGCCAGGGTCTGAATGTCGCTGGAGCTGGACACACAAAGCCCTGAGTCATGAGCCATCTGTGTCCCCAGGGTCAGGCGGTGGCCGCATCCTCCATGCGCAGTAGTCACAGCCCCCTTGTCTCACTTCCTGAGGCACAGGCAGGCAGACATGATCTCATGCTCCCTCTCCCTGTCCTCCCTCTCCAGGAGTGAATGGAGGGTCATTCTCTCCTTCAGCCAGAGGGAGAAACAGCCAGGAAAAGGCAGGGAGTGGCCACAGTGCCCCTTTATTGGGCCCTTTCTTTGTGCTCACTTCTTCCTGTGCATTGCCTCAGTTTTCACAACACACACGGGGATCAGACAGTGTCTCGTATCCCCATTTTACGGATGGGGAGCCTGAGGCCCAAGGAGGCTAACGGACATGCTTAGAGTCACCCCAGATTTGAGGGCAGGTCTGTGTGACTCGGCCACCGGTCTATTTCTTTTGAGTGCATCAGAAACTCCTGGGGTGCTTGCTAAGGATCGAGGCCCCTCCCCTCCATGAGTCAGAGTCAGTACAAATGGGTGGGCCCCAAAACCTACATTTTCATATCTACCCAGGGGAGCTGACTTGCTCCCTGTAGAAGAAACTGTCCTTGCCCTCTTGCCGGCTTTAGTAGCATCGGAGATAGAAGTATGCTGCTGGTGGTTGTGGGGGTTGGAGGTCCCAGGGAAACGGGAAGGGGGAGGCAGGTGTGAGATCAGCCTGGGTGTCTTCCAGTGCTCGGCGTGGGACATGGACGCAGGCTTCTCACCAGCATGTACGATGCTCACCTCACCAAGGTACAGGGGTGCTGGGGACAGCTCGATTAGCCCCGGTCCTTTCCCTGGGGCTCACTGGCAGGAATCTGAAGCTGAGAGGACTCCATGGGGGAACACCCAGGCCATCAGCCAGCCTTGTTTCATGGCCCTGTGCTGGGGGAGACTGTAAGGATAGCGTGGTAATGACCGTGGGCCTTACTGCGTGCCGGCCGCTCTGTGCTGAGCACTGCACGTGGACTCCCATGTGGCTGCCTCACCACTTCCCCACAAAGTGGGATCTGCTGTTAATCTACCTTACAGATGAGACCACTGAGGCACAGAGAGGGATGTCATTTGCGCAGGGTTGCGTAGCCTGTAAGGAGTGGAATTGCGATTTGCACCTGGATCTGTCCAAACCCAGAGCCTGATGGTGACACCACTCCGTTCTCCCCCAAGACTGAGGTGGACGTCACCAGCCAGGCATCAGGGAGCTTGCCTCTGGGCTGGGGCCGTGGAATCTGGCACCATGAATGGCGACAGAGGTGCTCCAGTAGAGAGCCTCCATTTTTAGTGGTTAAGAGCACAGATTCTGGAGCCAGACGGCTTCCGTTCGAAACCAGCTTCTGCCCCTCTGCAGCTGTGGTCCCCGGCTGGATTACTCACCATCCGTGTTCCTCCATTTCCTCATCTGCAAAATGGGAGCGCTAATAGTACCTCCTCTCTAGGGTCACGCTGAAGATTAAATTACATGCACGGTACTTAGCACAGCCACTGGCCCACGGTAAATGCTCACGGTAAATTATCGCTGTTGCCATCATCACTTCCTTGTGGCAGAGGCTGTTAGCTGCACAGATCATATTTGGAGGCTGGGGGGAAGCTGACAAGGTGCACTGGGAGGGGCCCGGCCTGATAAGTCGTCACGTCCGGCTGGAAAGGGGAGACGTGGAGGCAGGGGGTGGTCACCGCCCTTTGTGGGCAGGTGCTTGCTGACCTTGGGGAGTCTGGTGCCCTCCTGGGGGGGGGGACAGTGGGGTGGCTGGGTGGGGGTTGAGTGCCTGGCTCCCTGCGGGAAGACCTGAGGACCCCCCACCTGCAGCCTGTCTAGCAGGTCGGCCATGGGAGCTGCCAGGCGCACCTCCCTCCTCAGTGCTGAGGGCGAGCAGGGACTCTGAGCACATCTTCCCCTCCCTACCCCTGCAGGACTACACAGTACGGGGCCTCCTGGGCAAAGCCACAGATGACTTCTGTGAGGAGGGGCGGCTGGTGGAGAAGTCCACATACGGTGAGAGCCCGCAGGAGCCCAGGGCAGTGGGAGGAGAGCGGCTGTGGCTGCCTTCGCGTTTGCTCTCCCTTTATTCCTCATCCGCACGCCGGCCATGCAGCCCCCAGTGACTCCAGCACACCAAGTGCGGGCTGGCTGTTGGAGGCCTGTGGGCACATCGTTCTGTCTTCCAGGTACATTTGCCCTGTGCTCCCATGTGCCTCCCGACCTGGCACAAATGTCATCTCCCCAGGGAAGCTCCTCTAACCCCCAGATGAACCAGATGGACTCTGAGAACAGTAACCAACTAATGATTAGTGATTTTTTTTAATGTATTTATTAGAGAGCAAGAGTAGGCGGAGGGGTAGAGGCAGAGAGGGAGAGAGAATCTCAAGCAGACTCCATCCTAAGGGTGCAGAGCCTGATGGCGGGCCTCGATCCCATGACCCGGCGATCATGACCCGAGCCGAAATCCAGAGTCAGACGCTCAATCGACTGAGCCACCCAGGTGCCCCGTGATTAGTGATTATTTATTATCTGTCTTCCCACTCCGCATTGTCACCGTGGGAGCAGGGACCGTGTCATTCCACTCCTGTGGTTACACGCAGTTTAGAGCCTAGGATATGGGAGGTGGGGGGGAGGGTAGGTAAGTGGATGGATGGATGGATGGATGGTTGGATGCCTCATTCTTCACTTGTTACCCTCCCAATGTTCTAACACTTTCTGTAAGATCAATTATGTTTTTTTTTTTATTTGACAGATGTTTTTGGGCACCAGCCATGGGCCAGGCTCTTGACGGGGGGATATATGATGAATCAGATGGGGTCCCCAGTCTCAGTGAACTCGGTTTAGCAGGGAGAGCTGACACACACCTCTGCATCTTCTGCGCAGGATTAAGACTGTGGCAGAGTAACACTATGTAATCTGTACGGGGGGGGGGGTGTCAGCATCCAAATTATGTCCAAAGACAGTTACCAGGTTGACACTCTGGTGGGAGGAAGCCAGAATTTGGAGGAGGGGAGATGTTTGTTAATGCTGAGCTAAACTTCTTTTTTTTTTTTCTTTTTTAAGATTTTATTTATTTATTTTATTTATCTGAGAGGGAGAGGGAGAACGTGCATTCAGGGAGAAGGGGCAAAGGGAGACGATCTTAAGCAGGCTCCACACTGAGTGTGGAGCCCGGCACAGGGCTTGATGTCGCGACCCTGAGATCATGACTTCAGCAGAAATCAAGGGTTAGATGCTTAACCCACTGAGCTGCCTAGGTGCCTGCTGATCTAAATCTTAAAGAGGCGTGCCTACTTAAGAGCCTCTCCCTCTCCCCCTTCTCCCTGCGTGCACATGTATGGACGTGCTCTCTCAAATAAATCTTTAGAAAACATTTCTTACAGAAGATTCGTATATCAATTATATAACTAAAAAATGTTAAAACCAAAGCAAATTAAAAGTTTTTTGTTTTTTTTTTTTAATCTGAGAGAGAGAGAAAAAAAGCACAAGCAGGAGGAGCTGCAGGCAGAGGGAGAAGCAGGCTCCCCGCTGAGCAGGGATCCTGACGTGGGGCTCAATCCCAGGACCCTGGGACCATGACCTGAGCTGAAGGCAGACACTTCATCAACTGAGCCACCCAGGCGTCCCAAACCAAAACAAATTAAATGCTGGGAAAGAGACCCAGCTGCAGAGCAGCAGGAGGCAGGAGAAAGAAGTGACGTGTTCCGGGAGGGCTTCCTGGAGGAGGCTACATTTGAGCTGGGCTGTGAAGGAGGACGGAGGAGGCAATAGTGGTTACATTTCAGATAAGACAGCTGCATGAAGAAAGCCAGACAGAGGGGATAAGAGTCCTAGGTCCTTCCAAGCTGGCAGGCCTTTGGTCACCACACCTGTGAACTCTAGTCTTTAGAGCCAGAAGTTGGCACCTGCCCAGCTGGGCCCCAGGATCAGCCTCCTAGCAGTTTGTGAGCATCCCTAGGCTTAGGAGCTGCCTGTCCTAGTCACTCGGTGGGATCAGCAGGCAGAGTCACTCCCTCTTGCCATCTGTGTCCACATTCAGACAGATGGCACTTTCCCTCCCAGGGTCCCTGCCATAAAAAAACCCAGATTGGGGCTCAGGGGACCTGGCTTAGAATATTGGATAAGTCATAGTATGTTTTTGCGCCTCCTTTCCGAAACAAACTGTTCTTAACTTGGAGTCTGCGAGCCCCTTAAAAACGTCCTCACAATGCGGAGTTCAAGTATAACTTTCTGAGAAGAGGGTCCCGGGCTTTCCTAAGAGTCTCAAAGGACTCTTAAGCCCCTAAGTGGGAGCCCTGGGACCAGAGGATGCTCTGGGGCCCCTCCAGGTTCCAAGGATGGGGCTGGTTTGAGGGAAGGGAGTTTGCCAGTTTGTTGTGGCCTGGCCTTGGCCGGCACATGGGTTCTGACCACCCCTGGCTTTTCCAGACCATGTGACCAGAGAGAAGCTGGACCGAATCCTGGCCCTGATCCAGGGTTCCCATCAGAAGGCCCTGGTGATGTAAGTGGTGCCCAATCCACACTCTCCTGACAGGGGCCCTCGAGGAGGTGCTGGGAGGTGCTGCCCACTGGGCTCCCTGTAGGCTCTGCCCACCCTGGGCCAGATTCTCTGGACCTTCCTTTTAGAGCTGGAAAGCAGACATGAACCAGCCCTTGCTTCCCCAGCACTCAGGCGTGTTTCTTTGTGCCAGGCCAGCCCCTGGGGAGACCAGGGGGAAACAAGAGACCCCAGCTAGCCTCAGTGAGAGTATACGATTTAGCGGAGAGGGAAGCCGGGAACCTAGATCCTATGACCTAGAGGCAGGGGGCGGGAGCAGGCAGCGAGCGCTTGACCGGAAGCTAGGGGGACTGCAGAGGAGGGCAGAGCCTGCATTTAGGGATTGGCGGGGACAGAGAACAAGGCAGCTGGAGGGGCAAGGAAGATGGAAAGCAAAAGAAGCACTTCAGGAAAGCTCTTCAGGAGTGGGGCAGGGCCAAGGGTAAACTGGGCCCAGCTCCGCATCCCACGCCAGCCCCCTTCTGGTCCCCAGGTACTCCAACCTAGACTTGCAGACCCAGGAGGCCTATGAGATGGCTGTGAGAGGCCTGGTCCGGCCCATGAACAAGACCCCGATGCTGGTGACGGCCATCCGGTGCATCCACTTTGCGCCTCCGGAATTCCTCATAGGTAAGTTGCCCCAGGAAGTTGGAGCAGTGAGACGGGGCTCCTGGGTTTGGGGAGTCACTGTGGAATGCCCTTGCAGACGCAGCCCACACCAGCCCTGGTCTCTGCTGGCTAAGGCACCAGGGGCCAGCTTCCTTCTCAGCCCTGGACTGCACTTGGCCCATCACACAGCACACAGATCAAATCCTGTCCTATCTGCTGCCGAGTTAATGCTTTGAAGCCTGACCTTAGTGAGCAAGTTATACTTAGCGGCTCATTTCCAGTGCGTCCCAGCGTTTGAAGTGGCCGTGCGCCATCAGACAGCACCCTCACCTCCCCAGTCCCACCCAGCTCGGCCCTTCCCTCCTTCCTTCTCTCTTCTTACTAATAAGGGCTCCTTGAGTGCTGACCAGGACTCTCCCAATGAGAAGCACCTTAAGTACATTATCTCTTGAGATTCCTCACCACCACCCATTTTACAGATGAGCCTTAAGTCTTAGACCAGAGCAGCCTTCTAGAAGTTAACCTGCCCACAAATCTCCTTGGGGTGGAGGGGGGTCTTCGGAAGAAAGCAAACTCTGATTCTGCAGGGGTGGGTGGAGCCCCAGGTTCTTCACATCTAATCAACTTCCAGGGCTGGCCCCTGGAGAGCTCAGGTCTTCTGCTAAGGTGATCCCACAGCCAAGAGGTATCGCGGTGCCGATCGAGACCAGCAGAGAGCAGACGCTGTGCTCCCAGCCTTCAGATCTGTTGTGTGTCCCCCACAGAGGTGCAGTGCATGCATGAGACACAGAAGCAGCTGCGAAGGCTGGTGCATGAGATCGGCCTGGAGCTGAAGACCACCGCGGTCTGCTCCCAAGTGCGGCGCACACGGGATGGCTTTTTCACCCTAGACGATGCCCTCCTGAGGACCCACTGGGACTTACAGAGCATCCAGGATGCCATCCAGGCCGCAGCTCCCCGGGTGGCCGCGGAGCTGGAGAAGAGCTTGAGGCCAGGGCCAGGCACCCAGCAACTTGCCGGTCCAGGCCGGCCCTGGGACTCCAGGGGGCCGAGCTCTGCCCTGGGGCTGGAGACCTGTGCTGGGCATTGAAAGGCCAGGTGGCTGGCGGGACAGTGGATGCATAAGATAAGAATTGATGGTGAGCCGGAACTGATAACTGTGCAGAACGCAAGAGTAAGGGAAGCTTTTCTACATGTGACAGAAAACTCTGGAACTGTAAGAAAGATCAACGGACTTGACCCCATGGAAAAGGAAAAACTTCTATATGGAGGAACAGATGATAAACAAATGATAAGACAGATCAAAATCCTTGTAACATGTTTAAGAATGAATATCCAGGGGCGCCTGGGTGGCTCAGTTGGTTAGGCGACTGCCTTCGGCTCAGGTCATGATCCTGGAGTCCCGGGGATTGAGTCCCGCATCAGGCTCCCTGCTTAGCGGGGAGTCTGCTTCTCCCTCTGATCCTCACTCTTCTCATGCCCTCATTCTCTCTCTCAAATAAATAAATAAAAATCTAAAAAAACAAAACAAAACACGAATATCCAGGGGCACCTGGGTGGCTCAGGCAGTTAAGCTCAGGTCATGATCTCAGGGTTCTGGGATTGAGCCCCATATCGGGGGAGGGGAGTCTGCTTCTCCCTCTCACTCTGCCCCTCCCCCCACTCATGTGCGCACACACACGCTCTTTCTCAAATAAGTAAATAAAATCTTTAAAAAAAATGAATGTCCATAATATATAAAGAGTTCTTTAAAAGCAATAAGAAAAAGGGGCACCTGGGTGACTCAGTCACTTAAGTTGTCCTCCCTCTGCTCAGGTCATGGTCCCAGGGTCCTGGGATCAAGTACCACATCAGGCTCCCTACTCAGTGGGGAGCCTGCTTCTCCCTCTGCCTCTGTTGCTCCCCCTGCTTGTGTTCTCTCTCTTTCAAATAAATAAATAAAATCTTCAAAATATTTAAAAAAAAAATTGGGCAAGTGACATGAATTGTGCATTTATATATATAAAAAAATCCAAATGGCCACTAAAAACCAGAAATGGTAATCAATCTCTCTAATAATGAGAGACATACAGATGAAAATGACACGACTTTCCATGCCTTTCCAAACAACAAAAAGAGAATATCCAATATTGGTGATGATGTGAGAAAACAGGCAGTCTGTGCTATTGGTAGGAAGGTACAACTTTTTTTTATTTTTTTTCATTTATTTATTTATCTGACAGAGATCACAAGTAGGCAGAGAGGCAGGCAGAGGGAAAGGAGGAAGCAGGCTCCCCACTGAGCAGAGAGCCTGATGCGGGGCTCGATCCCAGGACCCTGAGATCATGACCTGAGCCGAAGGCAGAGGCTTTAACCACTGAGCCACCCAGGCACCCTGGAAGGTACAACTTTGTAACCTTTTAGGAGTAACTTGGTAGTAGTATGTGTCCAAATTAAAAATACCCCTGCTCTGTGACTCAGCACTTACAGTCTTGGGAATCTGAAATGTCTTCTGGCATAAATTGCAGATAGTTATAGGTACTTAGATGGTCACCACTACAAGGTAATAGTAACAAATAGGAAACGCCATTACCATCCGTCAGTAAGGGACTGGTTAAACAAATAGGGGGTATACAGGGTCCAAAGGCTCTATTCTAGGGAAGCCTGGCCAGTTCAGTCTGTAGAGCATGCAATGTTTGATCTTGGGGTTGTGAGTTCGAGCCCCATGTTGGGTGTAGAGATTACTTAAAAAAAAAAAAGACTCTATTCTAATATCCTCAGGAAAATGATCAAAAACCAATTTTTCTGGGCGCCTGGGTGCCTCAGTGGGTTAAGTGTCTGCCTTCGGCTCAGATCATGATCCCAGGGTCCTGGGATTGAGTCCCACATCGGGCTCCCTGCTCAGCGGGGAGCCTGCTTCTCCCTCTGACCCTCCTCCCCCTTGTGTGTGCCTGTGTGTGCCCTCTTGCACGCACAAAAATAAAATCTTTAAAAACAATTTTTTTCGTAGCCATTTTTTCCTGCCAATTTGATTTTCCTAGGCTTTGGACACCTTGATCCCATGTGGATGGAGTGTTATTTTGTTTGCTGTTTGTTTGGGCCTGGCTTTCTTTTAACCTCTATCCATGTGGATATTTTCTGTCACCTCCTGTTTATCTGGCATAAAAATCAGCTGGGAACTTGACAAACAGCTCAGCCAGGCGATCAAGGTCAACAGTGACAGTGGTAAGTCCAGTTGCTGGTATGTCCTCTTGCTGCGATGTAATGGAAATGGCCCTTTACTCTGTGGTCTTCCTCGCAATAGCCCAGAGCCCCAGTCTTATGAGAAGGACATGGGGCAGCTTCTGGTAGTGCGGCATCCTACAAAATACCTGACCAGGACTTCTCAAAACTTTCAAGGTCATCGAAAGCAGTGAAGTGTGAGAAACCACCATAGCCAAGAGGAGCCTAAGGAGACGTGACAACTAGATGTACTATGGGGGGGGGGGGGCACCTGGGTGGCTCAGTCAGTCAAGCGTCTGCCTTCGGCTCAGGTCATGATCCCAGGGTCATGGGATCAAGCCCCCGCATTGGGCTTCTTGCTCAGCGGGGAGCCTGCTTCTCCCTCTACCTTCGGCTTCCCCTGCTTATGCTCCCTCCCTCCCTCCGTCTCTCTCTGACAAATAAATAAATAAAATCTTTTTAAAAATAATAGGTATAGTATGGGACCCCGGAACAGAAAAAGAGGACTTTAGGTAAAAACAAAGGAAACCTAAATGATTTCTGGGTGTTAGTTAATAGTAATGTATCAGTATTGGTTTGTTAACTAACAAATATGCTCATGTGAAATGTTAATAGTACAACAGTATGGCAAATTAGTGCTGAGGATATGGGAATTCTCTGTACTATCATCTCAATTTTTCTGTGAACAACTGTTCTAAAAAGAAAAGTCTACTGAAAAAAAAAATCAGAGGCACCTCGGTGGCTCAGTCGGTTCAGCGTCCGACCCTTGATTTCTTTTTCCTTTTTTTTTTTTTAAGTTTATTTATTTATTTGACAGAGAGAGAGACACAGCGAGAGAGGGAACACAAGCAGAGGGAATGGGAGAGGAAGAAGCAGGCTTCCTGCTGAGCAGGGAGCCCAATGCAGGGCTCGATCCCAGGACCCTGGGATCATGACCTGAGCCGAAGGCAGGCAATTAACGACGGAGCCCCCCAGGTGGCCCCAACCCTTGATTTCAGCTCAGATCACGATCACAGGGTTGTGAGATTGAGCCCGTGTTGGGCTCTGCACTGAATGGGTAGTCTGCTGGAGGATTCTCTCTCTCCCTCTCCCTCTGCCCTTCTCCAATCCCCCCTCACTCATGTGCACTCTCTGTCGAATAAACAAATCTTAAAAAAAAAAAAAGAAAAAAGAAAAAAGATAAGGTGGCGAGACCTTTGAGAATCCAGATTCTGTCCCCAAACCTTGGATTCTGACTCGGTGAGTCTTGACTAGGGCCTGGAAATCTGCATTTAGCAAGTCGCTAAGAATTCTGATACCAGAGCTTTAAAAACAGGCCCCACCCCCACCCCGGCTCCCGAACCAGCCAGGCATGGCCATTCCCTCTGCAGTCTTCAGGACACACAGACGGCAGTTTGAGGGCCATTTGAGAAGAGATTAGCCAACAGCCACGAATGGCGGACACGGTGAGCTCATTGACCAGGGGCACCCTAACGGAGTGCCACGAACCAAGTGGCTTCGACAGCGGAAGGTGATTGTCCTGTCACGGGCTAAGCATAGAAGGCGAGGGCTCCAAGAGCAAGGTGTCGGCAGGGTCAGCTCTTTCTGAGGGATATGAGAAAGACTCCCCCCCCAAGCTTCTCTCCTGGCTTCTGGTGGTTTGCTGGCAATCTGGTGCTCCTTGGCTTGTAGAAACATCGCTCAGATCTCTGCCTTCGCGTTCATGTGGCCTCCTCCCTGTGCGCGTGCCCGTGTCCAAGTCTCCCCTTTCAGAAGGACACTGGTCAGATGAGGTACCCGTTGTGGTCAGTATGACCTCCTCTTAACGAATTACATCTGCAATGACCCTGTTTCCAAAACAGTTCACATTCAGAGGTGCTAGGGATTAGGACTTCAACATGAGAGTTGTGTAGGGACAAAATTCGACCCACAGCACATGACTAGACCTTCACCTGGACTGGCTCAGTGATCCGTAGGGCACTGTTGTCATGTGGCCAGAAGACTCCCCCCAGCTCAGGGCAGGCTCCATGCTCCCCTCTGCATCAGTTGCAGATCGACTGGGGCAGCGGGGAGGGCTCAGGGCCCCTGTGCATCTAGAGGGTGGCCACCCAGGGTCAGGGAATCTAGCTGTCCCCTCCGGGGCCTCTCTCCGGGCCTTTCACCAAGCATCTCCCCTTCCCTTGTCCAATTAAGAATTTAAACTTTTTATTTGATTGCACTGTATATGAAAAGTCCATCTGGATCTCATTCTAGAATACACAAAATTTGAGTAGTTGGGTGGTGCATTCTGTTAAGTGTCCAGCTCTGTTTTGGCTTGGGTTGTGATCTCAGGGGTGTGAAATCGAGCCCCGCATTGGGCTCCCTGCTCAGTGTGGAGTCTGTTTGAGATTCTCTATCCCTCTCCCTCTGCCCCTAGCCCCTGCTCACTCTCAAATAAACAAATAAGTCTTAAAAAAAATAATAAAACAGGGGCGCCTGGGTGGCTCAGTGGGTTAAGCCTCTGCCTTTGGCTCAGGTCATGATGTCAGGGTCCTGGGATCGAGCCCCGCATCGGGCTCTCTGCTCAGCAGGGAGCCTGCTTCCCTCTCTCTCTGTGCCTACTTGTGATCTCTCTCTCTGTCAAATAAATAAATAAAATTTAAAAAATAATAATAAAAAATAAAACAAATATATCTCTCAGGAGTCTGTTGAGATGAGGGCTTTATCCGCTTCATTCACTGGAGCCACACCGTGGGCTCCTAGGATGGGATATATGTTTGTCAAGGCTCTTGAGAGAAACAGGACCAACAGAAACAGGACCAACAGGAAGTGTGTATCTAGAGAGAGATTTGTTTTAAGAAATATGCTCATGTGGGGACGCCTGGCTGGCTCATTTGGTGGAGCATGTAACTTTTTTTTTTAAAGATTTTATTTATTTGACAGAGAGAGAGATCACAAGCAGGCAGAGAGGCAGGCAGAGAGAGAGGGGGAAGCAGGCTCCTGGCTGAGCAGAGAGCCAGATGCGGGGCTCGATCCCAGGACCCTGGGACCATGACCTGAACCAAAGGCAGAGGCTTTAACCCACTGAGCCACCCAGGCGTCCCTGAGCACGTGACTCTTGATCTCAGAGTTGTGAGGTGGAGCCCCACGTTGGGTGTAGAGATCACTAAAAATAAATAAAACTTAAAAAAAAAATTTGCTCACATGGTTGTGGAGCCTGGCAAATCCAAAATCTGCAGGGTAGGGCAGCAGATGGCAGGCGGCAGACTAAAGACCCAGGAGAGAGTTGCTATTGCAGCTCAAGCCCCAAGGGAGTTTGGAAACAAAATTCCCCTTCTGTGGGGGAATCTCAGTTGTTTTTTTTTTCCTATCTTATGTTAAGGCCATCAACTGATTGATAAGACCCACCCACACTGCGGAGGGTAACCTGATACAGCTACTGATGCACGTGTTGATTTCATTTTTCAAATGCCTTTACAGCAACGTGTAGACCGGTGTTGGACCGAGTATCTGGGTACTGCCCCAAACCTCATCACAACAGGATGTACCTCTTTTTCATTTAGGAACACAATACGTGCTCCCTCTGTGGGCTGACATGGTCCAAGGGGCGCTGTGGGATTGACCACCTGGGTTTGAATCCCAGCCCTGCCTCTCCTCAGTATGTGAACTGGACCAGTAACTCCAGGTGGGTGAGTCTTGGTTTCCTCCATCCGTCAGGTAGAAGTGATGACAATGGTGCCTATCTCACAGAAGGATAAGATGAGCCGAATTGAGCCCGATGAGTAAATGCCTCCAGAGAGCTTTCTTTGTGCCAGGCCCTGGGCTAAGAGCCGGAATATACGTGATCTCATTTAATCCTCAAATGGGCCTAGGGTTTAGGCACTATGGCTCTCCCTGGTTTACAGAAGAGGAAACTGAAGACAAATGACATGCCCAAGGACACCCCAGCAAAGGGGTTCAGAGCCAGGGATCTGATCTATGCTGTCCAGGGTCAGCCTTCCTAACCACTACACCATCCTGCCTCTCTGCCGGAGCGACTGGTGGCTTACTGACCAGTCCCAGGCCTGGCACACAGTAGGTGCTTAGTAACCGTGTTTAAGGAGTTAAATTCCTGTTGTGATACTGAGATAGAATAAAAAATACATGGTCTTCCTCCCCAGCTTCTGGCCAGAGCACCTACAACCTTTGTGATTTCCTAAGTGACAAAGGTGAAGGGAACACCTTTTGTCATTCATAATAAGGCCCCACTTCAACCACACCTGTCTACTGAACGGGAGCTCCATAAAGCCCCCTAAATGATGTGGTTGGGAGAACTTCCACGTTGGGGAACACATCTAGGTGCCCGGAGGTGGTGCACCCTGAGGGGACGTGGAAGCTCCGCCCCTTCCCCTCCCCCCACCTTGGCAAGGAGCCCTGTGTGGCTCTTCTATTTGGCTGTTCCTGAGTTGTACCCGTTATAGTAAACTGGTCACCAGCAGTGTTCCTCTGAGTTCCACGAGCTGTTTGAGCAAAGGATCAAAGTTGATGAGGGGGTCGTGGGAACTCCCGATTTATAGCGGTCAGCCCACAGACCGACGACCACCTAAGACGCGCGATCAGCCTCTGCAGTGGGGTCTGTCTTGTGGGACTGAGCCCTGAACCTGTGGGTTGGCTCTTAACTCCAGGCAGTTAGCATCAGAAGTGAGTTAAATTGTAGGACACCAGTCCTTGTTCACTGAGGATTGTTTGTATGGAAAACCACACACGTGTGATGTCAGCAGTATTGTGAGCAGAGAGGGAACGGGAGTTTTTCTTTCACTTGATCTTAGCCAAAAGGCCGAGAAGCGATTGGGAGTTTTTCTTTCACCTGCATATGAGTTCAGCGTATGTACCTGGACTATACAGAATAACCCAAATGGTTACTTTTTTAACAAAGTGGAATTATGATATGCATGGCGTATCACAACTTGCTTCTTTCATGTGTGATAGAGCGTGGCCATTTCCCCCTGTCTGTCCATCAGGTGCGGGGGCTCCTTCCTCCAGACCCCATGTGGGTGGCCCAGGGATTACAGGAAAGCTCCGACCTTCTCCCACCTTGGGCTGTTCCTCTCTATGGGACACATTGTTGCTGGTAGGGTGGGGCAGTTTTCCCAAAGGCCTGGGTTCCAGCCACTTTACCCAGAATTCGACCAACAAATATTTATTGAGTGCCCACTATTTTCCTGATTCTGTTGTAGGCACCAGGAATACATTGATAGACAAGCAGCCCAAAACACCCAGTGGAAAAGGTTAAACAGGGCGGCTTGAGAAGGGGTCATTTGAATAAAAAGCTGAAGGAGGTCGGGCACAGAGCCAAGATTATCTGGAGGAAGAAGCCTTTGAGGCCAAGGGAACAGCAAGTGCAGGTCAAAGAGTATCTCTCTGACTTATCAGGGGACAATAGGTCCTCTGTGGAGAAGCAATATCCAGATTGGCTTGATTGCTCCGAATAAGAATCACCTTGAGGACCTTTGCACCCAAGCTGAGTATCCTGCGTTGTCAGAAGGTGGGACCTTGGACCTTTAGCTTCATAATCTGACCCGGAATCCGTTGGATGGAAGATCCCAGCTGGGTTTCGTCATCTGTGCATTTTCTTGAACCTCCCAGGGTTAAGAGCCAGGTTAGGAGGCTCCGGCCCCTCTGGGCCTCTCTTCTGACACTCGCACCAACTTGACCAGAAGGTAGAAACTGGCTGCCCACAGTGCCTTCCTGAAAAAACTAAGCTGGTGCCATCACTATCAATTATTCCCAGGGCCCAGGGCCCAGCCCTGGGGCCTGGCCACACTTGCTGATCAGCAGGCCAAGCGCTTGGAAGAGGACGGTGATATTAACAAGAGCGGCTATCACTTACTGCAGGTTTCTGCGGGGCTCTGTGCTAATTTCACATTCACCATCTCCAACGCTCCCGTGATCGCCCTGGTATGAAAGACACCATGATTGGGCACCTACGTGGCTCAGTCGGTTAGGCATCCGACTCTTGGGTTCAGTTCGGGTCATGATCTCAGGGTCGTGGGATTTGAGCCCCACGTGGAGCTCCACTCACAGCACAGAGTCTGCTTAAGATTCTCTCTCTCCCTCTCTCTCTGCCCTCCCTCCCCTTGCACACTTGCTCTCTAAAGCAATCAACCAATCAATCAAATCTTTAAAAAGAAAAAGAAAGATACCATGATTATCCCCATTTTATGGGTGAGGAAGCTGGCAGGGAGACGCGTAGGTCTTGATAGGACCCTGCCGCCTCCCTGGCTTCTAAGCAGGTAGCTGCTCCAGAGGTCGGTTTAACCTGCAATCTCCTGCCTCTCTGACCTCAGTCACCTGGACCTGTGGGTAGTCCACTCCTGCTTAAGTCACATTCACTGCCCCAGGCAGCCACGCTAAGCAGCTCTAGGCTGCCACCTACCACCCCCTCTTACCTGGCCCCACCCTTGCACCAAAATTCCCAGGGAATTTGATCCCCATGTTACAGATGGGGAAACTGAGGCACCAAGTGGCTAGAGGGTAGTCAGCCCGTCAAGGGTATAGACTCAAAATTTGAACTGGGTAGGGGCGCCTGAGTGGCTCAGTGGGTTAAAGCCTCTGCCTTCGGCTCAGGTCATGATCTCGGGGTCCTGGGATCGAGCCCCACGTCGGGCTCTCTGCTCAGCGGGGAGCCTGCTTCCCCCTCTCTCTCTGCCTGCCTCTCTGCCTACTTGTGATCTCTCTCTCTGTGTCAAATAAATAAATAAAATCTTAAAAAAAAAAAAAGAAGATTTGAACTGGGTAGTCTGCAGAGCCTGTACTCTTAATCCTTCTTGAACATGGCCCCCTTATCTTGACCTTGGCCAAACCTAGACCCAACCCAACGGTGCCCTGGGTACTCCCCAGTTAGATTTTCCTACTGAGACTTTGGAGCCAGAGGAGATATGCATGATCTAATCTTATCTAAGAGTGGTGGCCCTGTTAGATAGGAAGCATATGAAAATATATGTGTCTGCACGTAGAAAATTCAGAATAAAGTCAGGTAAGGCTTAGATTCGCTGGATCCAATCCAATGTTCAGAGGGTGTGTACAAACCTCTGTTAGCTGGAAAAATTAGATAACTGGGACCCAGGCACAGGGGCTGTCCCAACACCCCTTTTGGAGTCCTTATTGGCACAGAGATTATAAAGGGAACTCAATGTGGCCCATCATGATCTCAGGATTGCAGGGGACTGGAGAACCCCGAGTCATGGCCAAACTATTACGTCACTAGGCAGCCTCAGCTGGCTGGGAAAACCACTCCAAATCCCTGCGGATGGTAAAATGTTTTCCTTGGGAGGTGTCTTTAACCCTGAAGAGGTTAGAACTTAACAGCGATTGTTAAATTGTGCCAAATATGTTAACAACGTGAGATTTGTAAGTTGAGTTTCAGGGCGCACTACTGAGTCCATTATTTCAAGAAAGAGACTGTTTTTATTTTATTTTATTTTTCTTAAAGATTTTATTTATTTATTTGACAGGAGAGAGAGATTACAAGTAGGCAGAGAGCAGACAGAGAGAGGGGGGAAAGCAGGCTTCCTGCTGAGCGGAGAGCTCGATGCGGGGCTCGATCCCAGGACCCTGAGATCATGACCTGAGCCGAAGGCAGAGGCTTTAACCCACTGAGCCACCCAGGCGCCCCAAGAAAGAGACTGTTTTTAAAGCCAAAACATGTGCAATGGCATATGCACGTACCACACACAAAATGTGTTCTTAAAAGCATCTGCAACATCGTCAGCAAACCCACAGGCCTCTGCGTCTGCGTCTGCGTCTGTGTCTGCGTCTGCCTGCAGGCGTGCAGTGCTGTCCCCGTGCGTCAGGGTGGGCCTTTGGTGATGGACGGGCCAGGGTGTGAACCCCAATCCAGTCCACCCGTGGAAAAAATGGGAATTAATTCAGCCTTCCCCCATGTACTTCTGTGGGCCAGCCACTGCTCTGGCGCTGGTGTCCAAGCACAGAGAACACCCCTGGTCTCCCGGAGTGTGCATCCCAAGAGGAGCAGGTGGGAAAATAACGGGAGAAACGAGTGGTTGGAAGGTAACCTGTGTCCAGGTCTATAAAATCTGTCTTTCCTCCTGTGACTAAGGATAGACTCCCAGGGCTGCTACCCTAGGCCAATCCTCGACGGGCATACCCCAGAGACATTGTGGGTTCAGTTCCAGAGCACGGAAATGAAGTGAATATTGAAAAGGGAGTAAATGAAATTTTTTGTTTCCCAGTGTATATAAAAGTTATGTTTAGAGGCGCCTGGGTGGCTCAGTGGGTTGAAGCCTCTGCCTTCAGCTCAGGTCATGATCTCAGGGTCCTGGGATCGAGCCCTGCATCAGGCTCTCTGCTTGGCAGGGAGCCTGCTCCCCCCCTCCCCTTTTCTGCCTGTCTCTCTGCCTACTGTGATCTCTCTCTCTCTCTCTGTGTCAAATAAATAAATAAATAAATAAAACCTAAAAAAAAAAGTTATGTTTATACCCCACTGTAGTCTACTAAGTATACAATAGAGTTATGTCTAAAAAAACAATGCAGGGGCACCTGGGTGGCTCATTAAGTTAAGCGTCTGACTCTTGATTTCTGCTCAGGTCATGATCTCAGGATTGTGAGTTCAAGGCCCGTGTTGGACTCCACGGAGCCTGCTTAAGATTCTTTCTCTCTCTCTTCCTCTGCCCCTTCCTCCCTCAATTTTTCTTAATGCTTTATTGCTAAAAAAATTATAACCGTTATTTGAACTTTCAGCAAATCATCATCTTTTTGCTGGTGGAGGGTCTTGCCTGGATGTTGATGCTGCTGACTGGTCAGGGCAGTGGTAACTGAAGGTGGGGTGGCCATGGAATTTCCCAGAATAAGACAATGAAGTTTGCTGCATTGGCTGACTCTTCCTTCCATGAATGATCTCTCTGTAGCTTGTAATGCTCTTTGATAGTGTCCTACCCATAGTAGGGCTTCTCTCAAACTTGGAGCCCTGATAAAAAACCCTCAACGAAGTCGGGATAGATGGAAGATACCTCAGCATCATAAAGGCCATATACGAAAGACCCACCACTAACATCAGCTTCAGTGGGGGAAAACTGAGAGCCTTTCCTCTATGGTCAGGAGAAAGACAAGAATGTCTACTCTCACCATTACTATTTAACAAAGTACTAGAAGTCTTAGCCTCAGCCATAAGACAACAAAAAGAAATAAAAGGCATCCTAATTGGCAAGGAAAGTCAAACTTTCACTGTTTGCAGACGACATGAACCTCTCTGTAGAAAACCCGAAAGACTCCACCAAAAAAATTGCTAGAACTCACACACGAATTCAGCAAAGCCACAGGATATAAACTTAATGTGCAGAAATTTGTTGCATTTCTATGCACCAATAACGAAGCAGCAGAAAAAAGAAATCAAGGAGTCATTCCCATTACAAAACAATAAGATACCTAGGAATAAACCTAAGTAAAGAGGTAAAAAATCTGTACTCTGAAAACTACAGAACACATATGAAAGAGGTTGAAGAGGACACACAGGAATGAAAAAGCATTCCACACTCAGGGATTGGAAGAACAAACATTGCTAAAATGTCTATACTAATCCCAAAGCAATCTACACATTTAATGCTAGTCCTCTCAAAATATCACCAGCATTTTTCATAGAGCTAGCACAAACCTAAAATTTGTATGGAACCACAAAAGACCCCGAACAGCCAAGGCAATCTTGAAAAAAAAAAAAACAAAGCTGGAGGCATCACAATTCCGGACTTCAAGCTCTACTATGAAGCTGTAATCATCAAGACAAGTACGGTATTGGCACAAAAACAAACACATAGATCAGTGGAACAGAATAGAGACCCCTGAAATGGACCCTTAACTATATGGTCAACTTATCTTCGACAAGCAGGAAAGAATGTCCAATGGAAAAAAAGAAAGTCTCTTCCACAAATGGTGTTGCAAAAAATGCTTAACTGACTGAACCACCCAGGTGCCCCACAAAATACATTTCTTAAACAATAACACTAGGAACTTGAAATGACTACTTGATCCATGAGCCTCAGCATTGTCCATTTCCATCATTGCTCTTGGGTAACCAGGTGCATTGTCAATGAGCAGTACTATACTGAAAGCAATCTTTTTTTTTTTTTTTTTTTTTCCGAGCAGTGGGTCTCAAGAGTAGGCTGAAAATATTCAATAAATCGTGCTGTAAACAGATGTGCCATCGTCCAGGCTTCGTTGTTCCATCGAGAGGGCACAGGCAGAGTAGATCAGGCAATTCTTAAGGGCCCTAGGATTTTTGGAATGGTCCATGAACATTGGCTTTAACTTAAAGTCACCTACCCCGAGAGCCAGCCTGTCCTTGGAAGCTTTGAAGCCAGGCATTGACTTCTCCCTAGGTATGAAAGTCCTAGATGGCATCTTCTTCCAACAGAAGGCTGTTTTGTCTACATTAAAAATCTGTTGTTTTGTGTAGTCACCTGCATTAATGGTCTGAGCTGGGTCTTCTGGAGAACTTGCTAGAACTTCTCCATCAGCACTCGCTGCTTTGCCTTGCACTTTTATATGTTATGGAGACGATTCTCTCCCTATATCTCCTGAACCAACCTCTACTTCAGGCTGTAAACTAGACTTTCTTGCAGCTCCCTCACCTCTTTCAGCCTTTATAGAATTGAAGAGAATCTAGCCTTGCTCCTGATTAGGCATTGGCTTAAGGGAATGTGTTGGGGTCTGTTTGATCTTCTATCCAAACCATTGAACACTTAGAGGGCACTCTAGGGTTATTAACTGATCTAACTACCGTATTGTTGTATCTCAGAGAATAGGGAGGCCCGAGGAAAGAAAGAAATGGGGCAGGGAACGGCTGGTCAGTGGAGGAGTGAGAACACACACATTGATCAATTAAGTTAGCTGTCTTCTATGAGCGAAGTTCGTGGTGCCCAAAACAATCACAACAGTAACACCAAAAATCACTGATCACGGATCACCGTGACAAATATAATAATAATGAAAAAGTTTGATGTATCGAGAGTATGACCAAAATGTGACACAGGGACACAAAGTGAGCAAATGCTGTTGGAAAAATGGCGCCAGTAGAACCCAATGCCGGATTGCCACAAACCTTCAATTTGCAAAACACACGGTATCTGCAAAACACAATAAAGCAAAATGTGCTACAACGAGGTATGTCTGGCCTTGTGCACCCAGCCCCACCTTTTCTCCTGAGACAAGGTCATTACCCTGGCAATTCCCCGTCTTTTGGGCGTCATGATTGCCTCCTTTTCACTTGATCATTCCCATCAGCATACACACATGCTGCTATATCTCCTATCTTAAAAACACACAGTGGGGTACCTGGGTGGCTCAGCTGGTTAAGCATCTGCCTTCAGTTCAGGTCATGATCCTGGGGTCATGGGATCGAGCCCGATGTCAGGCTCCGTGCTCAGCGGTGGGGCCTGTTTCTCCCTCCCCCTTGCCTGCCACTCCCCCTGCTTGTTCTCTCTCTCTCTCTCTCAAATAAATAAAAATTAAAAAAAAATCTAAAAACACACGAGCAGAAAACAGCATGGCAGTTCTTCAAAAAATTAAACATAGAATTACCGTAGCATTTGGCAGTTCCACTTCTGGACATACACCCCAAAGAATTGAAAGTAAAGACTCAAACAGATAGTTGCACACCCATGTGGATCGCAGAATTCACAGTAGCCAAAAGGGAAACGATGCACATGTCCGTGGAAGGATAAGTTCAAGATCAAATGTGGTCCACCCATTCAATGAAATATTATTCAAGGATGAGAAAGGCAGGCAGTCCTGGCACCTGCCACAACACGAATGAGCCTTGAGGACGATGCTAACTTGAACAAGCCAGTCACGAGAATACAAATACTGTGATTCCACTACTTTGGAGGTCCCTAGAGTCATCAAGTTCACAGAGACCAAGAGTAGAAGGTTGGGTGCCAGGGGCCGGGGGAGGGGAAGGGAAATGCCATTGAACTACACTTAAAAAAGGTTAAAATGGTCAATTTTATGTGTATTTCACACCACCCCCCCGCAAATCCCCAAACAGAAAAACAGACATTAACTCTTTCTTTATCTCACGTCTCTCTCCAGTTACTTGGTTTCTGTACCATCTTTAAGAGCAAAACTGGAAAGGCTGTCTCTGGTGACTGTCCCCCACTCTTGTCCCATGCCGCCTGGAGCCCCTCCAATCAGACTTTCAGTCTCCACTGCTCTCCAGAAGCCCCTCTTGCCAAGGTCGCAGTGAGGCCCCTCTCTGGATGTCTTCAAGGGCCTTCCCCTTGACCTCCTCCTCCCTCCCTGGTTCCTTTTAGTCTTTTTTGCTGGATCCCCCCTACCCTGAGTTCTCCTCATTGGTGCCCCCAACCTCCTTCTAGCTCTTTTCTCGGCCCACACCCTCCTAGGTGATGTCGGTGGGAAATCCCGTGGCTGTTGACACTAGCGGATGTTACTTACGTCTCTGTGTCTCACCTGAGCTTCCCCGGGAGCCCCATCCCCAAGCACCTGTCGCCTAGCATTCTCGCTTCTTGGCCGCTCAAACCTCACATAACCCAAACCCAGCTCCTTATCTTCCCAGACTTCCTCATTCCAGGGAGCACAACTCCACCCTTCCAGTCACTCCGGCCCAGATCCCAGCAGGCCTCCTTTCCCACACACCCCATACTTCATCCATTAGCAAATGCTGCTGGCCGTGCCTTCAAAATGCTGTCGTTTTCAGAATCTGACCACTTACCAACCTTTACCTGGGCCCGCCCTTGTAACCCCTCCACCTGGTGGACAGAGGGATTTTTTTTTTTTTTTTTTAATTTATTTTTCAGAGAGAGAGATCACAAGTAGGTAGAGAGGCAGGCAGAGAGAGAGGGGGGGATGCAGGCTCCCCACCGAGCAGAGAGCCCGATGCGGGACCCGATCCCAGGACCCCAGGATCACGACCTGAGCCGAAGGCAGCTGCTTAACCAACTGAGCCACCCAGGCGTCCCCAGAGGGATTTTTTTTTTTAATGCAAGTTAGACTCCTTACTTTTCTGTGCAAAGCTTTTCCTTGCTCCCCTAGAATAGAAGCCAAGGTCCTTACCAGTGGCTTCAAAGGCCCTCACTATCTCCTCCCCGCCCCCGCCCCACCCCTTCCTTTTCCATTGTTTGCCCTGCGGAGTCCGCACAGCCTTCTACACTGTTCCTCAAATGTTCCTGTCTGAGGCCCTCTCCACTTGCTGGGACCCCTCTGTCCCCTCCTGTGGGTCTCTACTCCGCTGACACCTTCCCACCCTATTTAAAACTGCTCCAGGGGGGAAAAAAACTCTAAAAAAAATCGAGGAAGGACGCTGGAGTGGCTCAGTCGTGGCTCAGCGGGTTAAGCATTGTGAGTTTTGAGCCCCATGCTGGGCTTAGCGATGACTTAACAATAAACATCTTTAGGGGCGCCTGGGTGGCTCAGTCAGTTAAGTGGCTGGCTCTTGATATCGGCTTAGGTCATGATCTCAGGGTCCTGGAATCGAGCCCCATGTCGGGCTCTGCGTTCAGCAGGGGCAGGGGTGTCTCTGCTCAAGGATTCTCTCTCCCTCTCCCTCTGCCCCTTCCCCTGCTCTCTCTCTCTCTCTGAAATAAATAAATCTTAACAAATAAAAAAATAAACATCTTAAAAAAAAATACATAGAAAAAATAAACAAAACTGCTCCGGAATAGGCCCCCTCCTGGGCCCAGGACCTAAACTTGAATTTATTCAGTATGTCTTTGGGGATGGAGGCCCAAATTTTATAAGCTTCAAGTCCCGTCTCTTTTCCCTGTTTATTCTTCTTGCTGGCACTTGGCATCATCCAAAGGATGATTTATTTTTTATTTGCTTTATTGTCTTCTCCCAGCCTTAGCATGTCAGCTCCACAAGGGCTGGGATATTTGTTTTCCTACTATTGCATCCCCAGAGTTTAGAGAGGTGCCTGAAAAAATGCTTATTGAATATTAATGCCCAGATAACCGCAGCTTTCGTAAGAATTTTCTCTTTATAGGCTTCCCCAACCCACTCCCCTTCCCCCCTCTCTCCTAGGTGCCCCCTCTCTTATTCCTTCCTCCCAGCCCTCCTCTCCCCACCCCTCCCCAGACTTTACCACCCCAGAAGGCGGGCTCATGAAAGGTCCCATTGCAAGTTAGAAGGACCTTGTGCTCCACGCCTAGACCGCACAAAGGCATTATCATAATAATGAGCAGACACAATGGCCTGTATCTTTAGAATCATTAAACCCACCTTTATAGCTACGACCCCTCCGGAAGTGGCCATCACACGTTTTATTTTACCTCCATTAGGCTTTGCAAAGTTCGTGCCAACCCAGCCTCCTGCAACTGTCTATCGTGGCACAGCGTGCTGAGCTTCCTCTGCTTGGCCACGGATTCAAAAACAAACAAAAAACTCTTTCCAACACTGTATCATCAACATCTTGATCTCTGCTGCGAATCTTGTCAGTTCCTAACTAACCCCTTCCTTCAAGCACCGTAGCAGGAAGGGTGGGTCGGCGGAGATGGGCCGGAGAGCAGGAGGGACCCACATTAGAGAAGTGCCCGTGTGGGGGCGGTGGCGGTTGACCGAGAGAGACAAGCATCAGGTGGGTGGCCAGGGAGTGACTGGTGCCAGCGCTGGGGGGGAGGGGGGGCACGGAAGGGGAAGGGAAGGCGCTGGGGGCACCTGCCAGCCCCCTTGTGGTCTGCGATGCAGCGTGCGGTCAAAGTGACTCCCCGCCCGGCCCTCTTCCACGCAGTACCCGCTGCCGACCTCTGGAGGTACTTCCGGAGCCCCTGATAAGTCAGAAGCAAGAGGAGCCCTAAGATGGCAAGACGGGCGGAGCTGGTCCAGGCAAACCAGCCGGGCAGGTCCGCTGGAGCCGGGGCGGAGGGAGGGTGGGGCTGCAGGGCCCTCTAGCCAAGTGGCCGAGCTAACAAACACGGGGACCTGTGAGAGGGCTCTGGGGAGAAGGCAGATCAGCTCCCACCCACCTGAGTTTGAGCTAGAGCTGGATCTTCCGGGCCAGGAACTCTCTAGATGGGTTGGAACATAGCTGGTTTGGAGGCAGGGTTTGATCCGACGTTATTACTGGTGGTTGGAAGCCATTTCACCAACCGCCGAGGAACACTCACCCAAGAGGTCATATATCAAGAAAGAACACCTGTGGGGATGCCTGGGTGGCTCAGTCGGTTAAGCAGCTGCCTTTGGCTCGGGTCATGATCCCAGGGTCCTGGGATCGAGTCCCGCATCGGGCTCCTTGCTGGGCAGGGAGCCTGCTTCTCCCTCTGCCTCTGCCTCTGCCTGCCTCTCTGCCTGCTTGTGCTCTCTCTCTGACAAATAAATAAAGTCTTTAAAAATAAAAATAAAAAAAAAAAAAGAAAGGAAGAACACCTGTGGAGCTCGTTAAAAAAATACAGGCCTGCCCCAGGCCTACAAAATCAGAGTCCCTTGGGTGGAGTCAGGGATCCACATCTTTATTTTTAAAAAGCGCTTTCAGATAATTATGATAATCAGAGGTTTGGAAATTATTACCTGAACTTTAAAGAGCACGTCTTTGGAACCTTTAACCTCTGAGTCTGCTTCTTAGATGTGTTACCTTGGGAAAGTGGCTTAATCTCTCTGAGTTTCATTTGCCTCTTCTGGAAAATGGAGATAGGCATGTACCTCTTAGGAATCCGTGCAAACGCAGGCACTATCGTGCTGAGCTCTAGGCCTGGGGTCTGGCAATGCCCTCCCAGGGTTAGCTGCTCTGATGGTCATTCCAGCTGAGATCCTTCGGGATTCTGGGATGAACACAAGAGGCAGAGGAAGCTAAAGGTCAGGAGAGGGTCTAGTCCTGTCCTGATGTTAGGAATGAGAGGGTCCCTGGGAAGGGAGCAAAGCCTCTTGCTCAGAGGAATTAGGAGAGAGGGGCCAAGGCTGAGGTCAAGTCCAAGGCTGTTCATCGTTGGCCACTGTCCTGGCCCCTAGGGCAGGGCTTGGGGAGGTACAAATTCTAAGAAGCACAGCAGAGATTTGTGGTTAAGACCTTGAGCTTAAGGGCTCAGAGAGTTCTGGGTTCAAGTTCTAACTCCTCCTTTTATCAGTGCGTGATGTTGGTAGGAGACTCTCAGGAGGCTAGGCCTTTGCTGGGGAGGCAGGACAGCGCCCCCTGTCGGCCAGACTCCGGGGTCTGACAGTGCAGCTACTAATCGGCCCTGTGACCTGGACCAAGTCACTCCACCCCGTGAACTGCAGTTTGGAAATGGGGAGACTCCAGCTAAAGTGCTCGGTGGTTGGGAGGTGCGGACGGGATGTGCCCGACAACATGCTTGTCTCTCTGCCTGGCCAACAGCGTTTTGTAAAGGGTAGCTGTTACCACCGTCAATCCCTTCTCTGGGGAAACCTCCAGCCTGTGACTGGTTTGAGTGTGTGGCTGTCACCTTTCACCTCATTGTCAGTCCTCTTCTACCTGACTGAGGACTTTCATCACAATGCCTCCAGGGCATCCGGTGGAGGGGGCGGTGGCTGCAGGCACCCTTCTCCCACCACCGTGGGGCCCTGCGCCCCTGGCCTTCCTCCCCTCTCTCCTTCCCTGATGCGGCCGCTTCTGGGCAGAGCTCAAGTGGGGAGCTATTTGGTGACACTGCCTCCAAGAGGGAGGGCTGTCCAGAAATGACCCCTTTCAGTCCCCAGGGACTACGACAATGCAGGTTGTGTTGTGTTCGTGCCGCAGGGGCTGGATGATAAATATTTTTGAGTCAGGTTTACACTAGATGTGATCAAACAAACGAGGTCCGTGTCAGAGGTACCCTCGGCCTGCCGCTGCGGAGGTGCCCCCTGAGAAATGGCACCTGTCACTCTTCACATCTCACAGCCAGTGGGCTCCTTACCACCTGTGGCAGGGGTTGGGGTCACTCCAGACTCCTGAGGGGGTGCTGCCAGAGAGAACCCCACTTCTGTGTGGGGCACATTGAGGATCTGGTCTGCAGCCAGTGGCTATGCAGGCACAGACCTTCCCAGCAAGGCCTTACGAGGGCTTGCCTCCCACGCCGTCGGGCGCATCTCTGGGTGGACACTGCCCCCTTGAGGCCTCTGCCTGCCATGACACTGGGCCGAGCTGACCCCCCACATAAGAGGAAATGCATCCAGATGATGTTTTCCTTTCCAGCATCCTCCTTGGTCTGGGGAGTTCTGGGCAGTGTATTCATTCATTCTCAGCTTGAGAACCTGGAATCGGCCCCAGTGCCGTGTGATGCTTTCCAGAAGAAACGCAACGCAGGGCAACTGCCAGAATACAAGTACATAGCCACAAGAGGTGTTGGGACTCTGGGCTTTCTGTATTTTGTAAAGGCGAGGGTCCAGGGAAAAATTATTTCTAGTAATATTTGGAATTAGGGTTGAGGATAAGTTTAGAATCAGGCACAAATAACTAGTATTACAGAGTTAAGGAAAAAGGGAAGGAATAAAGCAAAGCAAAGAAAGTGTTAATTTCAGGAAAGTCAGGATTAACTGGCTGGACCGATAATGGAGAGAGTCAGCAGGTCGATTTGGGGTGTGGGGATTTGGGGAGCCGAGCCTCCCCGTGTGATAGCACGCCTGCTGTAGAGAAAAACGTGAGAAAAGAGAAAACACCAAGAATCCTCCCATCTTGAATAAGTGTTATTATTATTTTGGTACATTCCCTGTTGTTTTTAACTATTGTCTTCTTTTATTTTTATTTTAATTTTGTTTTAGAGAGGGAGAGAGAGAGAGAAAATCTTAAGCAGGCTCCTTGCCCAGCACAGAGCCCGACACGGGGCTTGATCTCAGGACCCTGAGATCATGACCTGAGACGAAGTCAAGAGACCTTAACCGACTGAGCCACTCAGGTGTCCCTTATTTTTGTTTTTTTAAAGTTTTATTTAAGTAATCTCCATACTCCACATGGGGCTCAAACACATGAACCCCGAGATCAAGAGTCGCACCCTCTTCCGTCTGAGCCAGTCGTCGGGCGCCCCCTATGTGTCTTCTTTTAATGTCTTCATTGGATTTTTTTTTTTTCAAATCGTAAGAGTTAAATCATGAAACATGTGAGTTACAGAAAATAAAAACTATACCCTTCTCCCTGCCAAAAAAGATCAGCCCCAAATGCAGAGCTGGGTTACACTGTGTCTGGGGCAGGGTCCCATCTGCACCAAAAGTCCAACTAAATAGTCAGCAAATTGTCTCTAACCCCTGTTCAAGCAGACTGAGTCCCCAGTGCCCATCCTGGGTCCACGAAGATCTTGGGCTCCGGGCCCTGTCAATGTCATTTCCCCTCCTGGAATCCTCGTGCCCACCTTCTTGTCTGGCTGACTCCCAGCAGTTCATGGGTGTCTCTACCCTGTGACATTTCCCCCACGTCCCAAACTGGTTAGGTGCTGTTCACATGTGTTCCCGTAACAACAGCCTTTGGCTGAACTGCATTGTCGTCATTTCTTTGGCAGGTGAACACTGCGTGGCAGAGACCCAGAGGCCGTGGTCCCCAGCTCCTGGCACTGAGAGACGCAGTGTGGACAGAGGCACCACAAGCCAGCTGTCTGTGTGGAGAAAATGGGGTGAGGTAGGGGGGTAACCTCCAGGAGGGGGCCTCTCCTCCTGGGATTCTCCCCATCCCACCCCGAGCCTGGCTGCTGACCTCTCTTCCTCCTCCTACGCTGGAAGGTGATGTGGTCCAGGAAGCTGCAAGGGAAAAGTCAGGTGAGGTGACAGCTGGGTAGGATCTCAGACACGTGACAGGCTCCGAAAGCCTGTCCCCGTCCTGCACTCGTCTCCAGTTAGATCGCTAGCTCTCCCTCAGCACCTACGAGGATGGGGTCAGGGTCACATTCAGTAGACAAATACTAAGTATGGTGAGGTGCAGGCGCGGAAGGCGTCACTCGAGATGAATCTGACAGTCTTGTCCTCAGAGGGCGCCCAGGCTGGGCAGAGAGCCCATGAAGGCCTCACGGTGTGGGGCCCAGGTTAGAAGGCCAGGGTCTGGAGCCAGACAGACTCAGGCTCGTGTTCCCGCTCGGCTACTGTGTGACTTTGACAAGTTGCTTCCACTCACTGAGCCTCAGTTTCCCCTTCTACAAAGTGAGGGGGAGGATGGAAGCTATCTGGTCAGGCTGTGAAACCCTGTGGATGTGGTGACGTGAAGGTATAGGAAATGGCGAGAAACACCCCCAAATGGGAAAGCACTCTGGCTCTCGTGGCCATCAGCGAGGGCATGCATTTGAAACGAATGTGTGAGCGGGTGCCATCCGGAAGGGGCCGGGGCACGGGCACGGGTCAGGCCAGCCACTGAGGAGCGCAGACGAGCACTGGGAGCTAGGCACGTGGGGCTCAGACGGCAGCCAGTCCCCGCCCGATATCTGGGTGCTCACCCTCGTTTCCCAGTCCCGGTCTCCCTTAGCGGGTTTGGGCCACGTGGCTAGTTCTGGACAACGGTCTGTGAGCAGGAGTGATGGCTTGCTGATTGGGGGACGGGGTCGATTCAGACTCGACGTGTCTTCTCCTCGTCTCTGCTCCCTGCTGTGGATTCCAGTGGTGAAACCCTAAAATGCAGAGGAGGCTACCAGACCCTCATCAGCCTTGATGATCAATAAACCTTTCTTGTGCTCAGCCATGGAGAGGCAGGGTCGTTTGTTGAGGCAGCTGATGCTAACTGCCCCACTGCATACGGTACTGCTGTTACTTCTGCTTACAGGGGCCAAGGCAGTGGCCTGTGGTCACACGGCTCCTAAGTGGGCAGAGCTCCTAAGTGGGCAGAGCTGGAACCCACACCCAAGCCTGACTCACACGGCCGGTTTTTAGAAACTGTGCTTACTTCACCTCATGCCGGCCTGCCCTCAAGCTCTGCTATCACACTGACGATCGCAAGAAGATGTCCAGCAGGGACAGCCGGAGGAGCAGCTGGAACAGTCAGAACTCTGGGCGGGTCCAGCGCGCAATCCTGCCATTCTGGATTGCACCGGGCATTTGCAACACTCTCTTACCTCTGCCAGTGCTGGCGGATCAGGATAAGCAACACACAAGGGAGAAGCGACAGCTTGCCCCGGTGTGGCAGAGGACTGCGGTTGGGACTGGAACCTTCGTTGTGCAGATGGATGCACAAGGGAAGGATTCCTCCAGCGTCACTGCTCCACGCTCAGCTGCTCCCTGCCTGTCCCCCCGCCCAGAAAGGCAGTATTGCAAACCATAAGCTTCAGACTTACGCTTGCATCCCTGCTCTGCCACTTACTGGCTGTGTGACCTTGGGTAAGTCACTTTCCTTCTCTGAGTCTCAATTTCCTCATCTGTACGAGGGGGAGAGCAATATTCATTTCTCATGGGATGGGCTCAGGCATTAGAGATAACGGATGTTGAGGTTCTCGGGACAGTGCCTGGTCCATGTAAGCTTGTTACGATCCAAGGCAGGCTCTCTTTCTCCTGGGGAAGATTAGGGGGCTACCGGGGGAGAGGGACTCAGCGTACACATTCACACCCCGATTGCTTGTATGTTTATTTACAAACAGGAGACATACACACATGGATATCACTGGGACATTTCAGGAAACTTGGAGCAGGGGGCAGCCCTTCTTCGCTGTCCATCTCTTCTCTGGGCTCCCTCCTGACTCAGATTGAGTTCTCTAGAAAAGGGTTTCTGACCCTTCCTTGCTGGGAAGCCTGTGGGTGTTGGGCTCTCGCTGCCTCTCATGCTCAGATCTGCCTGTCTCATTGGGCTGTGGACGAAGGGCTGTGAGCCTTGGCTCAGTCATTCATATCCAGGCCAAATTCTGGATATAATTCTTTGGTGGTGACACCTCGGATCACGGCTGAAAGGAAAGAAAGAAGAAAGGACGCATGTCCGGTGGGAGGAGTGGGAGGGAGAATGGCCAAATGCCTGACCTACCCAGGACCCTGCGCCTCCTCCCTGCTCCCCTAGTTGGCCGAGATACCCTCTTGCTACTCCTTCCAGACCCTACCACTGTGGGCCCTGCTCGGTCACCCTAAACTAGACTCACTGAACCCTTACCCCACTTCGCAGAGAAGTCAAACAAAGCTCCCCTGGACCCCACGCAGAGCGGCTAGGGCCATCTGCTGAAAAGGTAAATTTACATTTACATTGCACGTGGGGACTGCTGAAAACTCTCCCTCCTTAGCCTGGCCCATGGGTCATGCCCTGGCCATTCGGCGATGCCATTCCTCCTGCTCCCTCAAAGACCCTTTCTTCCTCCCAGGGGAAGGGGTCTCCTGAGAGGTCCCCCTGACCCCTTTAGCTCCCCCCTACCCACCAAGCACCCTGTTCACACCTCAGTATTCTTCTCCATCTCTGGCCTTTGTTTCCTTCATAACGCTCAACACATTTTATAATTCCTTTGTTTGTGTTCCTTTACTTACTGACCATTCCCCACCCCTCCCCCAATACCGAAACATAAGTCACACGAGAACAGGGTCCTTTAAGTGTCTGGGTCACTAGAGTGCCCCACACCCCGCAGAGGAGCACAGAGCAGGTGCTCAGTAAATGTCACCTCAGACGAGAGACTGCCCGGTCCTCTCCAGGTCCCGTGCCTGGAAAGACAGGTCTCAAGCTGCGTTCCATCCCCCAAGAGCTGATGCTCTTACACACCAGGCTACGGTCCCCTCGCCTCCCTTTCCTTGGGGCCTGAGCACCCTCCTTTTTCCATCTCTATTTCCCCGCTCCTGTGGTCCCCGTTCCTTCCTCAGGACCCAGTCCCCGCCGGAACAGAGAAGCCCGGCCCGCCATAGACTCCCGGATGCTGACCGGCAGTTCCACGGCAAGTCCTAAACTCCTGCAGTGACCAGGCAGACATCCCAGCCCCGCGTCCTGTCCCACACAGTCACTGGCTGCTGAGCGCTGGAGTGCCCACTGGCCCCAGCCAGGTGACCTGGCTGAGGCCATCCATGCCTTTGCTGGCTTCCAAAGTGGACTGTCGTAACCAGCCCAGGCACACAGGTGCCTGTGCCTTGGCCGAGCCCTCTGGATAGTCAGACTGTGTTCGAGGAAGAACAAAAACTCCTTGGAGTCACAGAAGTCACACCCCTTCTGTGACTTTCTGCCTCTGGAGCAAGTCAGTCACTTGAGGTAGGGGTGGTGTGTCAATCAGTCTGGGGGGGCCCCAGAAGACCGGGAGCCACAGCCCTTCATCTAGCGGGTAGGCAAGTTCATGTTCAAACCTGCCTGGGGCTCTGAAGCAGGCTCTACACTTGAGGAAACCCCAGGGACTCCCGCAAGAGCTGTACAGCTGCTTTGGGGCATTCGCGGAGCAGGCCAGCCGAGAAGGATGGGAAGGCTGGCAAGTCAGAGGGCCCAGGAGCAAAATCCAGACTCCCGGGGGAATGCGAGCCCTGGTGCTCCTCTGGGGTCCTGCTGCTCACCTAGTTTGCCTAGCAGCATCTGGCCTACATCCTTGATGTCGTTATACTCATGCAGCTGGGAGATGTGGTCCTCCAGTTCATCCACACTGTAGCCTCTGGGGTGAGAGGTGGAGAGAGAGAGAGTGGATCTTTAAGAAAGCTGAGGAGAGGGACGCCTGGCTGGCTCAGTCGGTTAAGCGTCTGCCTTCGGCTCGGGTCATGATCCCAGGGTCCTGGTTGGCGGGGAGCCTGCTTCTCCCTCTGCCTGCTACTCTCCCTGCTTGTGTTCTCCTTATCTCTCTGACAGATAAATAAATAAAATCTTTATTAAATTAAAAAAAAAGAAAGCTGAGGAGGATCCAAGGTTCAGAGAGTAACAAGGCATCTGTTTAAAAATTTTATTTATCTATTTGTCAGAGAGAGTGAGAGAGCATATAAGCAGGGGGAGCAGCAGGCAGAGGGAGAAGCAGACTCCCCACTGAGCAAAGGAGCCAGCGCGGGACTTGATCCCAGGACCCTGAGATCAGGACCTGAGTCAAAGGCAGAGGCTTAACCGACTGAGCCACCAGCTGTCCCACAAGGCATCTATTTAACTAATGTTCACGGGATGCCTGGGTGGCTCAGGCGGTTAAGCATCTGCCTTCGGCTCAGGTCCCGATCTCAGGGTCCTGGAATGGAGCCCCGCGTCAGGCAGGGCATCCTTGCTCAGCAGGGAGTCTGTTTCTCCCTCTGCCCCCCGCTCCCCCTGCTTGTACTCTCTCTCTCTCTGGCAAATAAATAAGATCTTAAAAAAAAAATGTTCACTAAGGGCCTACTAGGGACAAGACAGACCCTGCCCTCAGGAGACAAATCTCCCTGTGCCCCGAGGGAGCAGTTCCCAGCCACACTGGTGCTATGTGACCATGGTCACAGCAGGGGGATTCACAGATGGGCACATGGGTGGCTAGTCAGATCCCCTCCTGCGTGAAATGCACAATCAAAGGCTGCTCAGTGTGTGCCATGTGGCTGGAGCAAGGGGCGAGAGAAAGTCCAGGCGTTGTGGAAGAGCCAGCTTCCCCCAGGCCCTGGAGAGCCCACCTGCGGAGAGAGAATGGAGGCGGGGTGCAGAGGGAAGCAGAGGCAGAGAAGGACCGGAAGCAGAGACAGAGATGGACCGAGAGAGTGATAACCTCTGCTCTGGACAGCTTTCTGCTTCCTAGTTCCTGCTCCTCCTGGTCTGACCACTCCCTACCTGAGAGTGGCTGCCGAAACGGGCTGAATCCCTCCACAGGGCACGGTCCCGGTTTTACGCTAAGCTAGTGTGGCTGGGTTTCAGTTACTGGGCCCCAGTTAGAAGTTATCTTAAACATGCTGAGGAACCCAAAGAGACTTACTCAGATATTAATTGGACGATCTCCTTGTCCAGCAGGTCCCTCTTCTCCTTCAGTTTCTGAATGTCAAGGTGCAGAGAATCTCCGCCGGCCCCATCAGCCTGGCCAGACTTGGGAGATGGCCGCTGAGTGGCACACAAAGTCATTAGCCAGACTGACCCGTTATCCACAATTCAGAACCTACAAGTTGTCCTTAACAACCACCGCCCCCCCCTTCTGCTTGGTGATCAACACCCCCCACCCCCTAATAAGATTACATTGCCTAGCTGCGCTTGGAATTAGATGTAGTGCTCCAAGTTCTGGCAGGAAGTTAATCAGAAATTATATATGCAACGTCTGGGAACTGTCCTTCCAGGGAGAGGGTAAGCCTTTCTCTGGCCTGTCTTCCTCCTTCCTGCTGGCTGGAATGTAGATGTAATCAAAGGGCTGAACAGTATCTTGGGCCGTAAGGTAGAACCATGTTGAAGGTGCAGTGGAACAAGACAGAGGCCTGGGTTTAAGCCACCATTATTTGGGGTTTTCTTTCAGTCCTAGCCACACCCAATCCTAATTAAAGGGCCCATCCTGGCCCCTAATCTGACCCTAGATGCTGAAGTCTGTGATGTCGCTGGGCTTATAATTTCATTGGATAACAAACCCCTTCCCTGGGGCTGCAGTTCATCTTTGCCCTCTCTGCCTCTAAAAGCTGCAAAGGCCAGTGCCTGGTATACCGCTGATCTTTAGGAAATGCGTGTTGGATCAACTGTCTACACGTGATACCAGAAGAGGCCAAGGAAGACATGGTTCCTACTCTTAGGAGAGGGGCTTTTAATCAGTCAGCTGACAGATAGGGAGTAAGCACTCTCTGCTAGGCCCTGGCAAAGGCTCCAGGGCTTCAGCAACCGATAAGACATCAAGCCTGGCCCCTGCCTTCACGGAACGTATATAAAACACCCAATAATTATGTTTTTCCTCCAGATACCTCCATTGAAAGCTCTACTCACACTTCATCAGGAAGGCCTTCGCTGACCACCCTGCCTAAAATGGTCACTCCTCAATGGCTCACTATTCTTTTGTCCTGATATTTTATAACACCCATCACCACCTGACATACATATTTCATTAATAATATTCTGTTCATTGTCAGCCTTATGCCACTGGAGTGTAAACCCCACGAGGGCAGGGACAATGTTTTGTTCACTGTGTCCCCAACAGTGCCTGGCACATAGTAGACACTCAATAAAACGTGTCAGATGAATGGGCGAATGACAAATAATTAATCAACTAAAGACGAGCCTGAAAAGCGCTTTTAAAGGTGAAGTACAGTGTGCCAAGGGAGTGTCTAACTGAGCAACTGAACTGAGTCAGAAGTGGGGGTGAGGCTTCTCTGAGGGACCTCAGCTCTAAAGGATGAGCAGGCATCACCTTGCTAAAGAGCTGGAAGGAGAGTATTCCAGAAGGGGACGGTATTTCCAAATGGCAAAGGCGGGAGAGAGCACCTGCGTCTGAGGGAATGAGAGTGGTTTTTGTGTGGGGTGGAACAGGTGAGGGAGGGGATCCTGGTGTTTTCAAAACCAACCACTTGTGGTGCTGTCAGTAAGGAGGAGAGACAGAGCCCACTGGGAGAGCCTGGGGTACCACCAGCAAACGCCCTGACACTGCTTCTTCTTTGAAGCTTGGTGGGCAGGGAGGAAGAGAAGGGGAAGGACTGAGAAATGACCTGGAGTTTCTCAGCAGAACAAGGTCTGCTGGGGGAAGGCTTGAAGAGGGCTGGGGTGGATCGGCTACTGTGGGGGATAGAGAGGAGGGCTGGGAGCAGCACTGACTTCCACGGTGGAGGGTGAGAAGGGAGGGGTGCATAGGCATACTCACAGGGGATCGGAAGGTCCCGCGGCAACTTTTGGAAAGTCCCGGTTGAGTCCTGCAGAGGAATCCGAGGGAAAAAGGCTGACTGAGCCTAGAGTCGGCTCTGGGAGGAAAGGGGTGTGTGTGGGGGGGCTGTGGGAGGCCAGAAGTTGGGAAGGGGGCAGTTCTGATCCAAGATCAGGGTAGGGATCCTCAACGAAGGGGAGACTTCGAGAGGGGGAGTGTGTGGAGGGCCAGATGGGGGTCTCCGGAAGTGATCTCTGGGACGAGAGAGTCTGGGGCAGAGCCGTGGGGAGTCAGGAAAGGGACTATGAAGGGACGCCCTTTAGCCTCGCTCTCCGCTCCTCGCCCACCTCCGGAGCCCTGGGGTCCGGGGCCCCCGACTCGGGGGAGTATGTAGTGCAGGAGGGTCCAGGGCGAGGGCGGGAGAGCAGCCCCTCAGGCCCGCCAGGTATTTAGAATCTGATGACGGAGACCGGGAACGGTCATATAGGGAGATGTGCGCGCGCACCCAGCCAGCTCAGGCCCCGCCCCTCCCTCGAGGTGGGCGGGGACAGCGGCTGCGCGCGCAGCTTTCATTGTGACTCCACCTGCCCCTTGTGGCCCGCGGCGGTCTAGCCACGCCCCCTTCCCTTTCATCTTTCTCATCAGCCAATAGGATTCAAGCGTTGGGGCCACGCCCACCCAGCTGCTACCTAGAAACTCCCGAGTCCCTCCTTTTCTGGCTCAGTCGCACATCGGCGCGGTGACTGCCGGAACCTATTCCGCAGTGGTTGCCGGGATCTTGATGATGTGGCCCCCCCTTCCCCCTCCCCGTCCCGGGATGTCGGAAGAAACCCGACAGAGCAAATTGGCAGCTGCCAAGAAAAAGGTAAAATGTGCCGGGTCGCGGCTCCCTGACCCAGCCAAAGGCCCTTCCGACGGCCCGGCCGTGGCCAGAGTCTGTGCTGCCCCTGAGGCACACAGGGCGAGCCCCTCGGAGCCCCTTGGCGCCCCCCCAAAGTCTTCTCAGCCAGTCCCGCCCCCCGGCAGCCCAGCCCCCGCCCTCGCCCGTCGCCCCCGGGTGACTTTGGGGCGGTGACCCCCGGGATCCTCGCTCCGGGCTTGGCCCTCGCCTTCTGCCACACAGAACCGTAGGACCTGGGCTCCCCTGGCCGGTCCCGGTCTCCAAGGACCTCGGTCTCGGCCCTGCTTTCCCCTCCCCCACCGCGGAGCGGCGACTCGGGCGTCGGTAGGGAGGAGTGGAATGTAGTTACGTCACAATCCCCCTCGGAACTGTCATTAGCGCCACGAGCCCGGTGTTTGATCTTACTATCCAGTCCCCCAGTGTTTTCATACCCTTTCCGGTTTCTCGGGTTGCGGCACAAATTTCCAGCTTCAGGGGGACTGGGGACTATGGGACCTAGGTGGGAGAGGTTTCAGGAGCCCTTACTCTAAGACCGTATCCCATCCTCAGACATTGACTTCAGTGATCGCGGAGCGTTGTTAACACCGTGGTGACAATGGGGGAGACTGTGTTTTCTTTAGTATGGTTTCCTCCTAGGTTTCTACTTTCCTGAAAGACTTTCACATTTTAAATCTGAATTCTCTACCTCACATTTTAATTCCCTATGATTCTGGGACCAGAGTCCCCCTCAATCAATGCTCTTTGGAGTGAGATCTGCTTATCCTCTGTGGAACAGATCTTTGGAACCTGAACTTCACAGGTGGGAATCTTCCCCAAATCATCATCTCAAGGTTGAGTGTTCTAAGTGCCACAGGATAATATGAGACCCAAGCATCAGTTGTGCTGGATTCTCTTGAGGGAGAAAAGTTCTTTTATATTAATGTACCTAGAGATGAGATTTGCATAGATTTGTAAGATTATAATAGACTTCTCTCTGAAATGGTGCTTGGGTTGTTACTCATTCTGTTACGTTCCCACGTTCACTAGGTGTGTGTCTTCATGCCTTCTGCCATCAGGATACGTTGATGCAGAAGTTTGATAAGTACCAGTGTGCAGCTTTAACAGATGGGTAGGAAAGGATTCTAATGTCTGATTACTCAGATATTTACTCTTCCATCTCCACCTCTGGTTTTGCCTCTTGGCACTTGCTGATTTCATGGCATGTCCCCAGAACTCGAAGTCAGAAGACTAAGTTTAAATTCTATTATTGCTCCCCCCTTTATAATGCCATGTTATCATTCCATTTCTGCGGTTCCTGAGAATTCCAACACCTTGTAAGGCTGTTTGTGGCATTAGATCAGATGGCGAATATAGGAGTATATCGTAAACTACAAAGTTGGATGTGAATACAGGGGATTATAGTTCTCATGAGTCCCGCTGCTTTTCTTTTCTGCAGTTGAGGGAGTATCAGCAGAAGAACAGCCCTGGTACTCCTGCAGGAGCGAAGAAGAAAAGGAAGATCAAAAATGGGAGTGGCCCAGAAACAACAGCCTCTGATAGTTGTCACTCCCCTGAGGATGTGAGTATCGGCTGGCCAGACTCCTGGGACCGGGGGTGCTTGAAGGGCAGTAGAGGGTGGTGGTTAAGATTGTGGAAGAAGGGTCAGGTACAGGTTTGAGTCCCGCCTTTCTCCTTGCTGGGGATAATGTCCCTGCTAGGGGTATATTTCCACATCAGTAAAATTGGGGTAATGTTATCTTACACTTGTGACACTGGAATGAGATGGTTGATTTTTTTTTTTTTTTTGAAGATTTGAGGGGGGGGAGGGGGCGGGACAAAAGGAGAGGGAGAGAGAGAAAATCCTCAAGCAGACTCCCGGCTGAGCACAGAACCTGACATGGAGCTTCATCCCGGGATCCTGAGTTCGTGACTTGAGCAGAAAGAAATCAAGAACCGGACATTTAACTGACTGAGCCACCCAGGCCTGCTACAGGGCCTGGTGCAGGGTAAAGATCCACTAAAGGGTAGTGGTATTGGACGGATCGATCTGGTGACTTTCCTTATCCCCGGCCTCAAAGGGGAAGCCACGAACTGAGAGCAGCCATATGCCACCACGCTGTCCCTTTAGGAAGCACTGAAAGAGGCCCAGGGTGTGGCGAGGAGGGGCCCAAGCACTTGGGTTAGGTGACATTGAGTTTTGAGTCCGTCTTCACCACCAGCTTGCTGGGTGACCTCGGGAAAATCATGTCCTCCCCTGGGCCCAGTGGCCTCATCTGTAAGATGATATTGTTGGAGCAGATCAGTGTCTTTCAGACTTCTAGCCGGAACCCCCTTTATTCAAGCGAACCCTTCCTCGGAAGCCTGGTTTTTCAAATGGAGATGGCATTCCTGTCAGGTTTTTCCCCAGCATCCTGGGCCCGAGGAGTGGGTCTCATGGGTATGTTAGGAAAACCACTGCATCGGGCCGGTGACTGCATTGTCTGTCTCGTTCAGGGGACTTTTCCCTCTGTGTACCTTGATTTCTGTCTCCAGCAAGGCAGCCGGTGGCCGTTTGGGAAGGTGGCCCAGGCCATGGATTTGTTCCCTTCTCTCTTCCCTTCTTCCTTCCCTGACTCTCTCACCTCTCTCTAAGCCACTTTTCTCTCTCCCCTTGCCCTTGTTTCTCCCCTCTCGCCTCCTGTAGATTCAGGACATCCTGAAGGTGCTGGTGTCCGACCTTAACCGCTCCAATGGGGTAGCACTCCCCCCATTGGACAAGTGGCAGGTGAGGCAGTGCCAAGCTCCCTCTCTGGCTTGCTTTCTCCCGGCTGTGCATGCCCCAAGGCTTCTCTGGTTTGGGGGAGGCTTTGCCTCTGGCTTATTTTATGTTGCTGTCATTAACCCTCAGCCTGTTCACGTCTGCTTTTTCCACCTGCTTGCTTGGTTGGGTTGTTTTCCTTGCCCCACATCTTTTATCATCTTGAAGAAGGTGAGACACTGCTTGACGTTTAAAGGTAATTTGGGAAACCTTCCAGAGCAGGCGTGTGGGATCCGGGCTCTTTGAGCCTCGGGTACGAATACCCAGCGGCGTGTCAGACTCGGAGAGATTAAATAAAAGCAAACCTTCAGGCTTGCCCTTTGGGCCCCTCCCCAAAAGACCCAATAGACCGCATAGCAGTTTGTGCTCTCTTTAAACTGGATGAATTCATTTTGGGTTGAGCGTAGGTAACTGTAGGGTTTGAGACAAGGGGAGCATACATTACAGTTACAAGTTTCGAGGTTATTTTTTCAGAGGAGTTAACTGTAAAGCACGTGAGGGTAACCAAACAGATGAGCGACCCGGGCATCCTGCCCCTGTTCTCTTTTAAAAATCAGCTGGACACTTGGCTTGTGTGTTCAGTGGGCCCTTGCTAGGGGAGGCGGTTGGCTAGGTGCTCGAGAAAAGAGGTAAACCAGGTTGAATGTGGACTTGGGGAGGCCGACCCTACTGCAAGAAGCAAAGGTAGAATGTGGCAACGTTCCAGGTGCCCAGCTGAGGGCGAGGTTGGTTCTAAATGGACTCGAGACTGGTTTGAAGATTGCAGGTGGGTAGCATTTATCCAGATGGAGAGTAGGGGGAAGTGGGAGTCCCGGGCAGGGGGAGGGATGCAGGTAACAGACAGGATTATGAGCCCATAGAACATCTCCCAGAAAGGCAGGGAGCCTGGGTGGGTTTTCTGGACATGAGATTCCCACTTTGTCCTGGGACACCGGCCAGGCCAAAGCAGTAGGGCTGAAATGCGGCCAGGTCCCGCAAGAGATGGGCATGGAGAGAGGGCGGGGATAGAGCCCTGGATGCTGGTGTGAGAGCCTTTCACTCACTGGGACCGCTTACGCCCGGGGGGGTCGGGTCTGTCCAGGTGCTGTGACTCATCTTGTGGGCTCAGAGGAGCCACTGAGGGGCACAGGGAAGGGAGCCCAGGCCTAGAGGACTCCCAAAGCTGGTATTTGCACTGAGTTCTAAGAACCTGTGCCCGCACCCCCTTGTTGTCCTGGAAACGAAGACCCGGATCCCTCTTTGGTTTTGAAATCCTATCTCAGTGGCCATTTCCCACTTAAGTTTTCTGTTCCTGCAATGCAGGCTTGTGGTCACGGGATCCTAGACAGAGCTGATAGCATTTCCAGAAATGGGGAAATCATGAAGAAATAAAATTTCAATGGAACCGGACCGTTGGGGGAGTGGAGAGTGATTTTTTAAATACTCCATACTTTTGCTCTAAGACCTAAAATTGTGAAATTACTTGGTTGATCAAAAAAGTGTCATGTTACATATATTTAAGTCCTCAGAAAATCACTTTTTTTCCTTTTCTGAACGTTCTTGTGTCTAGTGCTAGGGACCTGTGGGAACCCAGGATCCCAGGAGGCACCCAGAGCTTGCCAGGGCCCAGGGCCAGAAGTGCCCACCTCCCCCAAAGTCTCAAGCCCCGCCAGCTGCTGAGCCTCTGCTCTTACCTAAGAGATTCTGTTGACAGGTTGGCAAGGCAACGCCAGGTTCCAGGGTCAAAGGTCACAGCCTGGACAGTAAACACCCAAATTGCTTGATTCATCCTCAGCTTCCTGGGCTCTGCAACGCTAGCTCTAAGGAGGGCATTGGAGTTGAGTTTTCAGAGGCCAGGGCTGATGGGTCCAGAGACCAGCCGGCCCTGAGTCCCTCTTCCTCCCGGCCCCGGCCTCACCGGCCAGGCCTTGGCTCCGTAGTGTGCTCCCCTCTTCAAACTCGAGCTTGGCAGCCATCTTGGCACCCATCTCTCTGCTCATCTTTGTTCCTCGTCAGACGTTAGACCTGTAGAGCCAGATGCGGGTAGACTTACCTCTGGCTTCTCATGCTGGTTGGGTAGGTGTTTCAGAGCTAGGAGGTCGGGGTGGGCCTAGTGGCCGTGTTTTTCTTTTTACCTGCAAGAGTAGGGTGAGGCTTCGAGTTTGGTAGCTTCTTTCCCAGAAAAGGCCCGAATTGGGGAGATAGAGCGAGTAGCGGGGGATAGCAGAGAGGAAGGGAGAAGAGAGCAGAGAGGACGGACGCAGATATGGTTGACCACGTCCCTCGTCACCACCACCCTCTGCCTGCCGGGGGCCCAGGGTGAGGATCACTCTGGCATTCCCGAAGAACAGTGCCTTCCTTCTCCCTGACTGGGCACCCCTGTCCTCCACCTGCTGTGGCTGCCGCAGGTCAGAGCCTGATGCTGTCCCTTGCCGAGCTCCACGGAGAACGAGGCCCCCACTTTCAGGAAGGAGGTCGCACAGACCCTGCTTGGAGCTTTGGCCGTCCAGAAGGCTGCAGAGCGGCCCTCGGCTCGGGCGAGTCACAGCCACGCTCCAGAGTGGCTCCCAGCATGTGTGACTGTCCCTCTGACCCCAGCAACCCCTGTCCTGCCCGCTCCGCACCCCCGCATCCGTGGCAGCCAGGCGCCTTCTTACCCGCGTGGCCCCCTCACCCCCTGCTCTCTTCTGTGACAGGCGCCCAAAGACCGCGCCGCTCCTGCTGCACCAACTGTTGATGACACCGTGGCACCTGATGGTGTCCCTTCGCCTTGTGCTAGTCCCCCCCGTGTTACTAGCATGGCGTCAGTTCAGGTTTGTTCTTTGCCCCCCTCCCCTCCTGCCGCCCCACTCGCCCCAACTCCTCCTCCTCAGAGCACTGGACCTGCTTTGGGTCCTCTTCCCCTTTCTTGAGGCAGCTTGGTTCCTCCCAGAGGACCGAGGCGGGGGAGGCCGAGACCAGGTCTTTCCTTGAAGTTTGGGAAAAGGCTGGCAGGTTGTCAGAAGGCCCTTCCCTCCCCACCCCGCCCCCGGGTGGTCTTCACCAGCAGCTGAGTGACCGCCTCGTGTGTTTTCTTCCTGAACAGAGTCACGATGCGGAAAATGGCCCTTTCCTTACGGATGAAAGCAAGTGAGTATCTCCTGCGGGGTCAGCAGCCCCTAGGCCGAGGGGGTCGGGGCAGGCCACTGCCCGCCACCCCCTTTCCCAGTGAGCCTCCTGCACTCCTGACTCCCATGTTTGTCCCCAGCTGTCTGTCATCTACCGAGAGCCTGCGACAACTTTCTCAGCAGCTCAATGGTCTTGTGTCTGAGGTACCCCAGAACTTGAAACCCAAGGGAGAGGGTAGATGGAGGGGGAGGGATGTGACAGAAAGAAACTGAGGTGGAGGTTCCCAGGAGGGAGGGAAGAGCCCGGGAGCAGCCGGATTGCTGGGCAGTGTTCAGCTCGGCATGATTCTTCTGAGTCCTCTTTTTTAAAAAAATTTTTTTAAAAAGATTTTATTGAATTATTTGACACAGAGAGAGAGGGAACACAAGCAAGGGGAATGGGAGAGGGAGAGGCAGACTCCCCACTGAGCAGGGAGCCCAATGCGGGACTCGATCCCAGGACCCTGGGATCACGACTTGAGCCGAAGGCAGCCGCTTCACCGACTGAGCCCCCCAGGCGCCCCCTCTGAGTCCTCTTTGAAGCTCCCCAAACTGAAGGGGTTGGACCTCGAAGCTGGTTACATCCTTCGATCCCTCCGCAGGAAGCACAGAATGAGAGCGGCCTGGGAGGGGACGGAGGAGGGGGAGATAAGAACCAGGAGGAGTTGGCACAAAGGGGTTAGGCAGAATAGTTGGCCGCTGATGGGCAGGTCGGGGAGTTGGAGGGCTTAGGGACCGAGATGGGGGGTGGGCAGAGCGCGCCTCCATGTGCGCCCTTTCGTGTCTCCTAGTCTTCATCCTACATCAATGGGGAGGGCCCGTCATCTTCTGCTAACATGAAGGATCTGGAGGTAAGTGGGTCTGGACCGTGGCCCAGTGACCCCGCAGGCCAGCCCCCCCCACCTCCTCCCATGGTGGGGGCTGGGTGCCCCGCTGCCAGCTGAGATGGCCCAGACAGCCCCCAACCCTAATGACTGCTCTCTCTACCTCTCCCCCCATCCTCCTCCTCCTCCTCCTCTGCATGCGCCTCAGAGCCGGTACCAAGAGCTCTCACTAGCCCTGGATTCCAGCAATCTAACAAACAAACAGCTCAGTAGCAAGATAGAGGAATTGGTAAGAGTCCAGTGGGGTCCCCTGGTTCCACACTGCCGCTCCGGGGCTCCAGTTTCTCCCTGGGGCTCTGAAGAAAGGGGCTGGGGGCCCCTGGTGCCAAGGGAGAATGGGGTGCCAGGGGGCCTAAGTCTCCGTTGGAGGGACCCTGGAGCACGGAGCATGCAGCATGGCTCTCTGTGGCTGCCCTCTCCACCTCCTCTCTGTTCTCCAGACCCCACTGTCTGAGCCCTCCCCATCCTTGCCCCCCGGGCCTCTTGCCTCTCGGAGGAAGCACTGGCTTGACCGGTGCGCTCCGGCCCTGACTCAGCCCCTCATTTGCTCCCATCTTTCAACTTGGATGAGTCGCCTCTCCTCTCTGGGCTTCAGTTTCCCGAGGAGGTAGAATTAGAGGTGGCCAAGGTCCCTTTTAGCTCAGAAAACCACGTCCTTCTCATTCCTGTGTCCCTGCTGTTAAGAACAGAACCTGGCCTGGGGGAGTGTGCTCAGGAAATATTTGTTCAATGAACGCGCCCCTCCGAACCACGGGCTGACAGAAGGGGAGTCTCTTGCTTCTCCGCTCCCTTTTCAAGAGGTTTGGGTCTCTGTCCTCTCATGGCTTCTGGATCCGGACTCTCACTTGAGCAAAGCCTCTTAAGACCCAAAGTCTCTTTCCTTGGGACCTGGAGGACGGTGTGTCCGTTCAGCTCCCAGTGAACTTTCTCTTTAAACCCATTCCCAGCCCCTGCCCATCCTCCGTCTTGGTGTGGGGAGGGTAGCAAAGGCGGCCAGACTGACTTACCTTCCTTCGACTCTCCCCACAGAAACAACAGAACCAGGAATCTCTGGATCAACTGGAAAAAGTAACGTGATTTCTTTGTCTGCTGGTTACGTGGCAGACGGGTTTGGGGAGGGTTCAGACGCAGAGGCCCATTCTCGTCTTGGTCTGCTCCTGGCCTGGAGGGATAAAAGGCTCCCTCGTCCCCCAGCCCTGTCCCACCCCCTGGTCCCCCTCCACTGCCCCCCCCCCCCCGCACCCCCGGATCCGGCCACATTGTTGAGCCCGTCCTGGGCCGTCGGCGGCATTCTGGGAGCGCGTCCTTTCCTGTTTCATCTCTGCCTCCTCCCAGTCAGGTGTGTTGTGTCCTCCTTCCCGCAGGAGAAGAAGGAGTTTGAGCAGAAGCTTGCGAAGGAGCAGGGCTCTCTACGGGAGCAACTGCAGGTGCGTGGAGCCGCGCTCTCCCTCCCGCCCCCCAAGGGAGCGCTTCTTGTCCCTCCTCTCCAGCGCCCCTTTCCTTCTCTCCTGAAGGTTCACATCCAGACCATAGGGATTCTGGTGTCTGAGAAGACGGAGTTACAGACGGCCCTGGCGCATACCCAGCAGGCAGCCAGGCAGAAAGCAGGTGGGAGTCTAGGCGCCCTCCCATCCCGCAGCCTGGCAGGTTGGCGGGCCTTGGGCGGGATTCCTTCCTGGGTTCCATTTCGAACTCTGTCATTCCAGGAGAATCTGAAGATCTTGCGAGTCGCCTGCAGTCTTCCCGCCAGCGCGTCGGAGAGCTGGAGCGCGCCCTGTCTGCTGTGTCCACGCAGCAGAAACAGGCGGACAGGGTGAGCCCGGCATCAGACCCGTCCACCTGAGATGTGGCTTCCCCGGCAGAGGGGGGAGCCTGCAGGTCCCTTCCACGTGACGGAGTGGCTTACTGCCCACAAGGCGGCACGGGCCATTTCTAATTGCTGTAAAGTTGTGTGGTTGTTTTAGAAGCCACGCAGGGCTGAGCTGGCCGTCTTGGAGGACTTGGCAGTGGTGGGGGCTGCTTTCTAGAGCGAGCACTGAATGCAGAGCCCAGAGCCCGAGAGCCAGCCCTGTCCATCGCTGGCCGTGGGCCCTGGGCCGGGTACAGGACAGTACTTTTAGTTAGGTTACCATCGGTGTTGGGACGCGTGTGTGTAATAGAAGGTGCGTGAAAGGATTTATAAAAACCCAGGGAGAGAAATGGGGTAGCTGGGAGGGCCTGTCTTCTCTGTGCCTTCTGAGTGCTGGGCCTGTGACTAGAGCATTCAAAAAAGAGATGGAGATCACAATGCAGATTAATTCCACTCCTTGTATCGCTCCCCCGCCGCAGGGAGGAAATGCGGGTGAAGAGTCAGACAGACTGGTGTTTAATTCCAGCTCTGTCGGGGAGCGCAGGCAGACGGCTTCACCCGTGACACTCTGTGCTCACCTGACCCATGCGGCGGTCTCGAGGCTCGAACGCGATCCTTAGTGCTCAGGGAAGGGTCACTCACAACGCTCCTCGTGACCGAGAGTGATGCCACCCGCTCCGTCTGGGCCCCCGCCGGCCAGCCGTGAATCTGTCCCACCCTTCCCAAGCTCTTGGCCACGCAAATGGAAGCGTGGGCTTGGAAAGGCTTCGAATGACACTGTCAAGGGTGGCTGTGGCGCAGTTAGGGCTGCTGGTAGTCCGCCCGCCGCACCCTCCCGCTGCCCGCGCCTGACCTCGCCTTTCTGTGTTCGCAGCACAACAAGGACCTAACCAAAGAGCGAGATGCCCTGAAGCTGGAGTTATACAAGAACAAGTAGGAGGCGGGGGGGCTGGGTGGCGGGAGGGGTGTAGGAGCCATGGGAGGGGGTCAGCCGGGTTTGGACCCGTGCAGAGCCGGGCTCTGGGCCCAGCGGTGCCACCTACGCGGGGTGTGGCCTCAGGCCACTCAGGTCTTCAGTCTGGCCTGCCCCTGGGGACTCTCGTTCCCCGGGGTCCCTTCCAACACCCCTGTCCCGTGGCTCTGTGGCACGTGTGGCGGGTTGATCACCAGCGGGCTCCTTTCTGTTCTGTACGCATGTCTTTCCTCTCTGCCTGTGGCCGCAGCAAAAACAACGAGGACCTGAAGCAGCAGAACTCGGAATTGGAAGAGAAGCTTCGGGTGTCGTTGAACGAGAAGGCGGGCATGCAGCTCAGGATGGAGGACCTGCAGAAGAAGCTGGAGATGTCAGAGCTCCTGCTGCAGCAGGTAAGGCCGGAGCCGCAGGGAGCCTGAGCCCCACCTGTCCGGGGACCCGCTGTCTCCCGCCGTCTCCCGCCGTCTCCCGGGATGGTCCCGGGCGGCCTCCAGCCACGAGCTGCAAGATCGGGATCCTTGTTCTGGCCCTGCCGTAGAATCCTGCTCCAAACGTTGATCAGACGCCACACATCGGGGCCCAGCCCAGATCTGTGGAATCAGATCTCAACGATAGGGCTTTTTTATTTTGGTTTTTTAAAGCATCCTGAGTGAAAACTACTGTTGCATAGGTGATAGGCACAAGGCTAGCCCGTGAGTCGGTCTCCTTCCTCTTGGAGGGCGGGCCCCCAGGGTCAGAGAGCTCCCCTCCGTCAGGTTTCTTCTCACTGAGCCATACTCTGCCTTCAGGTCTCTTCCCTTGGTGGGGCTCTTCCCTCCCGATCAACACAGGAAAAATCTCGTCTCTTTCCCAAGACAGACCTTCTGATACTCGGAGGGGGTGCTGTGGGCAGATTCCTTGTCGCTCCCTCATCTTTTCCAAGCTATGCCTCCCCAGCGGGGGCTCATGTGGTCTGTCACCCTCCTGATCACTTTCTCCTGGATAGGACCCGATTTGTTAGGGCTCTTCTTATGGTCAGTCCCCCAGAGCGGAACAGGAGTCTCCAAATTTGGTCTAGCCTGGGCAGCAGAGGGAGCTCTCTACCCATCCACCCAGCCATTCAGCAAGTGTTAATGGAATGTCGCCCTGTGGCCCGTTCCTATGATGGGCAGTCTAATAAGCGGCCTGCTAGAGATAGAAAGTGAGGGCTTGAGGTTGCCCCGAAGTTGATGGACGCCCAGAATCTGTGACCTGACCACCCCAGTCCTAGGACCTGGACCGGTTTGTAGCCTTACTTACTACAGCCAGAAAAGGATCTGGGAGGATACACATCGGGGCTGGGGGGACTGGGAGCTGGAGGAATGGTGAATATTCAGTTACAGGAAGCCAATGGATGCAATCCTAAGAACATGAGCACAGAGATCTTTGTCCATCCCGAGTTGTACATTATCCCAGCTCGGACCCTTTTGGGGAAGGGGGGGCTTGCGTGGTACAGCCTGGGCTCCCCACATCTAACCTCCTCGCCTTTCATTCTCCAGTTTTCTAGTCAATCGAAACCCCCTGATAGCAGCCAGGAGTTGCAGCAGGCCCTGGAAGAGCGGGCACACCTGGAGGCCCGCGTGGGGCAGGTGGGGCCCGGCAGAGCGAGGGGGGTGGAAGGAGGATGACCCCAGGTGGCCAGGAGCCGGCGCGGCACAGGGACAGCCCCTGCTAACTTCTCTGCCCCTTCATGCAGCTGCAACATTTACTGAAGCAACTGCAATTTGAAAGAGACCAGTATGCGGAGAATCTGAAGGAGGACAATGCCATTTGGCAAGAGAAAATGAGGCAAATGTCCGAACAGGTGAGATGTGACCTTCAGGCCGCCGACCTTAGACAGGTCACTTGGGTCTTTCCCGGGCCTCAGTAAAATGGGAATCCTGTCGCTTGCTGTGGGCAGCCCGAGGTGGCTGTGTAGTTTTTACGGGGGCGCAGTGGGGGTAGAGAGGGCCTTGGTCCTTCCGCCCCCCACGTGCCCCTCCCCCCGTGCTTTGGGCAGATGCACAAATTGAGGGAGGAGAAGGAGCACAGTGTGTGTCAGGTACAGGAGCTGGAGGCCAGCGTGGCCGAACTGAAGAACCAGCTAGGTAAGCTGGGGCTGGAGGGCTGGGAGCAGAATTGGTGGCGGAGCGCTAGTGAGGGGGCCTTCGAAGTTCCCTGGGGATGTGGACGGATGGAAGGGGACCGTGGCCAAGGGAAGGAGGTCTGTACCAGGAGTCGGCCAGCCTGGGTGGAGTGCCCACTGGCGACCACCCAGCGTGGTCTTGAGCACAAAAACCTGAAGAGCTCTATTCAGAAGGGTCTCGAAAGACGGCCCATCCCATGAGTGTGAGGGGACCGTTAGCCAGGAAGCCAAGGTTTGGGGTGATGAGGCCCAGTTAGGAGCTGTGGACCAAGAAAGAGGGGTTTCGGAAGGCACAGACGTGAGAGGCCCCTACCATGCACCCCCCCCAGTGGTGCTCCCAGCCCCGGAGCCCCCGGCCGGGCCCTCGGAGGAGGAGCAGCGGCTGCAGGTGGAGGCCGAGCAACTACAGAAGGAACTGGAGATTCTGGCGGGGCAGCTGCAGTCCCAGGTGAAGGACAACGAAGGTCTGAGTCGCCTGAACCAGGAGCAGGAGCAGCGGCTGCTGGAGCTGGAGCGTGCCGCCGAGTGCTGGGGGGAGCAGGCGGAGGAGCGCAAGCGGATCCTGGAGACCATGCAGAACGACCGCACCACCATCAGCCGCGCGCTGTCCCAGAACCGCGAGCTCAAGGAGCAGCTGGCTGAGCTGCAGAACGGCTTCGTCCGGCTGGTGCGTGGCCCCTCCTCCCCGGCCAAGCCCTTTGGTGCAGGGCGGGACACCGAACCCCTCTGGGCCTCTGTGTCCCCAGCTGTAAAATGGGGCGGAGGGGTAAGGACCCCATGTGACGCGGTCCCCGTGAAGGCACCCTGTGAGCCAGAGAGCTCGGATGAGCCGTGGGAGGCGGACGCCACGTTCCGGGGCCCGGGCTGCCCCGGCCGGCCGCTGACTCCTCCTCTCTGTGCAGTCCAACGAGAACATGGAGGTTACCACTGCACTGCAGTCGGAGCAGTACGTCAAGAATGAGCTGGCCAAGAAGCTGGGCCAGCTGCAGGAGAAGCTGGGGGAGCTGAAGGAGACGGTAACCCCGCGCCCTGGGGGACAGACACCCGCCTGGAGGGCGGTGGGAGGCTTGGCCAGGACAGGCAGCCCCAGCCTGGGGGATGGGGACACGCGACTCCAGGGTCCTTCCCAGCCTGCCTGTGGCGCGGGCTCCTTGTCGCTCCCTGATCTCTGACTTTACGCAGTGGGTAGCCCTGGGCCGAAGGGCGTCGCCCCGGCTAGAGACCTCGAGCCCCTAACCAGAGGGCAGGAGACGGTGTGCCCTGGGCCGCTTCTCGGATTCGGCCCTGGGTGCTGCCCCGGCTCCACTGGTCGCTCTTCCACTTCTCACCTGTCCGCGGAGGCCTCCGTGTCCTTAGTCTGAAAGGGAGATTAGCAGCCCCGCCCCCACACCCCTGACTTCCCCAGCCCGGGCTCCGGGTCTCAGTTCCCGAGTCTTCCTGCAGATGGAGCTGAAGAGCCGGGAGGTCGAGAGCCTGCAGCAGCAGCGCGACCAGTACGTGAGCCACCTGCAGCAGTACGTGGTGGCCTATCAGCAGCACGTGGCTGCCTACCAGCAGCTGGCTTCGGACAAGGAGCTGCTGCACAGGCAGGTCCTGCTGCAGACCCAGCTCATGGAGCGGCTGCAGCACGAGGATGTTCAGGTCAAGGTGGAGGCCGAGAAGGCCCGCCAAGAGTTACAGGAGACCCAGGTGAGGGCGTTCGAGGGCTGGGCCCCCGAGGGGGAGGGTCGGCCACCTGTGCGTCCCTTCTCACTCCTTCCTGGCCCCTCAGGGACTCCTGGAAGCTGCCACCCAGCAGAACCAGCAGCTCCAGGCCCAGCTGAGCCTCATGGCTATGCCTGGGGAAGGTAAGTGGGAGCGCCCAGGGGAAGAGGACAGAGCCTAGGGAGGAGGGCGACTAGGAGTGCGAAGGGACTTTTAGGGCAGGGACTCCTTCTCCTTCTGGGGGGATGGGCTGGCCCCGAGGTCGCACAGGGAGGGGGGGCGGAGCCGGCCCAAGCTCTCCTCCCCAGCCTGCCCCACCTCCCCTGTTGGGTTGTCTGAGGACGCCCCCGGCTACCCCGCCAGGAGATGGACTGGACGGTGAGGAGAAGGATGAGGAGGCTGCCCGGCCAAAGCTGAGCATGCCGGAGGGCCTGGATAGCCGAGAGGCCATGGTGAGCGGGCGTCCGTCATTGCCCCTCCCTTCCCTGTCCCGCCTTCCCGCTTCCCTCTGTGGTCCCCCCACCCGCACCGGGGCACCCTCCTTACCTCTTGGTTCGCCTCCCTCGACTTCTCTTGACCCCCGACACCCCTGGGAGCCAAGCGGCCAGCTGTCCCTCCATCCTTGAAGCCCGGGTGTGCCCGCTGGGAGAGGCCGGGAGAGGAGGAGCTCCCTCCACCCCCCTGGCCCCTGCTCATCCTGAGTACCCCCCCCAGAAAGCACACGCGCACATCTCGCCCGCAGGTGGCATTTTTTAACTCGGCCTTAGCTGGTGCCGAGGAGGAGCAGGCCCGGCTACGTGGGCAGCTGAAGGAACAAAAGCTGCGCTGTCAGCGCCTGGCTCACCTGGTGGCCCCGGGCCAAGAAGGGGAGGCGGTGGCCACAGCCCCCGGGAGCGGGGGCGACAGTGTGCCCACGGAGACCCACCAGGCCCTCCAGGAGGCAATGGACAAGCTGCAGGTGAGCGCCTCCCCTGGGGCTCCGGCTCGGCCTGGCAGGGTGGGGGGGGCCCCCCCAGGCAGCTGCCGAGCCCTGACCCCCGCTGCTCTGGCCGCAGGGCCGCTTCACGGCGCTCATGCAGGAGAAGGTGGATCTGAAGGAGCGGGTGGACGAGCTGGAGCATCGGTGCATCCAGCTTTCTGGAGAGACGGACACTATTGGTGAGCGGGAGGGCCGGCGCCCGGGGCGGCGGGGAGGAGCTCCGCCATGGGTCCCGGAGCCTGAGCGGCCGCCCCTCTGCCCGCAGGAGAGTATATCGCCCTCTACCAGAGTCAGAGGGCAGTGCTCAAGGAGCGGCACCGGGAGAAGGAGGAGTACATTAGCCGGCTGGCTCAGGACAAGGAGGAAATGAAGGTGGGGGCCCTGAGCGGCCCCGGAGAGTGGGGCAGGGCAGGGGTGGGGCTCACGGGGCCGCTCAGCACCTCTCCCTCCAGGTGAAGCTGCTGGAGCTGCAGGACCTGGTGCTCCACCTAGTAGGTGAGCGCAACGAATGGCAGGGCAAGTACCTGGCCACTGCCCAGAACCCTGCTGGGGAGCCCGCGGCAGCACCCCCAGCCCAAGAGCTTGGTGATGCCAATGGCCAGGGTGGTGAGTAGAACCCTCGGGGGCGGGCGGGTTGAGGGGCAGGGGTGGGGAGAGCTCGCACAGCACTCAGAGCCCTGCCTCCTCCCACCAAAAGATCTTCGCGAGGTGAGCCTGGCCGACAAGGAGAGTGTGGCACCTCCCCAGGGAGAGGCCCTGCCGGGCCACAGTGCCCCCAAGAACGCCACCGCACAGCAGATCATGCAGCTGCTGCGCGAGATGCAGAACCCCCAGGAACGCCCAGGCTTGGGCAGCAACCCCTGCATCCCCTTCTTCTACCGGGCTGACGACAACGACCAGGTGAAGATCATGGTGATCTAAGCCCTGTCGCCAACAAGCAACATCTGAAGCAATGGGGCCGGGGGCTCTGCCCCCACCCTGTCCCCGCCACCCTATCATTCCTTCCCAGTCACCCTTTTTTCCCTACACTAGCAAGATAGGACCCCTAAAGGGGTATGATAAGCCCCCTAATGGGGGGAGACAAATAGGTGCAGACCCCCTTGCCACCTTGGCAAGAGCTGTATCTTTATATCTGGACTCTTCATGGTTCCAGAAAAACAAAGAGCCAGAGGCTCAATAAATTATATAGTTTATTTAGGAGGCTCCCTCTCTTGGGGAGCAGGGGCTCCCTGGTGACCTCCTCACCCCCACCAAGCAGTCCTTCATTCAGAGGGGCTCATGCATCCTCTATTCAGAGGCACTTTGGGGCACAAGTGCCCCCCTGTCCAGCTAGATGACTGGGCAGCACTCTCCCAGGCCTCTCTGAGGCCAGGCAAAGGCATAAGCTGGTGGCGGGGTGGGCTCCCTCCTCAGTGTATATACTGTACTTGTGTAACATTTTGTATATTCTGGGGATCGGGCAGCCCCCTGTATCATAGCAGAGGTTGGAGCTGGCAAAGGAGGAGGAAGTTATAGTAAGTATTTGGGGAACGGGGAAACTTATTTATTGATAGCGTAATAGGACAGAGGAAGACAATAAGGAGGCGGGGACGGGGTTCTGCCCCGGGTGATTCGACTCCTGTTTGCTTTTTATTTCGGAATAAATGGATTTAGCCATACTGCTTGGCCTTGGGTGTGCCTGTTTCCAGTGCCTGGCCACCAGGTGCTGGGGTCTGCGCCATGAGCATGGGGCAGGGAGCAGATCCTGCCAGCAGAGGGCAGGCTTCCGGCTCGGGCCAAGCCCCAGCGTGTCCGAGCCTGAGCGCAGCTGTTAGAGATGGGCCAGGCCTGTCTCACCCCCATGCTGCTGGGGGAAGTCTGGGGGATCCCAGAGGCACTGCTGTCCTAATGGTGGCCCAGAGGGTCAGAGGCCCTGAGGCTCAGAAGCCTGATCTAATCCTGGGGAGGGACAACAGGGTCCCAGCACGCAAGAGTGCTGCCTTCCAGCTCAGGCAGTTTCCGTCCCATCACCCTTGCCCATCTGGGGGCCTGTTATCCTGTCCCTCCACAGTGTGTGCCAGTGCCCCCAATGCTTCCTTCAGGCCGAGTCGGTGCCCCTGTCCCCTAGTGGGCAGAGCTGGCTTCCCAGGATGAGAACCCGTGACCCCCCCCCCCCCCACCCTGTGCTTTCCCAGTGGGACTTTTTTTCGCCACTCCTTACAGCACCCTAGCAATGGCTGGGCCCTTCCCCACCCCTGCATCCCAGAGTTTAAGCCTTCCCCTTCCCACAAAGAACACGAGCCAACAGAGGGCAGCTTCCCATCATCCAGAAATGGGTTTTATTCTCAGCCAAGAGACAGCAAGACCGGTGGTAGAGAGCCACACAGCTGCTGGGACAGTGCCCCCAGGCTTGGGCGGGGGAGGGACGGAAAAGTGGCTGTCCACAGGCCGGGCATGACGGGGAGGCTCATCAGAGGTGGCACACCTTGGAGAAGGGGGGTGTCAGGGCGACAGTGTTCCCTGGTGGTTGGGCCACAAGACTCCTCACGGACAGCATGGTGATGGATTGCCAACACTAGAGGCGAGGCTGTGGCGGCCATATATGTTTGTGTGTGTGTATATATATATATCTGAGTATTTATAGTTATTTATAGAAGGGGTAGGAGCAATACCACAGAGGGGCACAAGTTTTCACCAACATCACGCCTGGATGTGTCAGCTCACCACTACAACAGACTAAGTCACAGATGAAGGGGGAGGCAGTGGAGCTGGGGAGCCACTGTTAAGTCACAGAGCAGCCGTCCAGGCAGGCTTGGAAAGGGAGGTCTCCGAGGAATAGAGGGATCTGGTTAGAGGTCGAAGGGGGGCCTGGGGCTCTCAGGACGGGACGGACTTGCCTGACCCGATCGGCTGGCAGTTGGAGAGAAAGCAAAGAGAGAACGGAGAGAAGGAGGGAGAGAGGTGGTAAGGCAAGGGCAGCCAAGCCCGGTGGGGTGGGGAGGGGGGTGGGGAGGCAGGGCGAGAAGACGAAGCTGAGGGTGTGGACGAGGGTTCTGCAATGGAGGAGAGAGAAAGGGAAGGTGGGAGGAACCGGAGGTGGGTGGGGGCCACAGCTTCCCAGGGGTCTTAGGGGTGGGGGGAGGCCCGGGCGGCGCTCCCCCTGCCACGCACGCCGGTCTCTCATACACCACCAGGCAGGGCACCCACAGCTCCAGGCACATGCTTGGCGCCCCCTGCCTTCCCTCTTTCCTGGCCTCCACTGTCTTCCAACGTACTGGCTCGAGGCCATCCCTAGCCTCGGAGTGTGGGGTCACGAGCCCCAGGCCACATCCACCAGTCCTCACGGAGAGAGACAGGGGGAGAAAGAACACTGTTTGAACCAGAAGGGCAAAGCTAGAAGGATGGCTGGAGGGGGCACTGGAGGCCCCTCTGGGTGGGCAGAAAGCCCAGAGTCCTCAGAAGGGACCCTGGGGAGGCAGGGAGGTCAGGCAAGCCGGATGCCAGCGGCCACAGGCTTATAAGTCTAAGAGGGGAGCCTCAGCTGGTCGGGGGACCACAGGTCGCGTAGGTGAGGCTGGGCCCTTCCTGCTGGGGAAAAGCAGAAGAGCAAGAGTCAGCGGCAGGGACAGAGTGGCAGGCGGGTCGCTGGGCGACTGTGCGGCCCAGCCAGGGTGGGACTCAGAGAAGCTGACTTGCCTAGGTCGGCGGACACTGTCGTCCACTTGGCTGAAAAGCATAGGTCACCCCAGGAGCACCAGGCCCCGGGCCCATGAGCCTGTGGGCTAGCTATGGCCCTTCACCTGAGCCGAGGACACTGTGGTTTGTCGTGCCTTCACTGGCATGACAACACCAAGGAGGGAGGGAGACGGCCTGCGTGACCCTGCCTCGCCTTCGAGCTGTGCCCAGGGCCCTCCAGCTTTCAGAAAGCAGCAACTAACCAGAGCCTTCGCCCCCGATGGCTGCTCAATGGCCAGCACGAAAGAGGAGGTGCAGCCCTGCCCTCCTGTGCCCTGCCCCGACAGCACAGCTCTGATTGGAGAGCAAGTGTGGGACCCCCAGGACGAAGTTCCAAGGCCTCTGGCTGGCTGAGTGCGACCCACGCACAACCCCCTCCGAGTTCCCTGCTTCTACACCATCGACCATGAGCTCTCTGCCCTCTCTGATGTCTCCCGAGAGCACCCGTGTCTGCCAGCTTGGGTGCGGAGCCTGTCCCAAGAGCTCCCCAGGCTCAGCCATGGAGGTCTTGAGCAGTGGCACTGAGTCCCGAGGCTCGCTGCGAGAGAGGTGAGAGAGCCAGCTGGCAGCGAGGATAGAAAGAGGAAAGAATAAGTCTGGAGCTGCAGAAGGGAGAGGGAGGGGAGCCTGGCTCTGAGGTCCCAGGTGCGCCCCCCAGTGTGGAGCTGGTGCAGCGGGGGGCAGACACACCGTTCATGCAGCGGGCAGAGAGGCGTGTGTGCACCTACCGTGGCTGACGCTCCTCAGGGGTCACTGATAGTGATTCTGAAAGACAGCACGAAATCAACATGGCAGTTCACACGCACGGAGGGGGCAGGCCTGGGGGCGGGGCCACGCACACGCACACGCCCGGGCGTGCACACACATGCTGGGAGGCCCCACGGCCCCGCATGCACACGCTGACACACATGCCCACAAACAACACACACACACGTCCTCCACCTCCCGCTGCCCAGCACCCTCACTGGCGTGCAGCACGGATCTGGGGCATGCAGCCACTCGGCACACTGAAGCACACGCGTGGGCTGAGTCACAACACAGAAGCTCGCCCATACATAGGAGGCATTTGCACCAGCTCCCTGCACACTCGTGCTCAGAGGGCCCCCTGCAACGCTCCCATAAGGGACAGGTCTTGCTTTCTTAGGGTCCAGCTGCCACCTCTTTGCCCGAGAACCTTCCATGGCTCCCTAGTCCCCACAGCATTGAGTCCCAAGAAAACAAACTCTTCTGTGAACTTTTAAAGTTCTGCAGCCCACCCCACCGTACCCAGAGTAACCTTTTTTATTCTTTCTCCTTCTATCTGCGCTCTTCTCTGGCCAGCGGCTCTCCTCAATGCATCCTATGCTAAACCTTCACCCGCACCGCACCACCGTTCCATACCCAGATGTCCCTGACTCCTCATCACCTGAGTCTTATCTCAGTCAGCCCCCAGTCCTCCCCCGGGTCAATCTGTCTTGAAGCTTCCCAGACTGTTCTCTTCCCCGAGGCAGGGCTGTGACTTGCCAAGTGTTTCTCGTGTGTTAGCAAGACGAGTTAGAGCAGGCGCCAAATCTTCCTCTTCCCATATGTCACCCCTCGGTGCAGACCTGGGCATGTCAAATACCCTTAAGAATCTGAACTCACAAGGGAAGTTAGCAAAGTGCTCCTATAGCCACATTTGCAATTCATGCAGCTTCTCTACAGTCACTGTCTCCCTTGATCTTCACACCAGCCCTGGGAGAAAGGCAGAATGTTAAATACCATGTGGTAGAAGGGAAACTGAGGCCCTGGAAGGGAAAGTGACTTGCCTAAAGCCCAGGATGAACCAGAACTTCTGGACTCCAGTCCAGCGTTCTTGACCAATACCACGCTGCCTGCTTTACCCCATCTGCTTTGGTCATCAGATCACCATGGAAGCAAGTCCCATCTCTGCTGCATTTGGGGTTCAGGGAGGCTAGACCCACGAAGGCTAGGCCCTACCCTCCAGCCATCTGGAAACACAAGTAGATGCTACTGGTCTGATGTGCTCTTCCTCAAGGGACGTGGCCAGTGGAAACAGGGCCTGAGATATCAGAATGAGCTTCCTTGAAAAAGGGACATGAATCAAGAAGGCAAATCCAAGGGATGAAGTAGAAGTCTTTTCCTTGGAAATCTCTGGGAATGGGGCAGCCTTCACCCACTCCTGCCCCAGCACCCACCATGTTGGTCCAGGCCAGGTAGGGCCAGAGGCAGGGCAAAAGAAGAAAGCCATTAGACTGTCCCATGGCTCCCAGTCCCCTTTCCCAGCTGCTCTGTGTCCTAGCCCGTGCCTGGATGCCATTCTTACACTCACACTCGTGTGCACGCCCACACACACATCACACACCTTGCTGGTCAGTCACAGCCTGGCCTCTGTTCCTGTGGGCCAGAGGCCAGACACCCCCTGGGACAGCTCAGAGAGTCAGGACTCAGAGTAGCCCCGAGTGTAAGTGAAAAACTCCACATTTGGAGACGATTTGGGTTCAGAGATCCCCAGACCTGAGGTAGGTCACTAGGGGCTGGGAGAGAGAAGTTGAGGACGGAATGGAGAACAGAGGAGAGCAAGGAGAAAGGAGGAATGCAACGTGTGGGAGAGAGAAGGGAAAAGGAAGGGAAGCGCCATGCAAGTGCTGGAAAGAAGGGGGCAAGTGGGATGAGTCCCACGGCCCCCCTCCCCAGAAAGGACCACCTCCGGGACTCAGCGCTCCCTGGTGGGCAGGCTCCGCAAGCCCTCGGCCACACGTCCGGTGGCTCCTGCGCCCACGTCCGAGCGTCCTGGATGGAGAGGGCCGGCTCTGGCCACACCTCCCTCCCGGCTACGCCCGCCCGGTGGTCTCTCCCACCGTATTCAGCCCCTACTCACCTGGGGACCCCGGGCGGGGCGCGGTTGGGGCGCGAGGGCACCTGGGGGGGAGGGCCGAAGGGGTCAGGGGAAGCCCCCGGCCTGGAGGGCACGGGGGGCGCCCCCCCCAGGGCGGACCCAGCAGGCGGAGGCCCAGGAGCAGGGCCCCGCGACCCGGGCCGGGCTGGGGGCACGGCGGGGGCTCGGCGCTGCGGCGTGGGGCTGGACGTGGGTGACCTGCGGGCGACAGAGCGCGAAAGACGAGGGAAGAGGTGAGCAGCTCCGCCCCACCCTGATGCCCCGCCCCAGCCCAGAGCCGGTCACGCCCATGCGCGGAAGCCCCGCCCCGCCGCGCCCTACTCGTTCCGGAGTTTAAGCCCCGCCTCCGGCGGCTCCAAAGTTCCAGCTCCACCCAGCCCCGCAGCCAGCGCTTCACGGCAAGCCCCGCCCCGCGATAAGCACCGCCCATTTCTAAGCCCCGCCCCCTGCTCCAGGTGGGAGCCGTTCCGGTGACGCGGGCGCGCCACTGCCCGGTCCCGGCCCTCCTCCCGCGGGCCCCGGGCTTGGGGGCTTTGGGGCCGTGGGGACCGGCCCTGGTACCTGCGTCCGGCCGGTACGCTCTGCACCTGCAGCCAGGAGTCGTCCACGGGCGGGGGCATGGGCGTGCTGACAGTGGTCGTGTTGATATCGCCGATGATGCTGAGCGCCTCCTTCAGTGCGTGGTACATGCGCAGCATCTCGTCGCGCCGCTGCGCCTGCTCCGCCGACTCCTCCATCAGCGTGTTCTGGTCCCCGCACGAGTACAGGTTGGCCAGCAGCTCCGAGAAGATGAATTCCTTCGTCTGCGGGCACGTGAAGAGAAGGACGGGTTGGGGCCTGACGCCTGTACCACTCTGACCGCCCCTCGGGACCGTACGCTGGGCTGGGAGCTCGGGGTCCTGGCTTTGCCACCGCCTGAAATCAGGGATCTCCCCCCCCCCCCCAGCTTCCCCGCCTCCCTCCTTGCCCTTTTCTCAGATGGTCCAGAGAGGAAAAGTGACCTGTCCAAGGTCATAGATATGGGAAGGCACTCAGCATCTACCATGCAACCAGGACACCTAGTTACTCAGCTTTGTTTCAGCCTGTTTCCCCATCTATAAAATGGGGTAGTCAGTTACACCCTTTCCAAGGACTTGCGTGCTCCAGGGGACCAAAATAAGGTAGATGACAGTTTAAAATTTTCTGAGCTCTTGAGTAACAGGTGTCAATGCGTGCCTGGATTGGGTGAAATGTGAGTCCCTGTGTGTAGGCGGTGGGTTAATGTGCTCCTTATTCTCCGCAGGTGCCACCTGGTCCTGGTCCTGGGGTATGGAGAGGCATTGAGGTTTTAAGGCCATAGGCCTGTGTCTCACTTATTCATTATTCAAATGTATGTTGACCACCTACTATGTGCCAGGCTCTGTGTCGTGCTGCATTTCATATTCCTTTACTTCTCAACTCTATTATTATCCATATTTTTACATACAGGGAGACAGAGGCTCAGAGAGGGTAGTTTACTGAAAGTCAAACAGAATTTGTGGCGAAGCCAGGATTCAAGCACAGTTCTAATTCTCTGGGGGCTATGCTTTTTCATCAAGCCATTGGTGGTAGTGGTTCTGCAGGGTGTGCATTTCAAAACATGGTCTGGGAGTTCTCTAAAGATGTGATTCCTGGTTCCTTTTAGGAAACATTTAAGCACGTGTGGAACAACGAGTATGTGACCCTACAATCTAATATACTAAGCTCACATTATATTTCTTTCGGACAGCTCTGGTGTGGACCTATACCTACCTGGATAGACCTAATCCCCAGGGACTGGCCCGTGCCTCCCCCAGGCCAGCCTGGCCGCTGCGTCCCTGGTCCCCAAAGAGCACCCACCGCCCACAAAGGGTTTGCACTTACATTGTTGATCATGAGATGCATGATGGTCTTCGGCATGAGGTCCCGCACGGTCTTGTTCACGATGGCCATGTACGAGTCCACCAGGTTCCGGATGGTCTCCACCTGCCGCTCTAGCTGCGGGTCCATGGAGTGCATGAAGCTGTCTGAGCCGTTCTCCTCAGTCTCGCTGGCCTGCCGTTGAGAATAGACGGCATCAGGGTGGCTGGGCCCTCGCAGCCAGGTTCCAGGCACCCCTAGGGTCTCGGCCCCTCCAAGGGTGCCTGGAACACTGCCTCACAGAGAACAGACACCGGATCCCCCAAACACTCTGCATCTGCCCACCCCAGTGCCTCTGAGGATCCCAGACCCTCATTCAACCTTATCTCGGCTCTCAGTCCAGTGCCTAGAATTTGCCTCAGTTTCCCAGTCCGTCTATTAGGAAAGACCTTCTGGGGTCCCTTCCTGATGCTAAAGACCTGGCCAGAGCTGCTGCCGGGCTGGAGACCCCTGGCAGAAGGCGAGAGAGGGGCACACTCACTTTCTCCTTGTCCTGGGAGGCCCACGCCAAAGCCATAGAGGTCACGACATCAGCATTGCCGCCGCCACCGCCGCCGCCACCAGCAAGAAGCAGCGGAAGCAGACACACACAGAAAGGAAAAGGCAAGTGAACTCAGGGCACTCTACCCCAACCCAAGGGCAACTCTAGACCTCGCCACAGTGAAAGAGAGGAGGAAAGTGAAGGTAGCCACAAAAAGCCACCGCGATACGAAGGGGATGCAGGAAGTGCCATCTGTGGCGAAGGGTCACGAAAAACCGGCTTTGGAGGACGGGAGGAAGGCTTCACTCTGATCCCACGCCAGCGCAGGTAAGGGGAGGATCCGTGCTATTTCTGACCCCCAGAAGCACTCAGAAACGTGACATGACTTGGCATCACTGAGGATGGTGACCCAGGGCCCCCCATGGGAAGTCGCTTGTGCCCCCCTCCCTGCCACACCACTCACCCCAACACGCTCAGGATACACGCCAGCCCTCAGGAAGGAGGCCTTCCAGCTATCCACCTCCTCCTGTGTGTCACAGGCCAGCTCCAGCTGCCGATAATCCTTGTAGACGTTCCTGCGGGAGGGGGCAGGTGGGGAGGGGAGAAGGCGCGACACCCATTCACGCAGGTGGTTAAGGGCACGCACAGATTGGAGGCATCACGCCTGGGGTCCAGACCTGGCTTTCTCATTTCCCAGCTGTGCGACCCTGGGCAAGTCCCCTCCCCTTCCAAGCTTCAGTTTCCTCGCCTGGAAGATGGGTTAATAAAACGACTCCCGTGTCCCTGGGTCATTGTGAGGATTCAGTGAAATGAGCAGTCAAATGTTCTATTAGAAAGGGGCTGAAAAAAGCGGGGGGATGAGCCCTCCTAAGAGGGGCATCCCTGACCATGCAGTCCCCATTGGCTCCCCCAGGCTTCCTGGGGACCTCCGATGGAAGCTCTACTGATCTCTCATCTCGAGTAAGGGGAAGCCCGCAGGAGTCAGCCCTGGCTGGGGAAGGGGGAGGCCCGGTACCGTCACCGACCCAACTGGACACTGAGCTACAAGAAGGGGATCAGGCCTGACGGGCTCTTCTTTGTCCCCCGGGCCTGGCAGAGTGTCTTACGCGGACCAGGTGCTCACCAAGTGACCGACTAAATATCTGTCAAAGGAATGACTTGCCGTGGGGCTTGGGGCAGGTCCCTGTCCTTTCTGCTCAGTGAGGGTGGCTGGGGGCTCGCAGTCTGGGGACCCACCTCTGCTCAGTGTTAAAGAGGGCAAAGATGTGCTTGCTTGACATGAAACCTTTCTCCACGTCCCGTAGCTTCAGGTTATCCACGGAGAGCATGTATTTCTTCTCTTTCTCCTGTGGACAGAGGTGGGAGCGATGGGCGAGGTCAGCACTGCTCCCTGCTATGCCTCACAACCTGAGGGTTCCGTGCGGTGGGGCAGGGCGGGGCGGGGTACTGGGGCTGTGGGGCCCCAGAGCAGCCCTGGGCTTTGGGGGCACTTGCGTGCCATGCACGGCACAGGTGCTGTCTGAAGAAAGCCTGGCCATGGAGCCTGGGGCCTGCCGGGCGCCTCTGGTTCCTGATGGCATTCAAGCCATTCCCACCACCCCTGCATACGTGCCAGAGCCCAAGAGCGCAGGGTGGCGAGACGAGGGGGGTTCCCAGTCCCACCCCAAGGAAGCCCTGGATAACATCCAGGCCAGCCCCCGGCAGGGACCCCACACTCAAGCCTCTCTCGCCCCCAGCCTGGCCAACGGGACCTGCTTTGGCTAAGCTGCTGACTTCATTTCCTGACTGTGGAGACAGTGAAGGGGGGGCCACCAGCCCCAGCAGCTTCAAAGGGCTGGCTCAGCCCACGCCACCGCCCCCCCAGCCGTCCATGTGTTAGCAATCAGGCGCACAGCACAAGCCTGGAGATGGTACGTCTGTGTGTGCAACACGTGTGTAGTTGTGTGCTTGTGCAAACACATGCCTGCCGGAGCATGGATCCTGTGACCATTGTGCATGTGTGCCCGCATGTCTGTGTTGCACAGGCGTGTGTGCCTGAGGGGGTGCTCAGCATGGCCATGGGTCCATGTAAGCATGTTTGTGTGTCAAGGTGGATGCGTGCCCACTCTCATAGGTACGTGTGACAACTGTAAACATCTATATTTGTACGGAGCGTGCCTGGGGGGCACACTGTGGGCATGCGTGTTTACACGCAGATGGTTTGTTGCATGCGCTGAACACATTTCGTTTATCTGCAGTTGTCTGGGAGGACAGAGGTGTCTGTCTCAGACAAGGAATAGCTCCCCTGCAAATGGCAGTGACAGGGAACTCATTACCATAAGAAGCAGTAAGGCCAAACTAGACTGCTCACTCCCTAGAAAGTTTGGCAATATATTTTGGCCCACCCTCCCCATATTTTCTTTGTTCCAGGCCCCCTTTCTTTTGCGTGTTGGTCCTGTTTTCTCTGGTCATGCTGTAAACATGTATCTGTGTATCTGTGGATGGGCACATGGGTGCCAGGCCTCCGGGCACACTTGTGTACATCTGCTGCGGGCTGACATTTGTCTGTAGGCTGCTAGGCTCAAGGGAGGCTCAGGGATCAGCAGAGGAGTGACTCCGGGATGGGGCTCTGGGAGGAGGAGAAGGGTTTCCGCTGCTGGTACCCCGCGTGCCCACGCCCCAGGACCCGTGCTGTGGCCGGGGGATGTCTGTGTGGATCTCAGGGATTCAGGGCTTGGGCATGAGCCTCATCCAGGATCAGGTTGGGGCGGGGGAGGGTGGGGGCACTGATTTGAGGAGGACCCTGCTCCCCAGTCCTGGCGCCACCCTGCCCACCTCCTTCTGCCCCCCACACCCGCCTGGCCTGTCCGGCCACATAAAGCCTTCTTTATGCCAGGCGGGTGGCCGGGAGCCCCAGAGGGCGGCTGGGGGAGGAGAGGAGGAAGTTGCACACGCGGCCAGAGAACATCTGGAAGCGTTCGAGGGAGGCCCCGCCACCACCCGCCCTGCGCTCTGGGGTTGGACTCTAGGTAGGAGCGGCCTCCTCCCCCCACCCCTCCCTTCCTGCTGGCCGGCCCCCTCCCCAGGCCCCTCCTTCCCAGCCACAGCTCCCGCTCACCCCTGCCACGTCAAAGGAGGCAGAAGGGGAGTCGGGAGCAGAGCGGGGACCACGGGCTGGCCGGGCTGGGGCTGGGGGCCTTGGATCTCCAGGACATGGGGCCGAAGCTCCCACCCGACGGACAGACACTGCTGCCTGGATGGACCAGAGGACACCTCCACTCCGTCTACCCAGTGTTTAGACTATCTGTTCAGGACTCCCAAATTGTACAGTAGTCTGCACATTGGTTAGGCTGGGCTGGGTTAGACCCTCGGCGCCGCCGCTGGAGAGCTGGACCGACCCCCACCCACCATCCCAGAACCGGAACCGGGAGACGGGGCAGGGGGCTGGGGGGGCACAGGGGGTGCTGGGAGGAGGTGCAGAGGGAAGGGGGGCGCCCTGCTGTGAGACGGGATGGGGGTGCTGACGGGTGGCAGAGGAAGCCTGAGAAGATGAGGGGGGGCAATGAGGACTGGGGATATGGGCAGCCGCCTGTCTACCCAGAGGGCCACCTAAGTCCCAAAGCCCAGAGGGCTGGCGGCTGGGGAGAGAGGGGGACAGACCATCCTCCCTGCAGCCCAGACCACCTCCATGTCCGCAAGCTGGTCTAGTGCAAAAATCCACTCACATCTGACACACACACACACATACACGCACACACTCAACACGCACACCCCCACAACTCAGGCATATACATTCCCACACCCAAACTCAAGCCACACACTCATGCCCCCAGCACACTTGCACATCCCAGGGGCACACACGTGTGCGCACACACACACACACACACCCTCACCAGGGAACACCGGCTCGCTTCCACCCTTCCATCCTGAGCACATCCATACACCTTCACGTCCACACGGGGCCCAGGCACACGCAGTCTTCCCCCAGCCACACCTAGATGCTTATACCCCAAACACTCCCCTCCGACAACCCCCCACACCATCCATCAGCCTCACACACCCCACCTCCTGCCCTCACTGCCCACCCCCACCGCGCCCGACACACGACCCCACTCCAAATGAACACACAAAGCTCAAAAAGACCCCGCCGCCCGAGGACGGGGCCCCTCTTGGATACGTTCCCATGCAGTGAAGCCCTCAGCCCCAGGCCACGCTGTCCCCTGGGCCAACACGCGAGGACCCCGCGACCTCAGAGGACCAGGAGTTCTGGGGCCAGCAGTCAACACCCCCAGCCCACGAGGGGTCTAGGCAGCCTGCTTGAGCGACAGGGCAGGAAGCGACCCCCCCCACCGGCGTCACGCCACCTCACACTCTATCCCTTCCAGGGGCCCCACGCTCGGGGAGAGGCCGGGGTTGGGGTAATGAGGTCCAGCTGGCTTGGCGCCCCCGCCAGTGACGACGGAGGGCCCAGCCCAAGATGGGGGGGGGCCTTGCCCAGGGCGACTTGGAGGGGGCAGGGATCAAGGAGGGAGCTCAGAGACCCAAATCACAGCCCCCACCCCAGCCCCACTTCCCCACTGAGAGCGCCCTCTCCTCCAAAAGCTTCCTCAGGAAGAAGGTCCCCTCCCCCACTCTGTGGCCAGCTGGAGTTCATTACCACAAGTCCCCCCCCACACCCCAAGCCCTCCCTAGTCTCCCTGGTCACCTCTGGAATCCAGATGTGGAAGCCAAATAGACTCATTCTTAAAGGAGACCGGCAGCAAGGGAGGGAGGTGGCAGGGGTTCTGCGCGCCCCTGTGGGCGGGGCGGGGTTTGGTGCGGAGCCTCTGCAGGGAGGGCCCCTCGGCCCCTCGGCCCCTCGGCCTGGAGGCACCTGGGGCGCCTCCCTTGCGCCGCTGGGGTCCGGGGGACTGCGGTGCCGGGGTTAACAGGGTGTCTGGCAGCTGGATATGTGTGTGTCATAGGCCTGTGGGGGCCACAGGGGAGGCGGCACACCCTGGAGCAGGAAAACAGGAAGGCCACAGGGCCGGCGGGGTCAGGGAGGGGCGCCCAGCACCCCTGCCCACCCTCTCCAGGGCGCTCAGCCCCAGGCTCCCCGCTCCTGCCAACCCACCTTCTCTGTCTGGCCTGGATGGACTCCAGGATTGCCTGCGTCTGGTCCTCACAGCCCACTTCCACTCAAGGGTCTTTGATGGGATTTCAGAAAAGCCCCGTTCGTTGGGTGGCCCGGCCCACTCCAAGCCCTTGGTAGTGTCTATCCTGACTCTGGCCCCCAGCCAAACCCTTCGATGACCGGTGGCCCTCTACTCACCTCGTCATCCTTGTACCAGGACAGATTCTCAGCGGTCAGCACAAACCAGTATTCCTTGGAGCCCCCCTTCATGATGCCAATATTATTGATGGTCAGCCAGCCCTTCCGGATGACCTGGAGGGTGGGAGGGCAGGAGGTCAGTGAGCAGAGGCCAAGACTCCCTGTGGAGGATGGGGTAGGCAAAGAGAGGCACTCTGAAGCCCACCCCTCCTCTAGCTCTTGGAGGCCTGGCCGGGTGTGGGTCAGACCTGCTGTGGTTTGAACCACAAGGGAACAGACTGGAAGACGGAGGAAGGCAGAGGTCAGCTCAGGATAAACAGCCTTCTGACAGTCAGAGCCATCTGAGGAGGGGACTGGTAGCCTTGGTAGGGGATGAGCTCCCCACCGCTCAAAGTGGGCAAGCAGAGTTTAGGGAGGCAACTGGGCAAGACAACACCGAATGTCTTTTCAGCTTCAGATCCACCTTATTCTAAGACTTGTTCCTGACCTCAGGGACTTTGTACGTGCTGCTGCCGTCTCTGCCTAGAAAGCACTTCCCTCCTGTTGGTCTGCCGAATTCCTCCCACCCTCTGGGTATCAGCTCGGAAGTCCCATTCTCAGGCAGGCCCTCCCTGGCCCCCAGTATAAGCCCGGACCCCCATTATAGTCTTGTAGTCTTTTATAACTGCCTTAAGTCTTCTATGACAATGGGTGAGACTTCAAAATTGTGTGTGCGTGAGAGAGAGAGAGAGAGAGAGAGAGAGAGGGAGAGATGTCAGCCTGTCTTGCTAAATTATGAATGCTCTTGTTCACTGGTATATCCCAGCACCTTGCAGTGTGCTTGGCAGACAGTAAGCAATCGATAACTATTTGTGGCCTGAACACATGAATGCTGCGGTAGTGGGGTTCTCAGGGTCTTTGGCCCCATGGCCGGGACAGGAGTGGGGTGGTAGGGAGTGGGAGGAGGGTAAAGGACTGAGCACGAATCAAACAGGCCCCTTCCTCCCTGGGGAGCCCAGAGTAACAGGCAAAGGTCTGTTTTCACAGCAGGAAGCAGCTGTCCCCAAGACCATCCTGGGCCACCACCAAAGACAGGGCCTGCAGATTCTGCTGCAAGGGCAAGGCCACTGACTAGGCCCCCGGGGTGGGCCATAGAGAAAGAGCTCCCTCCCCCAGCCCTGACCTCCCTGGCTCCTCTGAGCATCCAGAGAAGAGCCGAAGACGAGGAACCTGGGGCTGGCAGGAACGCCCTCTGTGGTCAGGCCTGCTTCTGAGGCCCTCGAACCCCCCTGGAACCCTCCCTGACCCTCTGGCTTCCCCCAGAACTTTGTAGAGAACCCAGATGACATGGGGGATCGGGAGCTGAGCAGCTGCCTTTGCCATTCACAGCAACACGACAGCCAGGTGCCCCATGGTCCCTCTCCCACCCTGTCCAGGTCCGGTGAGGATCCCCTCAGGGTCTTGTCACTGTCTTTGGAACTCAGTCCAAATGCCATGGCCTGGCACCCCAGGATCTGATCAGCAGACCTTGTCAGCTACTCCCTGCTCTGACTTACAGCCTTCGCCCTCCCTTGACCGCCCCCAGCTCTGCCAAACCCCCTTCCAGAGTCCCTGCGCCAAGAACCCCTGCTCTTCCAACCCCCCCTCCACCCTGCCTGGGTCCTGACTGCAGACTCAGGTCCGCAGGGGTCAGGGCTGGAGTCTGACTCCTGTCCGGGGGCCAGCCCAGTGTAGGCACCACCGAGTGTTTGCTGAACCGAATTGCCCTGGGATATCACACTCATTAATGCCTTTGTTCTATTGAGCGTCTACTATGTGCCAGGCACTGGGCTGTAGGGTGGAGAATTTGCTGACGGACAAGAGAGACCCAGCTCTTCCCCTCATGGGGTTTGAGAAAGAAACAGGTATGAAGCTAATAGTCATATAAACACCTAGATGGTTATAAGGAAACTACGGCCTCTGGGAAATTTCAGACTATGGCTCATGTGTACAGGTCGGGGGGAGAAGTGGTGTTTCAGCAGACATCTGAAGGACAGAATGGGCGAGAAGGGACTTGTCTCTTGACATTCATTCATCTCTCTACTCAACTCTCCAGTAGAGATGGCTACCGTCCATCCATCCAAGCATCCATCCATCCATCCAAGCATCCATCCATTCATCCATCCATCCATCCAAGCATCCATCCAACAGATATCTGAGGAGCACCTACTGAATGCCAGGCCCCTGCCAGCCATTTTCACCCACCCAGCCAACACAGTCTACGTCTGCCTGAAGTAGGTGCTAAGCTCATGCGCGCTGATGGGCAGGTTGATGGGACTCTGTGAAGGGCTAGGCCTCGCCTCTGGACTGCGAGCACATGTAGACACCCACGTGCTGGTGTGTGCAAGCAGCTCAAGCCAAAGAGTGCCCTCTTGCCCCCTGTGCATCCCCACTACAGATGGGCCCCCTCCTCCCCTTCACTACGTAAGCCAAGAGCCCCAGTCCTGGTACTCACCAGAATCTCATCCTGCAAAGAGGTAACCATAGCAACCACGAGAAGCATCGGGAGAGAGGAGAGAGGGTTACTGAGGCAGAGTGGGAGGCTTGTGGCTGGCAGCTGACAGGCCCCCTGGCCCCCGCGGGACCCTTCCCCTCGGGGGAGGGGGCTCTCAGAGCTTGGCGTCCATCCGGCACCCTCCATCCCTCCAGCTGGGGCACAGGGGTTCACTCACCTGGTTCCCTGAAGCCTTCTTCTTGTTCATCTGGTTGCTCCTCTGCTGAGCACTGACAGGGAGAAGGGGAGGGGTCTCGGAATTTCTTCTCTCAAGAGGCCTGACTTCAGTGCCACTGCTCAGTGGGCACGGGACCCAGAGGGTTAACCCAGCAGGCCTGGGTCCTACACACACACACACACATACAGGAGGTGTCACCTTCTCTGCTTAGGGAGCACTCACTTGGCAAAGCCTATGAAGTCCTCATGATTGGTATTCATGTAAGCCAGCTCAATATCGATGAGGAGCATGACCTTCGAGGATACACAGGTCGACAGGCAAGGGGAAAAAATATGGCAGGGTTTTAAAATGCATGAAAGGCTGGAAGAAACATACTTACAGCATATATTGAACCCATAATAAATCAACCAATGCATCAATAATAGGATCCATAATAAATAAAGAGTTCCTACAAGTCAAGAAAGGAAAGAGACATGCCACACAAATCAAAGTAGCCAGAGAACACAAACGGGTAATTCGTAGAGGAAATGCATATAATCTATAAGGCTATGTAAAAAATGCTCACCCTCATTAATAAAGAAATCTAAGTTAAAACAATGAGACCCTTTTATAAGCTATCAAAATTAATAATAAATATTGGTAATGACCAGGGTGGACACGATTGTGGGAAGATGGATTTTCGTACACTGTTACTGGAAGTGCAAATCAGGATCACCTTCTTGGAGGGTAATTTGGCAACATTTGACAATATTAAAATGCACACATTCACTGCTAGAACGGTACATATACATACATACAGGTCTCATAGATAAACTCACCCAAGTGAGCGAAGATATATGTATACAAGGGTGTTCGGTGTGGTGTAGTTTGTAATGGAGAAAAACTGGAAACAAGCCGATGGCCACCAGAAGGTGAAATAAATTATGGCATCCTCTGAACAATAAAGTACTCTACGGCTATTCAAAAGAATGAGGACAATTTCTAGGTTCCGGCACTGGAAGTTCCCCTTTGCAAATAAGGAATAGTGGTGGGATTTGTAACTCGGTCGTGACCAGTGGAACATTCCTGGTGCACATCGCCGGGTTGAGACGCAAGCCCCACTGCTCCCCATAATAAGCCTGTGCTCACGGAGCCTCAAGTTCTGCGGATGAAGTGTGTCTGCCTCCTAGGAGCGGTGAAGGCGCGATGAAATGAGGCAGCTCACGGGTCTGACATGTCATGGGTGCTCAGCAGACGTTAGCTACTACAATTATCTTTAGAGGAAAAAGGCAAGACACACAGCGGGACTGTGGTTATTGAATATTAAGATGGAATCTGGAATGTGTATATGTCTAGGGAAAAAATGCCGAGGGGCGCCTGGGTGGCTCAGGTAACTGGGTGATGGGCATTAAGGAGGGCACGGGATGTGACGAACACTGGGTGTTACAGACAACTGATGAACCACTGAACTCTACCTCTGAAACGAACAATACACTATATGTTAATTAATTGAATTTAAATATTTTTTTTAAAAGGAAGGGAACTCTGACACCTGGTCTAGCTGGACCTCGGGAAAACCAGGCTAAGTGAAACAAGCCAGACACAAAAGGACAATTGCTGTAAGTTTCCACATATATGAGGTCCCTAGAGTTGTTAAATTCATAGAGACACAAGGAGATTAGCGGTTGCAGCGGCTGGGGGGAGGCAGGGGCTGGAGGGTCACTGTTCAATGGCACAGAGCTTCATTTGGGGAAGATGAAAAGGTTCTGGAGACGGTGGGGGTGACGGTCGCACGACAGTGTGAATGTGCTTCCCGCCACTGAACCACACACTGAAAGGTGGTGAAAACGGCAGATTTTATGTTACATGTATTTGACCACAATAAGAAAGAGAAGCAGAGAGTATGAGGTGAGAAAGTATACGGGAGACGGAGACAGAAGAGGCGAAATAGGACGGAGGAGGAGGAGGGGGAGGAGGAGGGCCGGGGTTGGTGGGGGCAGCAGAGTGCTGCGGCTCACCTGCTCCTTGGTGCGACCCTCGCGCTCCCGAATGTGGGTGGTCACAATGCGCTCCATCTCTTCCCGCAGCCGGGGGTACTGCTGGAGCTGGGGAGGGGTGGGAGGGGAGAGAGCCACGTACACAGGGGGGCACCGGCGGGGAGCACCCCCACCCCACCAGAATCCAGGGATCCAGGGGCGTGGGGTGGCAGGACACACAGAAGGCCCGAGATGAGGGGAAGAGAGGCCTGGGGTCCCAGGAAGCTGAAGGCACCAGGCCACGGCTGCCCTTTCCCCCCAAGGGTGGGTTCCAAATGGCAATTCAAGGGTCTTTTGGGTTCCAGGCCCTCTTCACTGGCCTACTCGGGCAACTTCGGGGGGGGGAGGGCAGTTTCCACAGGCGGAAATGCCACGGGGCCCAGCCTTCCCCGCCACCTTGATGGCAGCCATCTTGGAAACAGACTATTCGATGGAGGCCTCGGGGTTTGGGGGCCCATTTGCTCCCAAAGCTTTTGCTGACCCCCAGGGCTACCCCTTGTCCTCCCAAAGGCTTGGAGGGACAGTCAGGTGGGGAGTCAGGCAGAGAACAGCCTCGAGATTCCTGTCCAGGAAGAATCTGGGGAGGGCAGGGCCCGAGGTGCCAGCTGGCCTCCTGAGTCAGGCTGGGGACAGGCAATAGCCCTTGTCAGAGCTGAGGGAGGGGGCGGGGGGAGACCAGCAGGCACACACAGGACATGCAGGAGCCACAGGTAAGGCATGCGAGGGCATGGGGTGAGGGGGACATGCGGAGTCGGGTGCCAGCAGCATGAGCAGTACCCCGCGGGGGCCTAGCTGGGCCCCGGGCCCTCTTGGTAGAATCCACCCAGTTTTGCCTCCCTTTGCATGCCCCGGCCTGGCACCATCATCCCCAGCGACATCTGCCCAGCCAACTTGTCTCTACCCCACTCCTTTTGGGTAGGAGCTCACCAGTACCAATTTCCCTCCAGTTTTTATCAACTGAGGCAGAGGAAGGGGAAGTTACTCTAAACCCTCGTCCCTCTTCCTGTGAAATCTGCCCTCATCTCAGCCGGACTCCGGACAAAGCCCACTTTGCTTCATTCTCCTATAGGACTGTTGGATGCCACCTCCTCCAGGAAGCCTGCCCTGACCACCCCCAAGAGCTGGGTTGGGGGCCTCTCTGTGGCTCCCCTCCCCACAACTGGATTGTCATTGCCCTAGGGCAGGGGCAGGCCAGGCACATGGCCTCAGCTCAGAGAGGGCAGGCTGAAGGAATGAGAGAAGGAATGAAGAATGGATGTCTTTGCCCTCCTTGCCAGGGTGAGTAGACATCAGCCCCTCTGGCTCATGAAACCAGCTCCTCCTCGGGGAGGGGGCCTCGCTGACCTGACGACGGGGAGACCACCCACAGGAACTTCAAGTCCTGCTGGCCTGCCCTCCCCACTTGGTGGTCACGTGGGACCCAGGTCAGGCAAATCTTGAACCAGTCCTGTCTCTCTTCCCACGCCTGGGTCAGGCCCCTCAGGTGAATCCCCCTATGTGGGAAGAGACCTGGAGGTTAGTGTGCCTGGGTCACAGGTCGTGATCCTGAGGGCAAGATGGCGGCCAAGGAGATGGGGTGGGGGGGGCATGAGGAGAGGCAGGAGCATGGGGAAGAAAGTGGCACCCTGGATGCCCAGGAGAAGCAGACATGAGGGATGGTTTGTCCTCCCCCTTCACCCCCGACCATCCCATGGCTATGCCAAGGTGTGGCTGATGTGTCCCCAAGCACAGGGGGCCTGGGGGGGAGGTAGCCTGAGACCGGGGGCTTCCAAACAGACACTGGCTGGACGGGCCCAGTGGACCCGCTGCCCCTTGAAGTCTCCAACTTGGGGTAGACATTCAGGACTGAGTCACCTCCTCTGAGGTTGTCCCACGTGCTTCCTCCCAGGACAGGGCTGTGGCGGGGGTGTGTCGGGGGAAGGGAGGTGGCCAAGGAGGGAAGGGGGAGCAATTTGCTAAAGAGCATGACCAATTCTCCCACTAACCGCCTGGATGTTAGTGGATTTGTCAAGTTTTCCACGTGTCACATATGACAGGGCAGCCTCAGCCTCTTTGAGAAGTTCTGTTCCCTTTGAGCATCTTTTTCCATTCTGGCTGTCTCTAAGCCTTTCCAGGACTTTTAGCCAGTTTTTAAAATGGAACATTTCTCTCTCAGTCCTTGGCTGAGTGGGGCGGTCAGCTTGGAGCCCATGAGTGTGTGGCCAAGGACACAGGCCCGGGAGCCACATGACACTTGTTTCAAAGCCAGCCCCTGCCCTGCCGACTCTCCTTAGGAAAGTGACTGCAACCTCCCCGAGCCTCGGTTTCTCCGTGTGGAAAATGGGGCAGTAACAGCGCCTTCCCCCTTAGCGTCCTTGGGAGGATTGAGCAGCACATCCCATGGGCGACATTAAACTCCAGAGTTCATCCAGAGAGGAAAGTCGTAATCCCAGCAGGCCCGGGAAGGGTTAGAATGGACTATTTAGAAGCCTCGGGGCGGGGGGGGATGCCTGGGTGGCTCAGTGGGTTAAAGCCTCTGCCTTCGGCTCAGGTCATGATCTCAGGGTCCTGGGATCGAGCCCCGCATCGGGCTCTCTGCTCAGCAGGGAGCCTGCTTCCCCCTCTCTCTCTGCCTGCCTCTCTGCCTACTTGTGACCTCTCTCTCTCTGTCAAATAAATAGATAAAATCTTAAAAAAAAAAAAGACGTATTAAAAAAAAAGAAGCCTCTGGGAGGTGTCTGGCTAAACTTAAAAGACTTGGGGAAGAAAAAAAATAAAGAAGATGGGTGAATTTCTGCCATGTAAAGAAAAAAAATCATTACTACTCATTAAATACATCAAAAGGCAACATTATTTTTAAATAATTTATAAGCTTTCTTTTTTAAAGTTTTTGTTATCAATATTCCTGCTGACAAAAACCTAGACTCACTGTAAGACTAAACTTTGCAAAGTAGAAATGGAAAAGTTCCTATTTTCCTTGCCCTCTCTTAACATAATGGTTAGCAACGTGATGACTATGCCTTTGGGATTTTATTATTCACACATATTATTTCCTCCCCCCAATACTATATTGTCTTCTGAAACCTGCTTTTTCCCACAGTACATTGTGAAGGGACATGTGAATGGAAATAAATATGCCTTGCCCTTTTAATAGCTATAGTCTGCCATTGACTGCATGCTACTTTACATAATCGATCCCCTCTTGATCCATATCTGGGTTGTTTCCAAAATCTTACCATTTACGATAATTACTGCTTTCCTTTGGAATGCAATTTGGCAGATTGTTTCATAGTTTTTAAATGTTTGATTCTAGTAATCAGTTTTCTAGGAATCTATCCTAAGGAAAAAATCCTAGAGAAAGAAAAATAAACATTTGTATAGGCAAAGATGTTCAGGGGCACCTGGCTGGCTCAGTCAATATAGTGTTTGAGTCTTGATCTCGCGGTAATGAGTTCAAGCCCCATGTTGGGTGTAGAGATTACTAAGGATGTACATTGCCAGATTATTTGTAATATTGAGAAACCAGAGGCAATTTAAATGGCCTGGGTGGTACAGTGGGTTAAGCGTTCAACTTCTGGTTTTGGCTCAGGTCCTGATCTCTGGGTTGTGAGACCAAACCCCACATCGGGCTCCACACTGAGTGTGGAATCTGCTTGAGATTCTTTCTCTCCCTCTGCCCCTCCCGCTCGTGGTCTCTCTCTCTCTAAAATAAAATAAATCTTAAAAAAAAAATAAACGTTCACCAATAGAAAAACTGTTACATAAATCATGACAAATCTGTTTAGTAGAATATCATGCAACCACTAAAAAAGGTTTATGTAGACTATGTAACATACCCCCTCAAAATGTGTGTTACTAAAAGAAAAAGCAGGATGCTAATATATGCACAGTGTGACTACCTAACAGGGAAAATAAACTTATGTATAGAAAAAAGAGGGGCGCCTGGGTGGCTCAGTGGGTTAAAGCCTCTGCCTTCGGCTCAGGTCATGATCTCGGGGTCCTGGGATCGAGCCCCGCATCGGGCTCTCTGCTCAGTGGGGAGCCTGCTTCCCCCTCTCTCTCTGCCTGCCTACTTGTGATCGCTCTCTGTCAAATAAGTAAAAAATAAAATTAAAAAAAAAAGAAAGAAAAAAAGATTTGGAGGAGGTACCCAGGCGGCTCAGTCAGTTAAGGGTTCAACTCCTGATTTCTGCTCAGGTCATGGTCTCAGGGTCATGAGACTGAGCCCCATGTCGGGCTCTGCACTCAGCAGGGCGTCTGCTTGGGATTTTTTTCTCTCTCTCTCCCTCTGCTCCTTCCCTCACTCTCAAAATAAATAAATAAACCTCAGGGAAAAAAAACAAGAAAAAGAAAAAGGTTAGGAGGAATAGGGCAATGTTGGGGAAGTGGGGAAGTTACCCAAACCATGAATGTTCATATCCACTGACTGGCCATTGTCTTTCTAGAAATTTTCCCTAAAGAAACAGCAGGATACGTACTATAAATACATTTGTAAGGTTGGTCACTGCAGCACTGTTTGTAAAAGAAAAAAAAAGTTTGGAACAATGGAAATGTCAATAGGATATTGGATATATAGATCAGGCACATTTCTACTGTGCGATATGATTCAGCGGTTCAAGGGTAGATCTTCTGGTAGTTACATAAAGGATTCCATTACACACTGCTCAGGAAAAGAGAGTTCTGGAATCAGTGTGTATAGTACGTTCCCATTTAGGTTAAAACTGGCGTATATTTGTAATTAGGAAGCTAATAGTCCTTATCTTTAGGGTTGTACAATTATAGGGACTTGCTTTCTCTGTGCTGTTCGAGCGTTTTTGTAATAATTGTGTACGATCAGAACAAAATCAATACTGGTAATTTCAATTTTCTTTAAAGGAGTAGACTTGCAAGAAACATACAAAAATCTCAGTAGTGGCTTCCCGGGAAGGGAGGGTTGCTGCCTTTTTTTTAAGCTTTGGCAATTTCCCCAGTGTTTAAAATTGAGAAGGTATCAGTTTTATAATGAAAAGCCAAAGTTTAAAAAAAATGTAGTTCTAGCTTGTCTTCCTTTGTAAAGAGATTTGAGGCAGTTTAAGATAAACTTGGTGTTTTTTAAAGTGTAACAAAAGTAAGACTGTGTTGCCGAGTACTCAGGGGGCAGTGGGACGGTGACCCAGATGTCACGGTCAATACTAACGCAGTGGGGAGTCTGGCCCAGGTTTTATTGCACCTGGAACCGGCCTGGCGTGGATGCTAATTTGCTTACTGTCCACATGAGGCACAAAAGTGGGCAAAGTGAGACAGGATAAGGAAAGGGGTACACGTGACTGGTTACGCACGAGCCACGAAACCCATGAAACTTATTTGCAACATGAAGTTAAGGCAGAAGTGCCCCCACCGCCCAGCATAGGGAACTTTTTCAAGTACAGGCGAGGCGGGGCTCTCCTGGAGACTCTGAATCAGCTCGCTGGGCAGGGGCATTGGAATCCTGGAAAGGCTCCCCCAGGCACCTGATTCTCATGCACTCCCCTGGGAAGAACTGCCTTTGGAAGATCTGGCTAAAAATCCTCAGAATGCCCAAAAGTAGACAAATAGGAAGAAGGCCTTTAAAAAGGTCACGGACCCGAAAGAGGCTGACCCTGTCGAATGTGTATGGATTACCATAAAGTGAGTAATCCAAGATGCTTTTAGGCAAATTGGTTTTGAGGAACTGGGCTAGCTTCCCCCACCTTGGGAGGCCTGGATCCCAGATCTATTCCCCCCGCTTCCCTAAATCTGAATCCCACCCTGCTCTTCTTTTCTAAGACTTGGTTGATTCATCTGTAAAATGGGGATAACAGTACCCACTTCTCAGGGTTGTTGGGAGGCTTAAGTCAGTTAACAAAGATGAGCACTTAGCTCAGTGCTTGGCACATGATAGCTGCTCAACAAATATGAGCCGTCCCCTTCTCATCATCGTCACCATTGTCATTCTTGGTGAAAAGGGGCCGCTGAGGATGCTCGGGTTGGAGCAAAGTCTTCTAGCAGAGATGGGGCCTGAGTGTAAGCAGACCCAGGGTTATAAACTGGCATGAAACCTAAGGGCCCAGAATCACCCGGCCAGCACAGGTGTCTGGGTGCACACGAGGGGCCGAGAGGCTGTCAGGCCTGCTCCCCGGATGGTTCTGCCCACGGGAGGCCATGGCCGTGAGGAAGGGATGGCCAGGCCCAGCCCCGCCCTGGCGGCCGTCATACCTTTTCGCTACACTTTCTGATGGTGGCCGTGAGCTCACTGACTACCATATCCACACACTTGATACTGGGCTCTTTGAGCTTCTGCACCTGCTTTTTCACTGTGGCTTCAAAAGCGAGGTCAGGTGTGAAGAGGCCCGTCCTGTTCCCAGGGAGGAGGGGAGGGGACAGGAGGAGGAGCAGCCGTGGGCAGGTGGGGAGGCGGAGGGAAGGGAAAGCCGAGCAGAGCCAGGATTTGGGAGTGGAGGATGGCACGGGCATGGGGGAAGAGAGAGAGACACCGACACAGAGAAAGAGAGAGAGAACAGAAGACAATGTGAGCGTGGGACCGGCCCTCCCTACCGCCACCCGGGGTCGGCACCTCCCAGGTGCTGCCAAGTATCCCCCAAGGCTCTGTGGGTATGGGGAGGGCGGCTTCTGAGGGACCAAGCCTCTGCTCCATACAAGGCCCCTTACTGAGTTCAGATCCTCTCCCCGGGGCTTGGGGCTCCTCCCCACCCCCACTCCTCAGCTACACTGAGCCGGCCCTCTCTGTCTTTTCCAATGCTATCTTTGTCACAGCCTTTGGGTCCTCCCAAGGGGCTGACCCAGGCCAGGACCCCACCCACCCATTCTGTTCAATTCAAGGTTTGCCAGCACCTCCTGCATTCACTTCATCCTGACTCCAAAGCCTAGCACGATTCCCTACCTCCACCAGGATCGTTGCATCCAGCTGCCCAGGATGTGCATTGCACAACTCCAGGGGGCTCTATTTGCATAGACCATGGTGCAGATGATGCCTCCTGGAGTTGCAGTGTAGCTGCCTGACCTCCACTCTCCAGTTCCCTGTTCTACTCCTGCCCTTCCCTTTCTCCTCAAGGGGCATCCTTTGCCTCTCCTCCAAAAGGGTCTGGAGGAACTCAGCTGGGAAAGACAGAAAGAGAGAAGAGGAAAGACAGAAAGAGCGGAAGTGGTGGTAGAGAGGGGCCAGGGCAGCAGTGGGGAGAGGAAAGGAAGGGAGGCTGGGCGTGGAATCAAACAAGTACTGGATTTGGAGTCCAAAGCCTTGGCTCTGCCACCTGCTAACTTAAGGACCTTGGACAAGTCACTTGATCTCCTAAGCCTCAGTTTTCCTGCTGTGACATGGGTGCCATCCTCCCTGCCCTGCCCTCTTTGGGAGGTTCTGTGAAGCTCAGATGACATAACAGATGGAAGACGGCTCTGTGCCTGGAAGGTTGGATGTGGATGGAAGGGAAGGGCAGGGTCCTGAGAGTCCTGAGTGAGGCTGGGGTGAGAATGGGGAGGATGAAAGACAGTGGGGAGTCAGGGTACCTGCTAGACCTGGGTCCTCTGCACCCCTCTAGCCATCCAGACCCCCAGAGCAGCACCCAAGAAGGCACTGTATTTCACCTGTCTGCGGGGTCCCTGGAGCCCCCAAAGGGGACCCCCAAAGCTGGAAGAGGACTCAGGGTCCCTCCAGGCCTATTCTCCCTGAGCTGGGGGAGCTCTTGGTGGGCTCTCGGGATGAACAGCCGCCATCACACCTACCTTATCAACGTCTAATCCCTGCGCCTGGAGGCCAGGGGGTGGGTAAGGCCCCCTCAGAGAGGCCCCCTGTCTTGGTCTGTGGTGGCCTGCCTCCCCCACCCCGCCGAGGTCTGTACATGCTACCGAGGAGGCGGTGGGGGGAGTGGGGGAAGGAGTGCCTGGCCGCAGTGCAGGAGGGGGGCAGAGGTGGGGGGGCTGGCCCGGGCCGCCGGGTTACCTTCTTGGTGCACTGTCTAACCGTGCTGATTAGCTCCGAGATAACCATGTCCACACACTTGAGACACGGTTCTCGGATCTTCTTCACCTGCTTTTTCACAATGGTCTCAAAGGCCATGTCTGGGGTAAAGAGCCCCGTTCTGAACGCCCGGAGCGGGAGAAGGGCACAGTGTCACAGGCCAGCTCCTGCCAGGAGTGCCAGGCCTGGGCCCTGCCCGACCCCCTGAACTCTGCCCTTGGGGTCCTCCCGCTCCCCCCCTCTCTGGGCGTCAGTGTCCTCCTCTGTAAAACGGGCAGGAGGGATTCCGATGAAGGACTTTCCACTGACGCTCTGGGGGCAAGACAAGGTCCGCTTATAATTGTCATGTATGTCCTGCTTCCTCTGAAGATCCTGTTCGTACAAAAGGTGCTATGGCCAGAAATGGTATGAAAACTGCCAAACTGGGTTCTCTTTAAGAGCCTTTCCGGGAATAAAACGTTTTATTTTAGGACCAGGAGAGAGATTTTTTTTTCCTGTGTCATGGCCAATGCAGTTATCAGTCTGTAATTTCCATGCCAAACCTCGGAATTGAACCTGTATAAACCCAGGGATATTTTGGTCTCGTTCACTGCCTTGCACATAGTAGGTGCTTTAAATTTTCTTGTTGAATGAACAGTGTGGGTCTGGGTCCTTGAAAGGGGCTAAGCTTTTAAGGAATAGTCTTTTTTCCAGTCCCCTTTCCTGTTCCAAAGGCCATGGGGCTGGCTAGAAGGAGGGAAGTGATGTGGAATGGGGCCCACTTGGGGCTAATGAGACTACGGGAGGGTCTGGAGGGTTGAGAGGCCCTGTCCCATCCTAAAAGGACACAGACCGATACTAGCCGCTGCGTCCCAGGCCCTCCCCAGTGGTTTGGCACCTCCTGGAGAGGACTAAGGGAGGCTGTCACATCCTGAGGACGGGCAGGGGGCCCAAGCCCGGAGGATGCTTCCCCAGCCACCTATGTCCTGGGCTCTGCCCAGCTGGGCCAGCCTCCAGGCCTTGCTTCCAGGGACAGCAAAGGAGGACAGCAGGTTGCAGGGAGGGGGTGGCCCAGGCCTCCAGTCCACCTCCCCCAGCTAGAGCCTGTTTGAGCTGGGAGCCAGAAAGGGTGGAGGGGACTGGGGACCAGGGCTCTTGGTCCTTCCTGAGCGCAGCTCACTTCATCACTCCCTGTGCCTTGGTACCAGACCCCCTGCCTTCCAGGCCTCAGCCCCCTTCCCCGGTCCCAATACGTGCCTAATGCCATGGATATTCTTGATGGCGTAGCTGATCTCCTTTCGGAGCTCCTTCTCATCAAATTCCATCTGTGTAGGAGAGCAAGAGACAGCTGGTCAGGGCCTTCCTGCTCCCCAGAAGGCCAAGACCAATGTCTCCCTCCCCGGGTTGGGCGCCAGGCCAGCAAAAGTACTCGTGAAAGTCCGCTGCCCTGGGGGGCGGGTAGTCCCAAGCAAACCCCCCCACCATCCAGCCCTGGGGAGACTGTCCTACCTTGACTAGCTCAAAGGGGAAGCGCTCATGGAAGATCCGGTTGATGCGGGCTCCCCCTGACAGTTCGTAGGTGTCGATCTGGTCCCCTGAGCCCTCAATGCGCTTCTCAAAGTCCACGGCAAACTGCTGGACCATCCTGGGGGGTGGAGAGAGTGGGACGGAGTGAGGGGGCTGCAGCCGCCTCGTGGACGGAGCCTGGGAGAGCCCTGTGCTGAGGGGCAGCTCGGCGTGGGGGAGTCAGGAGCCGGGGCGGGCCTCACTGCAGCAGGGCCTTGGTCTTGCGGGCTGGGTCATCGGGCCGGAAGTTCTTGTACTCCTCCACCTCCTTCTCTATGGACAGGAGCTGGCTCTGCAGCTTGTTCCGAAGCCCCGGCAGTGTGTCCCGGATGTGGTTGGTCAGTTGCTGGGGGGGCGGAGGGAGGGAGCAGAATGAGACAGGGGTTAAGGCCATGGTCACAAACACAGATGCCCGGAGGGCCAAGCTGGGGCCAGGATGCCAGGGGACCTGTGCATGTGGTGAGGTCGGAAGGCAGCCGTGATCCTGCCCACGAGAAGCAAAGCCACTCGGGCCGGGGTCCGGCAAACAGCGGGTGTATGAACTGAATTCATGAGTGAATAATGCAATTTTCTTTCTCTCTTTTTCCTTCCTTCCTTCCTTCCTTCCTTCCTTCCTTCCTTCCTTCCTTCCTTCCTTTCTTCCTTCCTTCCTTTCTCCCTCTTTCTTTTAAATATTTTATTTTTACATAATCTCTACGCCCATTGTGAGGCTCAAACTTACAACCCTCAGATCAAGAGTACAGGCTTTACCAACTGAGCCAGCCAGGCGCCCCACGCAAATTTCAGGAGTCCAGATTTTTATTTGAAATTAGCTGGTTTCTAGACACCATGAGAGCCAAATAAAATGTGTGTGGGACAGGGATGGCTGGAGGGCTGACCCCTCGTCCCTTCTGAGTTTAGACCTCCCGCGGGGTACTTCTCAAGTTCAAAGAGCTGGAGTGTCAGGTCTGTGGCGCCCGGAGTCCCCAGTTCTGCCCCGATGCCACACGGCCTTCCCCGCTGTCTCCCGTCCGTCATCACACCCACGATGAGGACGCCTCTGTGGGTCGCCCTCACAAAACACATTTGAGTCATTCTGTCCCCACGCTGCTTTCCCCAGGCCCGAGCTCCCACCTGGTTGAGGACCTTCTGCAGGTAGGGCGTCCCCATGCGGTCAGCCAAGTGGCGGTAGGAAGGGTGGGAGAGGAAGAACTTGCGCTCAGCGGCCAAGGCGGCCGTGATGTCCTTCTTGCCATCAATGTCCTTCTGGCTCCGGTTCACCACCCCTATGTAGCCTGTGGAAGGCAGTCGAGGTCAGGGGCAAGCTGCCTTGCACAGGGTGGGGTGAAGGAGAGGGGCAGAGCAGGGTCAGGGGAGGGGCCTGCCTACCTCTGCGCAGGGGGAGAAGCTTGTTCTCCAGCACGTCACGGGCGTCTGTGCCCTCGTCCATCAGATCCAGCTTGGTGATGACCCCGATGGTGCGCTGGCCTGGGAGGCCGCAGGAGAGGGTCGTCTGCATCTGCCCTCGCCCTCACACCGGAGACCACGAGACCACGTGCACTCCCACGGCCACCTGCTCCGCCCATCTCCCTACCCGCACCCTCCCTCACCCACCGCCTGTCTCCTTTATTCTTCAGAGTGGCTCCCCCTGGCACTGCAAGTAGAGCCCCAGGGCCTTGCACTTCGCTGCCCTCAGGAACCTACCCTGGGGGTCCACCTCCTTGGCAACCTTGAGAGCATCGGAGTTGGCCAGGTCGGAGTTGGCCGGGGACACAGCCAGGATGAGGCAGTTCTCTTTGGTGACGAACTGCATAAGCATGTCCCGGATCTGGAACTCGATGTCAGGAGGTTGGTCCCCCACCGGGACCTTGGTCATTCCGGGCAGGTCCACCAGTGTCAGGTTCAGCACTGGACAGGGTGGCGAGAGGGCGGGCTCAAGGCGAGGGGCGTGGCCGTGGGCGGGCGGATTAAGGAACAGGGCCGGCTAGAGAGGATTCGCTCGGGAGCCGGCGGCAGGTGGACCGGATTAGGGAAACGGGGGCTAAAGTGAGGGCAGGGGGGCGGGGGGGGGCGTTAGAGGCGTGGCCAGTGGTGGGCGGAGTCATGGCAGGGTGGAGTTTGGGGGTAGGGTGGGGGTGTGGTCCGCTGTGGAGGCGGAGCTAAGCAAGGGGGCCAGGAGGCCCCGGGCAGGCCCACGTCTCCTCACCATGCGGGGAGTAGACGCGGAGGTTGATGGGCACCGGGGAGATGCCCTTGTTAGTGCCAGTGACCCGGTCGGTCTCAGCCTCGATCTCCAGGCGCACCTCCTCGAAGTCGGTGAATTTCTTCCCCTTGCAGTGCAGGAATTCGGCATATTCTGCCCCAGAATGAGGGGTTGGGGAAGAACGGTGGAGGGGTAAGCATATTAACCTGGAACCCACCCGGGTCCCATCTTCCAGTGGGAACAGATCCCCAAAACCCCCTAAACACTGCCTTCTCTCCCATTTCTGCCCACAACAACGCCACGTCCCCGTTATGCATTTTTATCCCCACTTCCGGACGGGGAATCCAGGGCCAAAGTCACATAGCAAGCCAGTTCAGCGGCTAGGCCGGACCTCTCCTTGGGGATAGAGCGGGGAGGCTGGAGAGGCCCAGTCGGGCTGCTGGTGGACGAGAGCGCGTACCTGTGGTGGCATTGACCAGCTGCAGGACCAGGGGGCGTCGGGTGACGATGCCTGACCCTCGGGGCAGGAAGTCCCTGCAATGAGGTGGGAGAGAGAGGAGGGTCAAGGCCTGAATAGGCTCCCTCTGTCCCGGGGGCACCTGTCCTGCCATTGGGAGTCCCAACGCTCTCCCAAAGTGCCCACCACACCTTAGCCCAGGGGTTTCAGGTCACTGAGGGGAGATGGCATCCGAGAAAGGTAGAAAGGACCTCCCCCCAGTACCCTGGGTCACAGATTTATGCATATGAGCTGCCAGGAGACCAATAACCCCCAGATCGCTCTCGGATATGCTCTGTGTTGGTTCTGGGCCAACAAGAAGTCCCTGTTCCAACCCAGTCACCGCCATTCAACTGTGGTGTGGGGTGCCCCACGTGCCCAAGCTTCCAGTGGCCAAAGAGTGGATCTCAAGGAAACGGAGCTGCACCTTCTCCTCTCCCTTCCGCTTTGGGGGAAGGGCAGCATCTCACTTCCCCTTCCTGGAGGGCCCCATCTGGCTGGGCTTGAGGATGACAGGGCGGGTGGGGGGGGGGGGTGGAGGGGAAGGAGGAGGCAAGGGAATTCATGCTTCTTCAGTGCCTACTGCACACCAGGCTCTTTGTAGGCAATATCTCATGGACTCCACCCAATAGCCTTGTGAGGTGGGTGCTGTTATTATCCCCGTTTTCCAGATGAGGAGACTGAGGTTCAGAGGTGTTCAGGCTGCGCAGTCGGTCTCCAGCAGAGCAGACTCCGGACGCGGATCTGTGTGACTCTGCTGGGAGAGCTCCCGGCGCTTCAGTCCCTTGCAGACCCAGTCTCTGAGGGGTCCCCGAGTCACTGCCCCAGACCTGATGTCTACACCCCATCTGCTTGTGCCGATGTCAATCTCGGCAGTCCATTTGGCTAGCTCCTGTGGGTGCTGATTCTCTCTGTCCTGTCAGCTCTTCTCATATCCACCCCCGCCCTCGGCCCCACCCAGGCCAGTGCAAGCCTGAGGGCGGAGGTCGCTTCAGGGACCAGGCGGTCAGACCTGCAGTCATGGGATCCCCAGGACGCAGGAAAGCGGGGAGCAGGCTACAGCCTGAGGGACCGGAGGGATCCAGCTGGCCACCTCATTCGTGGAGAGGTACATAGAGGCCCAAGAAGGGGAAAAGACATTCAAGCTCCTACAGGACTTGTACGGAGCCCGAGAAGAACCCAGGTCTCCCACCCCCAGCCCAAAGCCTGACCTGGACCACACAGCTTCCTGCACCACCCCCATCCTCCACTCCCCGGCCAGGAGGGTCCCAGGCACAACAGAGCAGGCCCAAGCTCCTGGGTTCAAGGCCTCCTCTTGGGCCCTGGGGAGACCTCTTCCTGCCCCGCCCCTCCTCTGGGGAGAGGAGAAGCCAATAGGGAGGAGTCAGCTTCTTCTATGGGGAAGGAGAAGGATGACAAATCCTGCCTTTATTCATCATTTCCAGGTGCTAGGCAAGCACTTTTCATTTCTGCAAGACGGAGCTTCAGAAGGGCAGGGCCAGCATCTTTCTGGCCACTACTGGATCCCACTGTCTAGCCCAAGGCTTAGCACGTATGAGGCACTTGATAAATGCTGACTGAATCCCCTGGCCCCCGGACATGGAAACGATCATTTTACAGATGAAGCAACCGAGGCTCAGAGGGAAGTGACTTGTCCAAGGTCACCCAGATGGGCGTGGCCGAGCTCAGATTCAAACCCAAGGGCCTGTCAGGCCCCAGAGACTGGGAGGTTCCCTGTCGAACTCTGCTCCTCCTCCAACCCAAAAAGCCAGACTTGGCTTTTTATGTAATTCAATTACATTCCATCTCAGACATATTTGGGAGCAGCTGCTCTGTGCCAGGCCCTGTGCTGGGCCCTGGGGATGCGATGTGATGAGTCAGACAGCTCCCTACCCGGAGGAGGAGCTCACAGTGCGGTGGGAGAGACAGACAAGTAAACAGATAATGCAATGCGGTGTGACACGTGCTCCAAGGGAGATACGCCAGGCAGCGCAGAGAAGGAGGGGATTAACTGGGAGCTGGGGGGGGAGGCAGTTCCTGTCTCCCATCCTCCCATCCTTTACTCACTCCTCTGGGGGTGACTTTCTAGTATTTGGGAACCCCCAGGGCTGTGTCGATAGGACATCTGTTCTCACAGAGGCTCGGGTGGGCATGGGGGCCTGGGGTCCACCCTTTCCCCCAACCAACTCCTCACCCAGCAATACCATGGCAACAGTAGTTGCCATGGAAACTACAGGAGGGGCTGGGAAGGATGGGACTCCCCACAGAAAGCCCCCCACGCACAAACATGGACCTTCCCTGGAGCTCTTCCCTGAGAGCCCCCCTCCCTGCGCAGATAGGCCCGCTCGGCCCCGGCAGATCTGCAGGCTGGAGGCCAATGAGGTGCCGAATAGAGTGTATGGGGAGCCCAGGGCCCGGTGGAAGGGGTGGTCAGGGGTCTGGGCCAGGCTTCCCCAAGTCGCTGCCTCCCCAGGGCTACTTAAAGGACAAGCAGCTTATGGGAAGCAGAGATTAGAGGGGCAGGGCTATGTGTGGGAGTAGAGCCCCTCCTGAGAACAGGATCTCCGGGGCCAGGGTGGGGATAGGGGTGCCTGGGTGGTGGGATGGTCCCACCCAGGCTGGGAAAGGTCCCATCTCTGTCACGGCCCAGGTTCTCAGAGTGAGGCCCTCACGAGGCCCACAGGGGCAGCTTTTTAAAATGCATGTTCAGGGGCACCTGGGTGGCTCAGTGGGTTAAAGCCTCTGCCTTCAGCTCAGGTCATGATCTCAGGGTTCTGGGATCGAGCCCCACATCGGGCTCTCTGCTCAGCAGGGAGCCTGCTTCCCCCTCTCTCTCTGCCTGCCTCTCTGCCTACTTGTGATCTCTCTCTGTCAAATAAATAAATAAATTCTTTAAAAAAAAAGAATAAATAAATAAAATGCATGTTCCTCGGATATGCTGGGTTAGGATCTAGTGGGGCAGGGGTGGGGGAAAGGGAATGTGGATTTTAAACATGATCCCCATGTCACTTTCATGTTCCCTTGGTCAGAAGCCAATGCCAGGCAGAGGCCCTGGGTTCGAATCCCACCTTAAAGCCATTCTGCAGTCTGGCCAAGGTGCTTCACTCTCTGGGCCTCAAAACCTTCAGCTGCAAACCAGCATCATAGAAACTGGGCCTCAGCCATGACCACACGTGGGCTCCAAGAAGGTCCGTGGAGGCTTTTCATGCAAAGAGCTTAGCCTGGGCCTGATACCTAGTAGGCACGCAGCAGCTGCAGGGGGCTGCCTGTTCTCAGCCCCCTCTCTAGGAGAGTTCCCAAATTTCAGCAAGGAATGCGAGATCCCACAGAACGCTCTGCCCGCCTCCTCCGGGCGCTGACCTGGACCTCGGGATTCCGACCATGAAAGGTTAGGTGAAAATGATGCACACTTAGGAGGAGAAGCTTTCAGAGACCATGTCATTCTTCCATCATTGACTAGAGGAGGGGACAGAGGCCCAGAGAGGCGCAGGGGGCTGTGATGGGAGAGGTGGCTGAGAGGGGCCCAGGGCCCGACGCCTGGGCAGGCAGCAAAGAGCACTGGCTGGTTCACACGTGCAACTGAGATGCGTGCTCCGTGCCGGATTCCTGTGCTCCCTGCCGGACTCCTGTGCTCCCTGCCAGACTCCCGTGCTCCCTGCCGGACTCCTGTGCTCCCTGCCAGACTCTCGTGTCCCATGCCGGATTCCCGTGCTCCGTGCCGGATTCCTGGATACCCCCGGCCTGACCCATGTTAAGTGCTCAGGCAACGCTCAAGGGAGCAAGCATGGCCGAACCCCTCCACGGCTCCTGCCTTCCACCTGGACACACGGCGCTCTGTTAAAGTGGGGGTTCAGCCCGGTCTGGCCTCCAGCCAGTGCCGCCCCGCACCTCCCACCCAGCTCCTGCTTAGGCTGAGGGAGGACCGAGAAGAGTGTGCTGGGCCCACCAGCCCCGGGAGCCATGTGGGAGGGGTGCCTGGTGGCCTGCCAGCTCTCCCTACTCCTTCTGGACAGATGGTGGTTTCCCGAGGAGGCCTTGCCTTGCCATCTGCAGAGGCGCTTTCAAACCCGAAGCACAAGGAGGACGAAGCAAACACCTCTCCAGACCTCCAAGGACCACATGCTCCCTGTCTGAATTGACGCCGTCCTACCCAGGCGGGTCTGGAGGAAGCGCACCAAAGGCCCAGAGTGCCCCTCCCCTACTCTACTCTAGGACCTGAGATCTGGGGCCAGAGCTCAGGGACCCGGCTTCCCAGGTCCCACTGAATGCAAACAACACCGGCGAGCAGCCGGCTCAGTCTGGCGCGCACCCAGCAGCCGCCCTCCTTCTAAGTCTCCTGTTTCCCAGGCTCTGAGGTCAGACAGGCCTGGCGTTGAATGTCAGAGCTGCCACTCAGGAGCTGTGTGGCTGTGGACAGGTGGCCATACCTCTCTGAGCCTCAGTTTCCACATCAGTAAAATGGGTTGCTGTGAGGCTCGCACATCTTGATGCCTGAAGAAATGGTAGCTATTATGATTATAAATAACATAATTTGCTGAGCAAAGCTGAGAACACAGGCTGGGCCCCCACCAGACGACGCAGCAGGGAGGGTTGGAAGGTGGGTCTCCTGGGGCCAGCCGGAAGAGCGGGTGGGTGCGCCAGGATAGTTCCAGCCAAATCTTGCCCCTGAAAGCGGATGGCAAGGGAGGCAGGCGGGCTCTGAGTGCCCTCTAAAGCGCAGAGCTGGGGTGGAGGCAAGGGAGGGGGTGGGCCAAGAAATACAGCGGGAGGAGGTGAGGAGGCCTCCAGGCGACAAGTCCCTCTCTGTTCCTGCGGCCCCAGGAGGCCCCAGGCATGCCCACATCACACAGCCCATGCGTTTCCAGCTGAGGTTGGAATATTTCTGGGCAGTCCCGGCCTGGCTTCCCCAGATGCTCTGATGTCCTGAGAGCAGAGACCGGGGTGGTCCTCTTTACCACGGTGGCCCCAGTACCCAGCATGGAGCAGAGCACGTAGCTGGCACTAGGGGCAGCCCTGCTGGCCAAAAGAATGATTTGAAGATGAGCTCCTCGGGGCGCCTGGGTGGCTCAGTTGGTTAAGCGTCTGCCTTTGGCTTGAGTCACGATCCCGGGGTTCTGGGATCAAGTCCTGCGTCGGGCTCCCTGCTCGGTGAGGAGTCTGCTTTCCCCTCTCCCTCTGGGCTCACGCAGTCTCTCTCTCTCAAATAAATAAATAAAATCTTTAAAAAAAATGTGAAGACGAGCTCCTCTAGTTTTCTCACCATCACCCTCATTGTACTGGTGTGGAAACTAAGGCACAAAGCAGGGAAGGGTGTTGCCCAAGGTCATAGTACCAGTTGGTGACTGGGTAGGAGGACACCCAGGGCTCTGGACTCCAAGTGCAAACTTTCTGCTCCGCAAACCATTTTCCCTACTAAAGAAAAACGATGATCCTTCCTTCCTCCTTATCCTTCCCTCCTTCCTTCCTTCTTTCCCCCCTCCCTTGCAAGTGTTGATGACTTTCTATTTTCAAGATGGAAATAGATTTCTCTTTTGCCTCCTGCTTGTAAAAATCACATGTTCTCCCTTTGAAAACATATTCAGAAAATACACAAAACGTTTAAAAATAAAAAACCATGATCGTCCCAACACCTGGGGGCCACCATTGTAAACATTTTGTCATTTACAATAATAATCATGGCAAACACCGATGGCTTGCTGACTGCTGGTCAGAGGCTCTTCTGGGTGCTTGAAAATCTGCATCATCACGAGGCTTCTTTTTGGGGTGCTGGAAATGTTTTAAAATTAGACTGTGATGATGGTTGCACAACTCTGTAAATACACTAAAAATCACTGGGCTGTGCACCAAAAACAGGTGAATTTTATCGCATGTAAATTATACCTCAATATACCTGTTTAAGAAATCTGCATCCTGGGTGGCTCAGTGGGGTAAAGCCTCTGCCTTTGGCTCAGGTCATGATCTCAGGGTCCTGGGATCGAGCCCCGTATTGGGCTCTCTGTTCAGCAGGGAGCCTGCTCCCCCCTCTCTCTCTGCCTACTTGTTATTTCTCTCTCTGTGTCAAATAAATAAATAAAATCTTAAAAAAAAAAAAAAAAGAAATCTGCATCCCCCCCTTTTTTTTAAGATTTTATTTTTAAGTAATCTCTCCACTCAAGGTGGGGCTTGACCTCATGACCCCAAGATCAAGAGTCGCATGCTCTACCCTCCACTGCATCCTCTTTTATTCATTCATTCATGAGAGAGAGAGAGAGAGGGCACAAGAAGGGGGAATGGCAGAGGGAGAGGGAGAAGCAGGCTCCCTTCTGAGCAGAGAGCCCGACGTGGGGCTCAATCCCAGGACCCCGGCATCACGACCTGAGCCCCCCAGGTGCAACCACCCCCTCTTAATCCTCTTGATTGACCCTCGTGGGGCTGTGTGAGGCTGGCGTGACGAGAGACGAGGTCAGGGACCCCTCCCGTGCCCACACACTCACTGGGCTCCAGTCCACACTCGCGCAGCAGTTCTGCTGGCTTAATAGCTCATCAAGGGCATCTCCCAAGTCATTCGCTGCAGAGCCACACGTGGATCCTTATCACCAGTAGCTCGAGGCAAAAGAACCTCAGCTCCACCACTGAATTATTTCCCTGCTCCGAACCTCAGTTTCCCCATTAGTGAAATGAGACACAAGCCAGCAGCTCCGTCCTAGCGCTGCTGAGGGGATGCCCTGAGATCCTGGCTGTGGGAGGCTCCAAGGAGGGTGCCCGCTGGTGGCTAGGTGCCCTGTGTGTGGTAATGAGCATTGCGTTCCTTCAAATTTGGGACTCAGATCAGAGGGAAGTGTGCATTCTCCTGCTGAGATTTTTCTCCGCATCCTGCCTAGTGGCCTCATTTCCCTGTGCTCAGACCAGATGCGTCTGAGCAGGAGTGATGCAAGGGGAGGCACTATTAAACAGGTGAAATGTTCTGTCACTGCGGTTAGAGCTGCTGTCTGCCGGGACCCCTCTGCCCAAGGCTTTGGCCTCTCTTCCTCTGCAGCCCCTCGTCCTGGGAGAACACTGAGCCCTACTCCACACACCGAGGGGTAGGTCATAGGGGGAGAGGGTGATCAGGGAAGGCATCCTGGAGGAGGTGTTGGCTGATGTGATGAGCCAGGGAAGGAGAGAGACGAGGGCATGCTGAAGATGAGGACAGCATATACCGGGGGGTGGAGGGGTGGGGGGGCATTATTTCCGTGAACTGCAAGATACTAGGGCGGACCCGCAGGGAGAAGCAGGAGGGGAAGTGGGGCTGGCTGGCTAAGGCAGGCAGGCCTCAGGGGCCCAACTCAGGAGCAACGGGCTCGGTTTGGAGGTCAGAGGCCAAAGAGGGCTTGAAGCAGAGGAGGTCAGATCAGGAGGCCATAGAGAGTCTCCGAGCTGTCAGGTGGAGAACGGGTTGTGGGCACGACAGAAGGTCGCCCCAGGAGCTAAGACAAAGGTGGGGGCAGCTGAGGAACAGAGAGGTGGGCGGATGGAGGGCAGGACCCACAGGGCCTGGGCCTGACTCGCATGGGGAGGGTGACGCAGGAGGAGAGGCTGATCCCGGAGCCTTCCGCCAGGGCAGCGCGAAGATGCCATCTAGGAGACTGCCTTGAACACCTTCCAAGGCCGAGAGTCCTTTTTCCCAGTGCCTGCAATAGTTCCAGCCGTCCCCCTACTACTCTTGGCCCTTAGCACGAATTCATTCCGGGGAGGGGTCAGAGCCCAGAGAGACACAGAGGCCTGGGACCGGTACCTGTTCCTGTCCTGCCTCTAATTCCATTGCTGTGAGACTTCGGGCAGGTGCCTACCTTCTCTGAGCCATCTCACCACCTGAAAACGGGGGATGAGAGCCTGCTCCTCCAACTAACAGGTTGTCGGTTCCAAGAAAATAATAATCAGCACTGGCCTTGGGCATGGGGAATCAGGACCCCTGCCCCACGCTTCAGGGGTCGCTCTTTGGATCTCTAGAGCAAGGGGTCCCCAGGGGCCAAGGGTCAGTGCCCAGCTGGAGCCTATGCACCCTTCCTAGGCCACACTCGAGTGTTCTGGAATTCCCTCTGGGTCTCGAGCGCCCCTCCAGGCTCTGCCCTGCCGAGGGGGAGGGGGGTCCTTTCTGGCACCGTGGATGGAGCTCAGATGTGAGGGCGGGGTGTCCGCATGCGAGCCCAGGAGGCCCCTTCCGGTGCAGACTGGAGTAAGAAGAGACAAGAGCAGCCTGGGGAGAGGGGCCACCTGTCCCCCCAACGCCGCGCCCCAGCACAGAACTCTGAGGAGTCCGAAATTCTAAATTCAAACCCAGTCTGCCAGGTCGTTATGAAAGTGGGTTTGCCAAGGTGGGAGGGCAGAACGTATTGCCTTCAGCGATGCCTTAGCTTGATTTATAACTGGACTATTTAGACAGCAGGCACGTGGGCCTCCATTTCTGCTTCCACGCTGCCCCCCCACACACACACCGTGCCCTTCCCCGAAGTTCTGACCCTGTGACCCCAGCCAAGGTCAGGGAAACTCGATTCTATTGGAGCCTGGATCAGATGCTGTCTGCCAGACTCATCTTTCATTCCCGGCTCCTTGGGGCCACTGGATGGGGCGGGGGTTTGGAAAAGATGTTCTCTGGCCTGGTTTGAGCACGTGAGTCTGGTTGTGGACGTGTGTTCGGCACGCGGCAGGTGCCCACTCTGAGCGCACGGAAACTGGGGCAGGGTGGCTGCCCGGCAGGGAGTCGGCTCTCTGGGTGCGGGTGGCCACCGAGGGGCCGCTGGGGCGCCTCGCCACCTTCCTGCTCTCCCCGGGGCCTCCGCTCCTCGCTCGGTCACACTGTCCTTTGTCTGGGTTCTCAAACCCACTGGGCTCCTTCCCGTCTTGGGCCTTGTCTCAGGTGGGACCCTGTACCTGGGGTGTGTTCAGTCCTTTGCCTGACTGGGTCCCTTTCTTGCTCAGGTCCAGCCTCAAAAGCCACCTCCTCGGGGGAGACCTTCTCTGGCCCCTCTGATGACACCCCTCCCTTCAAAAGAAGGCTCCTCGTACCCTTCCCCAAATACACAACAAAAGGGCTCTTGGTATGATTTAGTGTCTTTCTGTCCTGCTCAGCCGTGAGCCCCCCGAGAGCAGGGACGTGTCATGCTGGCTCACGGCTGTATCCTTGGGGACAGGCACGCCGCGAGTGCCAAGCAAATGTCAGTCCCCTCTGCCCCCTCCGGTCAGTGATTTTCCACCTAGGATGTCTCAGGCTATCCCCTAATCCCCTTTGGCCTCAGTCTCCAAATCTGGGAATTGGAACCACTCGGATGCATCCCAAAGTATTCAGAGGGTGAGAGCGTAGTAACGGGGAGTGGGCTGTCCCCCACCGGAGGGGCTGGGGATGACCAAGAGAGGGGCTCTCAGAGCCCAGAGACTGGCGCCAAGCCCACGCGGGATGAGAACATGGAGGAAGGGACAAGGAGATTGATAGGAGGCAAGGAGGCAGGGAGCCTGAGCAGGGGTAGGCAGAGTCACTAGGGAAACCCAAAACCTTGCCTCTCGGTCCCCCCCTTGGGTTCTGGGCAGAGGCCCACTCACCGGGCCCCCTGCCACCACTCGCACCCCAGCTGCCTCCCAGCTTGCCCTCTATCCTGGCAGAACAGACCTGGCACGTCCCCTCTGCGAGGCCTTCCCCCGAGTGTTTCGTGGGCATTATCTCAACACTTAGCACAATCCCACGAGGGAGGTGCTATTATTATCCCCATTTTACAGATGAGGAAATAGGAGCCGAGCAGGGTTTCAGAAACATGCCCAAGGTCACTCAGCTCGTAAGTGGCAGGGCTGAGCTACGAGCCCAGGTCAGATTCCAGAGCCCGAGCTCTCCGCCCCTCTGCCACATTCCCACCAGCCTTCGCCTCGCCAGGGGCCAAGAAGGCAGGGAGGGTGGCGCTACCCATTTGTCAGCCTACCTGGCACCAGAGCGAGGGGAGGGGGGCAGAGCCTGAGAGCTTGTCTCAGGACACCCCAACCTTGGTCCCGGACAGGTGTCACGGCGGGGGGGGCGGGGCGTGGAGCCAGGGGCAGACACAGGAGGGTGGCCTAGGGTAGCAGGAATCTGCTCACAAAATGCTGGGGTGTCCTGGGGCCCCGCGCACACTCCTCTGTCTACACTCACCCCGAGACGATCTCATCTACTCCCATGGGTTTAAATCCCACCTCTCGGCGATGGATGACTTCCAGATTTACACTTCCAGCCCGCCTTCCCCTGAGCTTCCGGCTTGCATCACCACCCTGCCCACCTTACACTTCAGACTCAACATGTTCAAAATCGAGCTCCTGGTCCTGCCCCCGCCCCCCAAACCTGCTCCTGCCGTCCTCCGGTAAGGGCACCAACACCCACCCAGAATCAAAGACACTGACGTCATCCTTGAGTCCTCCTTCCTCACCCTGCACGTCCCATCCACCGGCACGTCGTGTGGGACTTTCCTCCAGAATGTACCCTGAACCCCACCGTTGTCCTCCTCCCACTGTGAAAGCCCTGGCCCGGGCCCCCGTCAGCACCTGCGCGTTGGAGCAGCCTCCTCACCTGTCCCCCGCCCCCTCCTCAAGTTACACACTTGCTGGAATCCGCGCAAGGCGCTCCGCTAGTGAAAAGGTTCTGGCAGTAACGAAAATCAACCCAGGGATGCCTGGGTGGCTCAGTTGGTTAAGTGGCTGCCTTCGGCTCAGGTCATGATCCCAGGGTCCTGGGATCGAATCGCACATCGGGCTCCTTGCTCAGCAGGGAGCCTGCTTCTCCCTCTGCCTCTGCCTGCCTCTCTGCCTAATTGTGATCTCTCTCTCACTCTCTCTCTGACATATAAATAAATAAATTCTTAAAAAAAAAAAGAAAATCAACCCAACTCCTCATCAGACCCTCGGGGCCTTGTAGATCCAACCTCCGCCTACCTCTCTGATGCCATGTGGCCCTTGCACACCAAACACCAGCCACAGTGGCTCCTTTCCGTTCTTTGAACACGCCAAATTTGTTACTGCCCCAGGGCCTTTGCATAGACGGTTCCCTCTGCCTAGAATGCATCTCAGTCCCATGGCTTCTCATCTCCGATGCTACCCCTTCCTAGAAACCATTTCTGACCTTCCTTTTCCCTTCCACAGGACTGACTCCATTCTCTCATTGTCTTCTTCATACACAGGCTCCTGTGTTTACTATTTCAGAGTTTCCCCTCTGGAATGCAAAGCTTTTGTCTTTTCTACCCTAGACTCTCCAGTGCTGTGACACTGTGGACACGTCATGAATGCCCGAATGACTAAATGAATTAGCCCCAGTTTTCCCTTCTGTAAAAGGGGGATGAAGAAGGAGCATCAATCCAGACAAGTCCTAGCAGGGTCCCGGGCAGCTGCTGCGCCACTGCCACCGCAGAGCCGACCACAGGGGGTGCCCAGGTGCCCAGGCTGGCCCGGGGCAGCCTCTGCTCCCTCTGGTATATTTTTCCACTTCCTCTCCCTGGGGGGTTGGCTGCTGGGAAGCCCGGGGAGACGGAGACGGAGAGGCTGTTTCCATGCTCACGGGTCTGGGGACCCAGCCCTAGCCGGAGAGGTCAGGAGCCCAGGAGAGAGCAGGTGGGGCTGGCTAGGGGCCCCAGTGAACTCCCTCCGGGAGCTCCAGCTGTGGCCTCCTCACTAGCTTTCATGAGGATCGAATAACGCTTTCCCACCCACTCCTCCATCTCAGGCCAAGCCCCCCTCATCTGCCCTGGGCTCACACCTGGACACCGCGCACATCCTCCCACAGGGCCCCTGTTAGAGGGCCCCGGGGTGCTGGGGGCCGTGAGAGGACCCAGGTCTCCGGGGGCACAGTCCACGCCTTGCTCCACTCAACAAGCTAAGAGGGGCCCGGTCAGCGGTGGCCATGCTGGCCCGCTGTGTTGCCTACGTACCGGCACTTGCCTCGGCTGGACAGTGATCTCCAGGAAGACAGGGGCACACATGGGTCCCCAGCCTAACAGGTCAGGGAGGTAGGGCAGCAACAGTCTGTGGTCCCATTCTACAGATGGGGAAGATGGAGGCCCACGCACCTGCATGTCCCTGTTCAGGGCTTGGCTCTCAGAGGCTCTCAAGACTGAGATTAGGAACCTGAGCTTTGGTCTCTAATAGATGCTGTCCTTCCTGGCTGGGGGACTTTGGGCAAGGCATCTAACCTTGGGGTCTGTTCCCTCAGCTCTGGGATGGGCATCATGGTACCTGCCTCGTGGGGCTGCTGTGAGCCATCCTGTGGAGAATGGTGTGGGGGACCTGAGAAGGGCTCAGCTGGGGGGGGGGGCTGAGGTCACCTTCCCACCCCTCCCCCCACCCCATGCCTCCTGCCCAGAGCACACAGCCCGAAATAAGCAGGTGTTCAGCGAATGTTCTACGGATGAAAGGTAGGAATGTGGTTTGTACACTGTAAAGTGCCGCATTTCCGTGGGTGTTTCTTAAAGCACTAAGGCCTCTGAGCTTTGCTATGTCCAGAGTCCCTGCCACCCCCTCACCCTGACTGCTGGGCCACAGGGAAGGGGCCCATCTGTGTATCTCTTGCCTGTTTGTCTCTCCAGCTCTGAGGGTCACGTGAGCAGGAGGGGGGCTCTGTGGGAGCCCATCCCCAAGAGACAGACGGCCTCCCCCGCTGCTGACCAGATGGGCCCAGCCGCCCCCACGGTGGCTTTCCAACATCTCCCAGATACACTGTTCCAGTCAGAACCCTTCCCTCCAGCCCCAGGGTTGGCACTGGGCTTCCCAGGTCATTTGAGGGGCAGGAACAACCATCCAGTGCACTGTCCTTATTAGAGGTGGGGAAACAAGCTCAGAGAGGGCAAGTGACTCTCCTGAGGCTTCACAGCAGAACCTGGCTTGGACCCCGGATGTCCCCTCAGAACTGCTGCCCCTCTGAGGGAGGGGCCTCTGCTTCCCTCTCTCACATGCTAGTAGCTTCCTGAGCTATGAAGGTCACTGGGAGAAAGCTAGGGTTTCTGAAGAAGGTGAGGGAGGGAGATGCCAGAGTGGGGAGGCCAGTGTCACGGCCTCCTCGCTGTCTGCTCAGCCCCCATCCCGCTCCTGGGAGGGCGCCATCCTCCTCTTCTCAGCACCAAAGAGCCATCCCTGCCTCCATTTTCTCTGGGGATCCTGGGGAGGGGGGTCACGACCCCACCTGCCCCCCTAAACCGGGGACCTTTTGTCTTTGCGGTTGCCCCCCACTCCCTGCCACCTGGCCCTCCCAGCGCCCTGGGGGATCAGAGGCAGGAGGGGGATTAGGTTGTGCAAATGGCTCCCCCCTCCCCGCCATCCTGCTTCCCTGTCTTAGTCATCTCTGCCCTCCGCCGCCTTCTCCCTCCATTACGATCCCTCTGCCAAGCCCGGGGGGACAGCGACGGTGGCAGGCGCCCCCCGCCCAGGGGCGGCGGTGGAGCCAGGGGCCGGCGGCTTGCAAGAGGATCAGAAGCAGTCTCGCCGCCCCCCCCTCCTGGTCCTGCAGCACCCGCCAACCTTCCCCCCTCTGCCGCCGCGCTGCGCACGGATGGCGGCGGGAGCTGCAGAGGTGTGTGTGAAGGGGGAGGCTGTGCCTGGTCCTCGATGTCCGGGGGCTGTGTCCTCTCCCGGGGACACAGCTGGGGGGGGTTGTCCCTAGCCACCGTCCAGGGATCCTCATGGGGGAGGAAGCTGTCCTCCGTGGAGCCTAGGGCTGGGGAGCACTGCCCTTGGGGTGCTGCCCGCTCCGAGGGACGCGGGAGCCGAAAGGAGGCGCTGAGTAATGCAGGCCCCCTTGGTGCCTATACTGGGGGAGGGGGGACCCTTTGCCAGGGTCTCTTAGCAGAGCGCGGTCTTCCCTAAGGGATGTGGCGGAGGAGGGGGGCGTGATACCGTGGCCGGTGGCTTGACGACGTTTGAGGACAAGCGGGGGGTGCTGCCGCCCCTGAGGGGTTCTCGGGGGGGGCACCCTCCGTCTGGCAGCAGGCGGGGGGCGCGCCGTCCGCGGGGGCAGCCCCAAGGGCTTCTAGGTCTCGGCGCCGTCGGGGCCGGGGGCAGAGGCCCGGGGACCCGGGCTGGGGGCAGTTGGCGCTCCGCGGCGCGTCGCTCCTACCTGCCTACGAAATTCTCGAGCACCGAGCTCTTGCCGGCGCTCTGGCCGCCCACCACGGCGATCTGCGGCAGGTCGAGGTCCGCGTTCTGGCCGATAGCGGAGAAGGCGTCCTGCAGCCGGTTGACCAGCGGGATGAGATCCTCCATGCCGCGGTTGCCCATGGCTGCGGCTGGCCCCGCGGGCTGCGATCCCGCCGCGGCTCCGGCTCCCGGCTCCGGCTCCGCCGCTGCAGCCGCGCGCTCCGACTGCCTGCGCCGCGGACCCCCCGCCCCTCCGTGAGCCGAGCGGAGCTCCGCACCAGGATGCCGCCAGAGGGCGCCCACGGCGCTGCGGGCTGGCCGCCGTGCGCAGGTGCCGCCTGCGGCACCATGGGGATTGTAGTTTTCTCCATCTGCGGCTTTCGGGGCGCTTGAGCCGCGTCTGGGGGGCTCTGATGCTGCACTGCAGCTATCATTCCTGGAAATGGGCAAGATTTCACCCCTAGTACCGGGCCTCTCGGATAGTGGTCATGGCTGTCTCACTCCATCTTACAAATGAGGAAACTGAGGCTTGGAGAGAGATGGGTCTCCTTCAAGGTCACATCTCCTGACCTGGAGTTCCGCTCGGCCTCACTGCCTTCTTCTCTAGGTTCTGACACTTATTCATGGCGGCATGCCCTTCTCGCCTTTGGGCCTCAGTTTCCCTGTTTCTAGAAGGAAACAGAACATTGATTCAACAAATATTTATTGAGCAGCTACTATAAGCCAGCCCCTTATATGCAGTGGAGATACAGCAACGAACAAGATCCACAATGTCTGTACCCTCAGATCTTACATTGGGGTGGTGGAGGCAGACAGTAAATGAAGAAACAAGTACATGAAATCGTAAAAGTGAAAACAGTTTACACTAACAGTGATGAAGGAAGTAAACAGGGTATGAAGAGAGGTGCCTGTGTGGGTGCAAAAGGTCCATTTAGCCTGGGAGGAGGTGGGTGGTTCTCTGAGGAGGTGAGATTTGAGAAGAGTCCTAGATGATGAGAAGGAGCCTGCCACAGGCAGACCAGGGAGGAAAGCAGGCCAGGCAGAATGACCAGCAAGGGCCAGGGCTCTGACCTGTGGAAGGCCTTCTTGGGAGAGTTGGGACTTATCATCCTAGAGAGTGTCAGTCTTTGCCCCAACCCATCAGGATGGTGGTAAAACTGGGATTCGAATCCAGGACTCTCATAGCCCTACCCTATGTATCCGGTTCCCATGGAGAGGCTGTGGGCCCCAGGCCTAGCCATCCACCTCTGATTCCGAGGAACCTCATTTGGACTCCCCACAAGGAGGCTAGGGAAGAGAGGCCAGCCTACCCTGTGCTGCTGGGCATCAGGGTCACCCCGTATGTGAATGTGGGGGGTAGGGGAGCACTGCTGGGAGAGCAGTGCCCTGGGAATCAGAGGCCACCATTCAATCACCAGTTTAATGCATATTACCTGAACCAGACCCTATGCTAGACCCCAGAGATAAAACAATGAGCAAAATGGACAAAGTCCTTACCCATATGTAGCTTATAGCCATATGTAGAAAAAGAGGAACAAAGCACCAATAAGCTAATAAATATGATTCTGTCAGATGGTGATGAGTGCTTTGGAGAGCAAGAAAGCTGGGGAAGGTTGGGGGCGGGGGTAGTGTTACTCTTTGTTTAGCGCGGTGAGAGTAGGATTCTGGTAAAAATGTGAGCACAGACCTGGAGGAAGTAGGAGAGTTACCCACGTGGACATCTGGGGGCGGGGGATTTTCCAGACAGGCAGAGGAAAATGAGAAGGCCCTGGGCTTTAGTCAAGCTGGGTGATCCAGGTCCTTTCCTGTCTCTGAGCCTCAGTTTTCTAATCTGGGTAATGGGGATGATGAGAGATTGGAATCCCAGTCAGGGGCCTGGCCCTGGCTTGGTGCTCAGGAGAATTTGATTAAACCAACTGATTAAATCAACCCCAGGCAGCTGGAGCCTCAGCTACCCACACCTCGCTGCCTGAGCAGCTGCTTATATCTAGCCCCTTTATTATGCTCTGAGAACCAGAGAGGGCAGAGATGAAACCTGGAGTGGAGCCATGAATTTGGGGAGGGGGTGCGGTTTGCAGATATCTGCCCAGAGGGGCGCCATCTCGGCTGGATTATTTTTCCTAATTACAGTAGAGAAACTTACTGTAAAAGTCAGACTTTACCCAGTATTTGAAAGCTCCCGGTCATCCTCCCACCCACAGATAACCACTATTTATAGCTTTTATGGTGTTTATTCTCTGCTGAGTCCCCTATATATTCGTTTTGTTTCATTTTGTTTTTACAGAAATGGGATCATACTATAGGTCTGGTACCAGACCAGCAGCTTGGACCTCATCTGGAGTTTGTCAGAAATGTGGAATCTCGGGGCGCCTGGGTGGCTCAGTTGGTTAAGGGTCTGCCTTCAGTTCAGGTCATGTTCAGGAGCCTGGGATCGAGCCCCGCCTGGGGCGCCCTGCTCAGCAGGGAGCTTTCTCCTCCCTCTCCCTCTGCCTGCCGCTCCCCCTGCTTGTGCTCTCTTTCTCTGTGTCAAATAAATAAATAAAATCTTTAAAAAAAAAAAAAATATATATATATATATATATATAATCTCAGGCTCTGCTCACAGCCTGCTGCATCACAACCTGCGTTTAACAAGAACCGAGAGCCCCAGGAGAATCCTATGTGCATCGGAGTAGAAGACGCTCTGATATATATTATATGCAGCTTGAGATTTGGTGGGGGGTGGGGGGAGGGGTTAACAAAATCATTCCACAATTTACCTTTAAAAACAATTTTTTTACACAATTGGGAATTGGCAAGAGATTTTTTTTTTTGTAAAGCATGATAATGTTGGGGGCTTGTGCTATTAGGCATTAAAATATATTCCCAAACTGTAATAATCACACTATGAGGTAGCATCACGGGAAGAGACGGGTAGATTCCTGGAGCAGAATAGGTCTGGAGGTAGATCTACATGAGCATAAGAGTTTATTATGTGATAAAGATGCAGCTCAAATTAGAGGCAAGTAAGAGGCCTCCAGGTAATGTTACAGCCTCAGACTTCATCTCAGATGCAAAGAGACAGGGCCTCTCTCTTCCCTCTGAACATTGGGGGCCTTTGCCAGCAAGGGATTGGTTAAAAGCAGTTAACATGAGTCTCACCCCGAACAGTGTCCCAACAAGTTACCAGCTGTTATCTTGTCTGGTCTTCAAAGAGTCAGCACAGAGTCATATACATTCTAAAAACTGTTCCATTCCCTCCTCATGATAAAGTCATCCAAACCAATTAGAGCAAATTAGAAAAAAGGAAAGAAAGTGAAACCACCCCCCCACGAGCCCACTACACACATATATTTATTTTTCCCAAAACCAGGATCGTAATTGTGTGGGCAATTTTGTAACCTGCTGAGTTCACTTCACATCATATCGTGGGTGTTTACATAACTTTTGAAAGCATAATTTCTTATGGCTGTGTGCTACTCCTTCAGAGGCAGACACTATGATTTACTTAGCTGTTCCCCTAAAGTTGACTACTTTCCAGACAGCCATTATAAATGTTTCTATGAATGACCCGCTGCCTTTAAAAAATCTCCTTCCTGATTATTTTCTTGGGCATGTTTCCTACAAGAGGGGTTACCAGGTTAAAGGGCAGAATGCGTTCAAGAGTCTTGATAGAGAATTTGCAGATTGCTTTGCTGAAAGATGAATCAACACAGGATCACTGGCATGAGCATTGTTTTTAGTTTTTCTGTTTGTTTTTACTTTGGCAATTTGCTAAGCTCACTCAGTGCCAAGTGCCAGCGCTTAGCATTACGTAATATTATCCTCACACCCACCCAGGGAGGGAACACCCATTTTATAGACCGGCTCAGAGAGGACACCCCCGGGGGCCCGGATCGCCTAGCCAGAAGGGAGTCGAGCCTGGATTGAACCTCTCTGACTTCTGCGTGTTTGGACCTAGTTGGAAGCCTAAAGGATCTTGACTCAGCTCCTTCTCTCTCTCCCCATTGGCTGCGTCTTGGTTCTCACCAGAGTGAGTTTTCTAAGCCTGGCGGAGGTGATGCTTTCACACCTTTCCCTAGACACCCTTCCCTCGCGCTCCCTGCCCTTCGGGATAAATAATGCCCAAGGCCAGGCCTTCAAAGCTCCCACGGTCCAGGCTGCCCTTCCGCCCAAGGGCGCGACGTCCTACTGACTCGGGCCCCTGCCTCGTGCTGTGGCCAAGCTGAGCCACTTTCGCGCCTCTAAATCCAGGCGGAATTAGACGCCGGTGCCTGTGCCGCCGCCTGGGGCCGCAGCGGAGCGGCTACCAGAGCTTTTAGGACTGCGCTTGTCACACGACTGCAGGATAGGTTGACTCACTCGGGCCTCCGCGGCCGAGCGCGCAGGGTCGGTCTCCAATCCGCGTGCCTCTAGCGCCACCGTGCGCCGTGCTCCCCGCACAATCGGCGCTTAATGCAAAAGATTGCCCCGGGTTGTTACCTTTAGGGACCGTTTTAGGTAACAGAAAAAGAAAAAGGGATCGCTACTTAGAACCACAGGTTGTTTGGCTCAGTGACGCCACGTGGGGACCAAGGAGAAGGGCACCGGGATGAGGGACCAAGTCATTAAAGAGTCCTTGGGGCAGGACAATTTCAGGCTCAGGATGAGTGCCGTTTTTCACAATGGAACTCAGCCCTCCTCACCCCCTCCCGAGTCAAATCGAAGAAACACCTTGAGACCGACCTCCCCACCCGCTTCGAGGGCAAATTCTTCTGCCCGCTGTGCCTGTCACCCTCTCGCAGGGTCTCGGTCCCCGAATGTGCCGCGGCCGGCTGCACGGCCCCTCCCACCCCAGCCCCGCGCGGGGCCCCCGGATCGCGGGACACTGGTGGCCACGGGGAGGTCGGTTGGGGACAGTCCTTCTCGAAGTCGCCCGCGATGTCCCCTCCCGACGACAGACTCCTCCGGGAGACAGACGGACCTCGGGCTCGGAGCCGCTGGTTCCCGGGGCAGTGGACGCGGGGCGGAGGGTTTGCGCCGCCTAGGGCCCCCTCGCAGCCCCCAGCCGCGCCCGCCGCAGCCGAGGCGCCAGGTAAGCTGGCGCCGTCCGGGCAGCGAGACCAGAACGCCGGGCAGGACCTCGCGGCGCGGCTAGCGGCTAGCGGCACCGGGTCCTCCGGACCTCCAGAGGGCGCTGCGGCGGCCCGGTCCGCAGACCAACCTTTCAAGCGGCGAGGCCCGGGCGGAGCCGCGAGCTCCCGCGGCCGAGCCCGCTCTGCCAGTGGGGGCGGGGCGGCTGCGGCGAGGCTTCGGGGGAGCGAAGTGCGCGGCCCGAGGGCTACTGGGGGACGCACGCAAGGCTTAGGGGCCACTTGGATGGAGGCTGCGGGCATCGCGGGCAGGTGGAGTGACCGGATTTGATGTGTAATGCTGGCTGGATCTGCAGAGGAAGGGGTTAGCGGAGTGGGAAGGGAAGCCTTCCTCTCACTTTGTTCAGAGGCCGAAGCGAAAGGCTGGGGGTGCTGTTTTTGACACGAGGGAGGGGTGGCGGTGTGGAGAGGTGCTGGCATCGTGGTGTGACGACTCGAGAAAGGCCGGGGGCGGGGCAGGTGCATTTGGGTCGGAAGCCCCCGGGAGGACCGAGCCCTGGGAGTGGGGGAGATGGCAGGCGGGGTTGGGCGCTCGAGGGAAGGACTGTTAGCAGGATTTGCGGGAGAATGGCGGGACGGGGGGGCGGTTATTGATAGCATAGGGGTGCGAATGCGGCATACCCTTAGCAGGACTGGGGTGTGGCGGTGAAGCTCAGCGGGCAGGTGTTTGAGGACTACGGGCGGGGCGGGTAGGCGTGGACGCAGGGGTCCTGCCTTACTCCGTGTCCCTCCTTCAGCCACCATGTTCAACCAGCAGCTCCAGCAGCAGCAGCTCCAGCAGCAGCAGCTCCTCCAGCTCCAGCAGCTGCTCCAGCAGTCCCCCCCGCAAGCCCCACTGCCCATGGCCGTCAGCCGGTGAGTTCCCCTCCAGAGCGGTGGGCGGCTTCAGCCCTGGCACTCAGAGCCCCCCTCGTGGAGACCCCATCCCAGCCCTTTCTCCCAGGGACATCCCTGTCCCAGACCCGGAAGCCGTCAGTTCTCACCTTGAGAGGTTCCCGTGGCTGCGGTAGAGAGGGGCAGAGAATGGAAGTAAGGGAAGAGGGAGGGTCTAATGCCCCCAAAGTCCTCTGACCCCCCCCCCCCAACGCACAGGGGGCTTCCCCAGCAGCAGCCACAGCAGCAGCTTCTGAATCTCCAAGGTGCCAACTCCGCCTCTCTCCTCAACGGCTCTGTGCTACAGAGAGCTTTGCTTTTGCAGCAGTTGCAAGGTAGGACGGCCCCTTCTCACTGCATCTTAGCGGTGGTGCCCACGTTGCATCCCCAGCATCCCCGCTTCCACTCAGTCTCACCACATCCACACGCTAACTCTGAGCGGGAGCTACCCTCGGTGTCCTAGTCTGCAGCTGAGGACTCGGAGACTGCAGGAGGTGGAGGTCCCAGAGTTGCTCAGCTGGACGCGGGTCTATCTGATGGCGAAGGCGTGCCCTTGGCCGTGGTGCTGGCTCTGTGGGCAGTCCTCAGCACAAACTCACTCCCGTTCAGATCAGATGAGATGATGGATGAAAAGATCTCTTTGGACCACTCTCCCCCGCATCCCATTTGACAGATGAGGAAGCTGAGGTCCAGAGCTGGGGGAAGCTGTTTGCCCTGGGTCATGCAGCTAGATCAAGGCCTGAGCTTTCTGACCCCCTGGATCTCCGTGTGGGTGTCTCTAGCCATACGCAGTAATCTTGTGCCCTTGTCTCAGTTTCCCCATGTGGAGAGCAGTCTTCCTTCTAAGATGCTGCTCCAGATACCTGAGCCCCTTCGGTATTAATCTTAGGAGCCCAGTGACCTGGGGCCAGCTCATATTCAGATTCAGCCCCTCCCGCACGGTAGCTGTGGCTTGCCGTGGGGTCCTTCTGGGTGGTGCACTGTGCTGAAACCTTTACAAACAATTCCTGGGCTCTGCTGACAACCCTGGGGGTGGGGTGTGGGGGTGGGGGAAGATACACTCAATGATCCCATTTGACAGGTGAAAAAACCGAGGCCTAGAGAGGCATCACGTGCCCACAGTCACACAGGGAGTAGGTGTGGATTAGAGGGGGAGTTAGAGCCCAGGTCTTGCTACAGAGCTGTGTTCTTAGATCCTAGGCTGACCTGCCATCCAGCGGGGTACGCTGCCAGGTCAGAGGATGTATTGGTTGTCACTCCTCCCAGCCCTGCCACATAGGCGTGGAAGGTCCTGGAATTGATTGACAAATGATCAATGGATAGGTGGAAAGAGAAAAGCACACACAGGGACCCACGATGTATACATATGTATGTCCCCCCTTTTTCTTTCCCATTTTAAAAGTCACACTTGTCAAACAAAAGTGAAGAAAAAAAATTTTTAGGGGATTCGGAAACCCAAATCATCATAGATAGATTCACTCACTTCCTGAAGGAAAACAAAAACAAAAAACAGCTGTCATGGTTTGGGCGTATTTCCTCCCATTTTTTTCTAGGTCCAAACTTGGGAATTTGTATATAATTGTGGTTGGTTATTGACATGGAAGTGAAAGGCTGTATCTTCTTTCTCACGGAATAGAATGGCATGATTGTTCACCAGATGATTTGACGGTCTCTGTAAAGATTATTATTATTTTTTTTACTTTTTAAAAAATTTTTCTTTTTTTCTCTTCTTTTTTTAATTTTATTTTTCATTTGCTATTTATGTTATTCTATTCTATTTTATTTAAAATTTTATTTTATTTTTTTAAGATTTTACTTATTTATTTGACAGATCACAAGTAGGCAGAGAGACAGTCAGAGAGAGAGGGGGAAGCAGGCTCCCCACTGAGCAGAGAGCCCGATGCAGGGCTCGATCCCAGGACCCTGAGATCACCACCTGAGCGAAAGGCAGAGGCTTTAACCCACTGAGCCATCCAGACACCCCAAAATTTTATTTTATTTTCATAAAAAAACAATATGAGATCTACCCCCTTAACAAGGGGGTACTGTACTTTTGAAAGTACAGTATGAATTATTTTTTTTATTAACAAAATGTATTATTTGCCCCAGGGGTACATGTCTGTGAATCATAAGGCTTACACATTTCACGGCACTCACCATAGCACATACCCTCCCCAATGTCCATAACCCAGCCACCCTATCCCTACCCCCCTACCCCCAGCAACCCTCAGTTTGTTTCATGAAAGATTATTTTTTTTAAAGATTTTATTTATTTATTTGACAGAGAGAGATCACAAGTAGGCAGAGAGGCAGGCAGAGAGAGGGGGGGAAGCAGGCTCCCCTCTGAGCAGAGAGCCCGATGCGGGGCTCGATCCCAGGCCCCTGAGATCATGACCTGACCTTGAACCCACTGAGCCACCCAGGTGCCCCTGAAAGATTATTTTTTAACAGCTCTTCATATTCCACTGGAGGGCAAGCCCTCATGTACCTGAACTCAGCTGCTTCCTTTTTCTCCCCACCCACCCCCTTTTTTTCTTTTCTTTTTTCTCTGTTTTAAATAACATGGGCTGAATATCATGTTTGAGACAATTTTCTTAGAATGTATTCCGAAAAGTAGAAAAGCTGCGTCGGGGGATGGATGTTTTATGGCTCTCGATAAGTATCGCCAACTTGCTTTCCCAAAGGACTGGACCAGTTTCCAATGCCACCAGCCACGTATGACAGTACCGGCCTCACCATGCCCACGGCAACACTGGGTAGTATATGCTTTATATATATATATATATGTATATATACATGATCTACTAACTTGGTTGGCAAAAAAGCTACATCATTAATGTTTTAATTTACATTTCTTGGAGCGCTAGTTCAGTTGAACATTTTTTATTTGTCTGTTAAACATTCACATTTCTTTTTGTGACTTGTCCACGTCCTTTGTCCATTTTTCTTTTAGATCTTTGAGATCTCTTGATCTTACTGTTTTTAATAGCTGGTTGGCGTTCTCTCTGCACATGTGTATACCTGTATTTGTTTTGTTTTAAGTTAATGTTAACTGCACACTTCCTGGATCCCAGGCACACTTGCATATCTCAGTGAATCCTCATAAAACAGCGAGTCAAGCACTATTATTATCCCATTGTACAGATGAGGGAACTGAGGCTAAGAAGGGGGAAGTGATTTGCTCAAGGTCACAGAGCTTGGGCTATAGGTCTTGAACTAGATGCGACAGCACATTTGACCCATGTCCTCAACGCCTATGCTTCTGGCCCCAGCTTTGGAGCAAGGATTCGAACTGACGCTTATCCTCAAACACTTCCTGAGCACTGGGCCTCTGAGTTAGATGAGGTGCTTGCCCTTATAGCAGTTCCCAGGGTGGTTGGGCGGTGGGAAGCAGATGAGGAAATTGTGCAGCTGGTCCTAGGGCAGGGAAGATGGCACTTCTGGGGACACACAGCGGATCTGAGAAGGCCTCTCCGAGCATAAACACCTAAAGGGAGATCTGAAGGATGACTGGGAGGTAGTCGGGGCAGAACGGTCCAGGCAGAAGGAACAGCATATGCAAAGGCCCAGAGGCAGGAAAGACGAGGCTTGTTGAGGGACACGCAGAAACATATGGCTGGAGTGTAGTGGGTGTATGTGCGGGGAGAACGGCAAGAAAGGAGGTGTGGGAGGAGGGCAGGACCGGACCCCCGCAAGGTGAGGAATGGGCTCCTTTCCAAGTAGGAGGGAGCTATGGAAGGATTTAGGCAGGTGGAGAGGAGTGAAGGCAGAATGAGCAGAGACCCTGGGCGGGCTACACTTTGTGTCTGTTTTGTCATTGGTAGAGACCATAACACCCACCCTGAGTGGTGGCTGGGCCAAGTGACTGAGGCCGTGCATGCAAAGTGCTTGGCAACTGCCTGGTTCCCAGTAGACTTTTGATGGGGGGAGGGGGCGGATAGGACAATGTCTTAGTATTCCAGGGCCCACTCAGCCAACTTGCTGGTCCTCCCTATGGGTACTGCGCTGGCTCTTTCACACGCCTTAAGGTGTGCCCTGGAGCATGCTGGAGGGTGAGTGGGGTTGCGGGGGGTGCACGAGCTGCCGACCAGGGCGTCCCTCTCCTCCTCAGCTTGAGCAGAAAACCAGCCCTAAAGCCCCCTCACCACAGTGCCCAAGGCGGAAGTGGGCCTTCGGCTCTCATCTCTCTCCCCTGGCTGCTATTGCGTGGGTCCCTGTGAAAGTCATCTGTGTTGTTTCCATGACGCTCTGGGGGGCTGGCGCCTGTCCCTGGCCTCTACCATCCGACTGCATTGTAACCCCTTTTCTCCCCTCCTCCTGCCCACAGGTAACCTCCGTGGCTATAGCCTGGCGACCCCGAACCTGGCAGCCCCCAGCCTCACCCCCCCCCAGCTGGCTACCCCGAATCTACAGCAGTTCTTCCCCCAGGCCACTCGGCAGTCCTTGTTGGGTCCGCCTCCTGTCGGGGTCCCCATGAACCCCTCCCAAATCAACCTTTCAGGGCGGACTCCCCAGAAACAGGCCCGCACCCCCTCCTCCAGCACCCCCCATCGCAAGGTGAGTGGTGGCCCGGTGGCGGGGGGGGGGGCAGGGTGGGGATGTGAGCGGGAAGGTCATACCTGGACATCAGCCCAGGTCCACACACCTGGCTCAGTCTGGTCCTCAATTTCCCCATCTGTAAAAAGAGGGGGGTAAGTTGGCCTTGTCTAGGGTTTCCCAAATTTCAGATATTCGAGAACCTCCGATGCGACTTTTTCCATATCCAAACGCCACCAGTAATCTTAATTGACCTAATGTTTCTCTCTTTGCAAACATACAGACACACAAATGACACCGAACACTCTAGTAGTTTGAGGTGCCTTGTAATGGTTCTCTGTAAATCCACGCTGCCCTGTAGAAAGAAAAGATGAGCCGTATATGGAATTTACATTTCTCTCGTAATCACATTAACAAAGGAGAAAGAAACTGGTGAAATTAATTTTACCAACAGATTTTAGTGAACCCAGTATGGAAAAAATATATATTATCATTTCAGCCTTTAATCAATATTTAGAAAATGAACGAGGCATTTTATATTCCTTGGTCTTTTGTACCGAGTGTGTATCTGGCGTGTATCTCAGTTGGGCTGGCGACATTTGGAGAGCTGAAAAGCCAGGCACCTGGGGCTGGGGCCTAGCTTTAAATGAATTAGCTTCTTCTCTGTTACATTTATTTAACAAGGAAACGTTGTCACTACCTGAAATTTTAAAAATAATCTAAATTAATTGCTGTCGCTGCAACTAAAAGAAAGGTAATGGGGCAAAACAATGTTACGAAACCCTAAACTCTACACTGTTGCCATTCGAAGTTTCTAGAACTGCACCCCCAGCTCCTTGTGTCTTGGGGGGGGCGGTGAGAGGTATCAGGGGAGGCTCTCCCTGACATAAGCAGAGAGAGTCAAGAAGACTTGCAAGGGGTTAACTTCTCCGAGACTGGCCTGTCCCTGAGTGTCCCAGCAGCTCCTCACACACAGCACGCTCCTAAGAACATTCCAGGGCAAGGGTGGCACCCCCCTCCTTTCTCGCTGCCCTGAGGCCAGCCCACATCTGGAGGTGAGGCATCTCCCTCCAGAGAGGGGTCCCAGCCTCCAGCCTGCCAGCTGGGGCCTGTCCTCACATGGTCTTCTTGTCTAGTGCTCCCCGCCACTCATTTTACATCTGGGGAAACTGAGGCTCAGGGAGTGGGGTGGAGGCTGCCCTGGGCCGCACAGACCCAGAGCCCGGGCCTCCTGACTTACAGGCCAGCAGTGCGCGTGTCGTGCGAGATGAGAGCCAGATAGTTTCTGAAGGGCTTAAGTCCTAATGTGGTGCATGTTTCCACTCGGCGCTAGTTCCTCGGGCTTAGGAAGGAGGGAAGCTGCAGGCAGGCTCCTGGGACTAACTGGGGTGCCCAGTTAGCCTGGGACTAGCCCGAGCTATGCATTTATTTAGCAAACATCTGTGAGTCCTCTAGGGGCCTCCGTGGTGCTGGCGGCTCATCTGGCCTGACCTTCCTGGAGGGCAGCAATAGTGAGATATTTGCGCAAATAATATTCCCACCAGTTAACTAAGGCTTTGGAAAATCCCACAAAAAGGAAGCCCAGGCTCCTCTGGGAACCCGTATGAAGGGTCTGCTCTGGGGTCAGGAGGGCTTCTTGTAAGAAGTGCCTTTGAGGCTCTGGGTGAAGGCCTGGGGCAGGAGGAAGCCTAGGACTTTGGGGAACCAGAGAGAAGGCCAGTGTGGACCTAGAGAGGGTGAGGGGGAGAGTGGGGAAGCTGGCTGGGGGTGGGGGCGTGGGGGTCAGACTGGGTGGTAGTTTTGGGCTTGGATAAGGAAGGAGGACTCTAGAGTCAGAGGAGGACAGGAGGATTTCAGACTGAAAGGGGCAAAAGCCATGATCAGGTTTGCATTTTGGAGGGATCCTTCTGGCTGCTTCGTGGAGAAGGAGGAAGGCCCCTCCGTGTCCCCCAAATCTGGGTGAACAGCCAGGCAGCTAGATGGACCCACCTAGAGGCAATTTCTGGGGTGCTTAGGATCATCTGTAGGCACCTCTGGGCCAGGCCCACCAGAGGTCCCCAGGCCCCTGCATCCCCTGGGGGACCGTCACATCTGCTCTGGGGCCAGGGTGTACTTACAAGGGTGGGCGGCAGATGTCAGAACCCGTTTCTGAAAGGAAGCAGGATTCTTCTTCTCAGACGATGCCCGTGGAAGCTGAGTCAGACCCCCCAGAGGGGTCTGAGGAAGCGGTGGAGTCCCGGACGAACACGCCAGAAGGTAAGGGAGGGAGGCTGCTGGCCTTGTGGAGGAGCCACCAGTTGGGGCAGACGGGTGCAGGGTCAGTGATGGAGGCAGGCCTGGGGGGCGGGGCTCTTGGGAGGGGGGAGTGGGGGGAGCCCAGGCCTCATCTCTCGCAGCTAGCTTGTGCTCTACACAGCATTGGCCGTCACTCATCTGCCCTCCTTTCCAGACCAAGATTCCCCACCCTGCCCGGATGACATCACGAAGGAGAAACGCACTCTGGCACCTACCCCCGAGTCTTGCGAGACATCTGAGCCACCAGCTAAGAGGTCAAAGAGGTAACTGATGCTGAAAACCTGCCCAGGCCCAGGGGACCTGTACTCTCATTCTTGCAGAAGGCTGGGGGTGGGAGTAGGCAGGGGAGTTGGGACCCTTCAGGGAGCTGGAGGAAGGAAAGGGCCTTGGTATCTGGCTTGGAGGAAGGTCAAACTCAATTCTGCATCTCGCTTGGGAAGGCCCCCGGCCAGAGTTTCCGGTGTCCTCCCTGGGCCTGAGCCACCTGGAGGCAGGCTAGGTGGCCAGGTTGGACAGGTGAACGTGTGCATCTGGGACCTCCAAGTGGGCAGAGGGTGGGCGGCTTTACAGGCCTTGGACTCATTTTAGCAGACTGTGGGAGGTGGGGCTGAGTGATCCTCCCAGTTTATTTAGGCGCCGCTGGGGCCCGGAGAGCTGCAGGCCCTTTCCGGAATGCCCAGCTTGTACGTGCTAGACTAGGACAGGACTTGGATCTTGGCCTTTTTGAGGAGTCCCTGGGGTCAGCTGGGAGACACTGGAAGCTATCTTTTGCTCGTCCCTAGCTCAGAGCTGCCCACAGAGAAGGGGCCCCCCGGGCAGCTGCAGGCGAAGGTCCCGCCTCGGGCCCGCACCACGGCACCGAAGCAGACTCAGACACCCGAGCTGCTGCCCGAGCCGCCAGAAGCCCGAGTGCTGCCACGATTCCAGCCACGGGTTCTGCAGATCCAGGCCCAGGTGCCGCCGCAGACGCCCACGCTGACGCCCCGCGTGGACGCCCCGGCGCGACGCCAACCGCAGAAGCAGGCGCAGACGCAGACCTGCCCGGAGCACGTGGGGCCGCCGGAGGGGGCGGGGCCGCAGAAACAGGTGCAGCCCCAGGCACCTTCCCAGCCCCCAGGGCAGGTGCAGCCCCAGCTGCAGAAGCAGGCACAGACGCAGACGTATCCTCAGGTCCAGCCGCCCGAGCAGCCACAGGGGCACCCGCCAGCGCTGTTGCCGGGGCAGCCGCCGGACCAGACTGAGGGACGGCCTCAGCCCCCGCCACGGGTGTTGGTGCCCGCGCCGGACTCGGCGCCAGTTCCGGTTCACTCCGCGGCGCTGGAGACGCCGCCTGATAAGAGAGATACTGGAGCTGGTAAGTGAGCCCTGGTTCCCAGTCGCCCCGGGATGGGACAGCCCTGCCCGGACCCCTTGGCTCCTCCCCTGGTGCCGTGCGGTCCTGACCAGGGCTCAGGGCTGTCCCCACCAGAGGCTTCCAGGGCTGGCCGTGGGTAGAGAAGGGGGCTGTCAGGCCCAGGTCCCTCGGGCCCAGTGGGAGATGGACCCATCTATCATTTCAGGCCCCGAGGAGGCCTCGCCAGAGCCAGGGGGAGCCCAGGTCAGCGTGGAGAGCCAGGAGGAGTTGACCAGTGGCCTGGATGTGGGAGAATGCGAAAAAAGAGCGAGAGAGATGCTAGGGGTGGGTTGGCGTGCTATGAGGGGTTGGGGACCGTGGGGCCTAGCAGCGGGAGGGCCTTCCCGCCCCCACCCCTCGTCTTTCCCCACACCAGGGGCCCTGGGCAGAGCAGACTGGCTTTGACTGTGGCTCCTTTGCCTTCCCATGCCTTTGCTCTGAAGAACTAGAGGTACTTGTGGCGACAAGTCCCTTCCAAGCTGCTCATCCCCAGACTGGAGCCCTTGGTCCCCTCACAGGGGGACTGTCGCTCCAGTAGAGAGAGCACAGAGCGAGCACCTGTGCGCACGGTTCGGGTTCCAGCTCTGCCTCAGAGTGCGACTGGGGCCACACGCGCTCCCTTCTTTGTGCCTCCGTCTCTCCATCTGTCATGGGAGGGTGGGGCAGGGTGGACTTTACAAGTTGGGCGGGCTTAGGGCTGAGTCCTGGCTATAGTACTCCTAGCTCTGTGAGCCTGGGCGGTCACCTACCAGCTCAGCGCCTCAGTTTCCCCATCTGTCAGGAGGGTTGATGCTGCTCACGGACGTTTAGCACGGGGCCTGGCCCATCCCAGGTGCCCTGCCAGTGGTAGCTCTTGCCCCTGCTCCCGGTGCAGGTGTGGGGTGCCGGGGGCTCCCTGAAGGTCACCATCCTGCAGAGCAGCGACAGCCGGGCCTTCAGCACCGTCCCCATCACCCCCGTGCCCCGCGCTGGCGACTCCGCGTCCACCGCCCCGGCCGCCAACAGCACACCCTCTAAGCAGGCCCTCCAGTTCTTCTGCTACCTCTGTAAGGCCAACTGTAGCAGCCAGCAGGTACTGCGGGCCGGGGCCCCGGGACGGGGTTGCTGGTGGGCAGGGTGGGGGTGTCTGCAGGGCGTGCCCAGGCCTGGCTGCCGTGCCCGAGTGGCCCCGTGGGCCCCGTGAGCGCTGTCCATGGCAGCTGTGCGTCTGCTCTGGAAACATTTCCTGACCAGCCAAGAAGTTAGGATCTGTGGGTCCAGCAGGCCAGGTCTGAATCAGCCCTGACCAGCAGTGTAGACGCCGGAGGGCGAACTCCCTTCCTTGTGCCTCCATTCTTCGTGCATCAGACAAAGAAACATTGAGAACCCACCTTGCCGGGAGGCTCTGAAGATTCAGTGACTTGACCTTGGAGTCCCGAGCCCCTGGCCCAGCCCAGAGCGAGCGTAGTAACCTTAACATCACTATGTTTGTATTGTTGTGACCGCTTGCCTGCGTCGGGCACCCTCGCCCACCGATCCGGGGCTCACTCTTCATCCCGCCGCAGGAGTTCCAGAACCACATGTCGGGGGCCCAGCACCAGCAGCGGCTCGGGGAGATCCAGCACATGAGCCAGGCCTGCCTCCTGTCTCTGCTGCCCGTGCCCCGGGATGTTCTGGAGAGAGAGGACGAGTGAGTAGGGGATCTCGGAGGCTCCATGTTGGGGGGCGAATAGTCTTGCAGGCCAGGCCAGGCTGAGAGGGGGGCCCTGAGTCCGCCATCTGCAAGGTCTGCCTTTGGGTTGAGTATTGCTTGCTGCCAGAGGCCTCTTCACACCATTAACTGTTTACCCGCGGACCTCAGTTTTCCTCATCTGTAAAATGGCCTGGTGAAGCATGCCGTGCAAGAATTCATGAACTAGATGGCCTCTTGGGGTGCCATCTAGGCAGAAACAGTGTGACCAACCACATGGGAAGGAAGTGGGTCATGGCACGGGCCCTGGTTCCCTGGCTTAGGTGCTGACCCCACCCGGGGGGCACTATGGCAGGGATCGGTCATCTTGTGGCCTGAGGTTACAGCTACCCTGCAGCTCCCCCTTTCATTGTCATGGGCTCGTCACTGATCCAAAACGTGAGCCCTCTTGGAGGCCAGGACTAGCTCATGGGCTGAGGAGGCCTGGTGGATGCTGGGAGACCTTTCTCCACTCTGTGGGCGGTCACAGAGGCCTACGGGAAGGGGAGAAGCAGGTCAGCGCCGCCAATTCGGGCCGTGGTGGGGGGCATGGGCTCTGTCTCACAGGACAGCCACCCCTCAGCCTCAGGTCTCCTGATGGTTCTAGGGAATCTAGAAACCCAGCTTTCTACGGGAAATCTCCCAATTTCAGAATGTTAGCAGCTGGTTCAGAATCAAAGTGAAACAAAGCCTAGGGAGGCCGAGGCAGTGGCTGGGGACCCTGCCGGGAGTGCTCACAGAGGGTCACAGCTCGGCGCTTGCTGCTTGCATGCCCCAGGTGATGGAGCGCTCTCTCCAGAGGCAGCGGCCTCTCCGTTAGGCGGTTCTCACTTTGAGAAGAACTTCCTGACATGGTTTGTAGCACGTTCTTGAGCCTTAAACCTCCCCCTGCTCGAGGACCCAGGAATTCTACTTGGGCGAAGTAACCATAAATACAGAAGAAAGGTGACTCCCAAAGATGTTCCTTGCAGAGGATGGTCAGGGTGAAGAATTTGCATTGGAAACTGCTGCAGATCTCCACTCCTGTGGGCTGAGTTAGCTCAGGCTTGTCCACATGGTGGAGCAGCTCCGAAGTAGGACAGGGGCTGGGAATTCAGGAGACTGTGGAAACAGGTATGACGCAATGTCAGATTAGAACAGGGTTCAAATCTGCATTTGCAGAATGAGCTCAGTTCTATAAAAACCTATCTTGTGGACACAAGGAAACTAGAAAGATGTGGCCCATCCTGCAAACAGGCTTTAGGGGCAGGAGACTCACCAAACCGTCTCCTGATGATGTCTTCCCTTCAAGACTGAGCGGGGCCCCTGAGGCCACACAGAGCATGGCAGTCCTTCCGATAGGCTGCCTGTCCTTTCTTCAACACAGTCAGAAACTCGGGGCTGATCCCGTGCCTGGCCCTGGGACCCTGCAATGGGAGTCCTGGCCTCCCAGAGCTCGCCACAGTCCAGCAGGGGCAGAGAAGGGATCAGGTCCTCCCGGTCCGTTGTAGAAAGTGCTGTGGCAGTGGCCCTTTGTGGCGCCAGATGGGAGTCTGGCTTCCTGGGAGCGGGGAGCAGGTCGAGGAGTAGGGGGAGGGGCAAGAACAGCTCCGGGAACGACAGGGCATCTGAACTGTCAGGGTCAAGTACGCTGGGGTCTGTCCCCATCCTGCTAGCTTCCTGGTGTCCCAGATGCTTCTAAATCTCTCCTCCCCGCCCAGGTTCCGTGGTTATCATTCTTGTCTAAGTATTCTTCCCGATGCATCTCAGAACCGTTGTTAAGTTTCTAAAAACACGTGTTGGAGTTGTGTTACATTTGTGGAGCGTCTTGGGAGAGTGGCTGTCTTTCCAACAAGGGCAGAGTCACACTCCTCGTTCTGATTGTCACCATTCAGAGAGCCCCCGCCGAGGCGCTGGTGTAACACCTGTCAGCTCTACTACATGGGGGACCTGATCCAGCACCGCAGGACGCAGGACCACAAGGTCTGAGCTGCGAGGGCGCCCACATGTCCTGTCTCCCAGCCACGGGGCTCGTGGGGGTCCTCCTGGCAGCTCCTCTCTCACCCTGCCCTATCTCTGTCCTCCGTTGCCACCTGCCATCGAGGCTCGAAGCCCACGGCGGCGCCGGGAGGGGGGTGTGTGCGTGTGGTCTGGGGGAGGGGCGGAGCACAGCGAGCTGATGCCAGATGTGGCGGCGTGCAGGTGGGAGAGGTGGTGTCACTGGGCACAGCCGGCTGCCCCTGGGGACACCGCCCGCCACCCACTTGGCCTGCCCTCCTTTCATCAGATCGCCAAGCAATCCCTGCGACCTTTCTGCACCGTTTGCAACCGCTATTTCAAGACCCCCCGCAAGTTTGTGGAGCACGTGAAGTCCCAGGGGCACAAGGACAAAGCCAAAGAGGTAACTCCAGCTCCCTCGGAGCCTCGGCCGAGGCCACACAGCGGGCTGAGTTTTAGCCCAGCCTGAACTCGGCAGGTCCGGAGGGATTGGGGCTCTCAGGGCTGGGGGGGAGGGGTGGCACGTCGGCCGCCCAGAGCGGACCTGAGCCCTGTCCCATTCCCCTGGGCAGCTGAAGATGCTCGAGAAGGAGATAGCCGGTCAAGATGAGGACCACTTCATCACGGTGGATGCCGTGGGCTGCTTTGAGGGTGATGAAGAGGAGGAGGACGACGACGACGATGACGAGGAAGAAGAGATAGAGGTTGAGGAGGAATTCTGCAAGCAGGTGCTTGGGGGACGGAGGAGGTGTGGGAGGCAGGCTGGAGGCAGGACTCCCAGATCAGGTGGGACCTCACCCCACCTCCCAGGGGCTGGGGGGGAGTGGTGCTGGCATTTGTAGGCACTAAGGTGTGCCGTGATTTAGTATGGACAGGACTATATTCCATACGACTAGGTGCAAATATACATGGTGAGGATGGCAGGGTAGCCGGCAGCAGGACCTCGAAGCCTGGCTGAATCTTGACCTGTGTTGGGGGAGGGAGAGGGCATCTTAGGCCAGTAAGGACACTGGAGAGAACTATGCGGGGCACACAGGAAGCGTCAGCGTGAGATGAGGATGACGACGATAGTAGCAGTGAACACTTCCTGAGCATTTATTATATGCCAGGCATGTACCAAGGACTTTCCCGGCTGGATCTCACTAACTTGGATGCCGGGAAGCGAGGCTCCGGAGCCCGTGCTCATAATGAGCGAGGAGCTGGAGGAGCTTGGGTTCTTTTCGTGTAAGAAATGCACAGCAGCTGCTCTCAGCCAGGCCCTGGTGCTGGACGTGGGGCTACGTGGGGATCAAGGCCCCTGCCTGCCCGGAGCTTGCCCGTTGCAGGCCGGAGTGGAGGGAGGCAGCCAGAGGGGCATTGTGGAGGGGCTGCGGGTGGAGGGTTGTGAGGGCGGTCTTCAGCCCCAAGCGGGTTTGGGGTGAGGCCGCTTTGTTACATGTGGTCAGCAGCCACGTGACCTCAGGCAAGCCCCTTGGCTTCTCTGAGCCCCAGTTCTGCAGTCCCCGCTCAGGCTGCGAGGGTGGGCCAAAGCCCAGGGTGGCAAAGGGGAGTGGTTGCCACTCTCGGAAGGCACATTTGTTTGCCCGGTAAGGGGAGGAGGGTACTACCAAGCATGGTGGGCTGCCGTGGCTGGAGTCGGATGGCCTCGTCTGGAAGGGGCTCGTGTCCAGCAGGTGAGGTGAGGGGTTCTTGGTCACCTGAAACCCAGCCCCCCTGGGACCGAGGTCACTGCAACATCAGGAATTCAGGGAGCTGGCAGGGGGCTCGTGGTTAAGAGTGTAACCAGGGCTTAGGGCTCACCAGGGCTAACTACCCTGCTCCTCTATAAACCCTGGGCAAGTGAGTTAATGCGCCTGGACCTCAGTTTCCTCTTATGTAAAATGGGTGAACCATAGGGATTCAGAGATGACACTCATGATGTGCTGGGCACACCTGGCATGGATTATGGTCACTGTGGAAGCAGGAGGGCTTCCTGGAGGAGGGGACTGATTGAGCTGAACTCAAAAAGTATAGATTGGAAAGGACACTCTGGCAGGATTGGCATGTGCAAAGGCTCAGAGAATGCCACCCACAACCTCCTGGATATCCTCCTGGGAATCAAGGGGGCGGCACTGAGGAGCATGGGTGGAAACCAGGCTCACCTGCATTTGGGAGGAGCTCAGGGGAAGCTCGAACCAAGACCCACACTTGCATATTTCTAGGTGAGGTCCAGAGATATATCCATAGAGGAGTGGAAAGGCTCAGAGACCTATAGCCCCAATACCGCATACGGTAAGACCCGGACCCTGACCCCATGCGCATGAGCGGAGGCCCCCGGGCCCGGCCCCCGGGGCCCAGCCACTGCATCCTGGCCAGGCGGCCTCTCCCCTTGTCCTCTTCTCCCCTCGCACCTGGAGGGTGGGCGAGCAAACGGGGCCCTAGAGAGGGAGCGCCACCGGGTCGGCCTGGGGGGTGAGTGCCCGGACGCTGCCGTCCCACAGGGGTGGACTTCCTGGTGCCCGTGATGGGCTACATCTGCCGCATCTGCCACAAGTTCTACCACAGCAACTCGGGGGCACAGCTCTCCCACTGCAAGTCCTTGGCCCACTTCGAGAACCTGCAGGTGAGCGGGGCCTCCCGCCCCATCCACGCACCCGGCACGGCCAGCAGCCACCTCCCTCCTGTGCTTGGCCTCAGCCCACAGGCGCACCCCCACCCCCAGGAGGGCCTGCCCACGGAGGGAACCTGAGTGGGGGTGGGGCCCAGCTCTCCCCACTACTGTTCTGGGGGGAGCTGAGGGCCAGGCTGTTACCTCAGGAGCTCTGGCCCGGGGAGGCTCAGTGCACCATACGGGGTCACACAGACACACACACACACACAGACACACAGACACACACACAGACACACACACACACACACACACACACAGTCACGGGATGTCCCTTGCAGACACACACACACACACACACTCACTCACTCACTCACTCACTCACTCACTCACGGGATGTCCCTTGCAGCCTCAGCCAGGCTGGGGAGGCAGCTGCTGGCAGGGAGCATACAGGCGCGGGGGGAGGCCCTGCCTCATCTGTACCTTCTTGTCCAGAAATACAAGAAGGCCAAGAACCCCAGCCCTACGAGCAGGCCCGTGAGCCGCCGGTGTGCGATCAACGCCCGCAACGCCCTGACTGCTCTGTTCACTTCCGGCGGCCGCACGCCCACCCAGGCCAGCCCCCAGGACCCGGCTAAAACCCCCAGCAAGGTGACAGCCCAACCCCCTCCGCCCCCACTACCACGGCGCTCAACCCGCCTCAAAACCTGACGGAGGGAGCGCCCCTCCTGCCCACCCCGTCTGGGTCGGGGTCCGCTATGCTTTACGGAAGTCTTGTGTGGAAATTTTGACGTGGTTGGTGTTTTTACTGAAAACCGAATAAAAGAAGGTAGTTTGGCTGTACAGTACCCACCAGCCCTTCTGTCTGGGTGGCTAGGGGAAGGGGGCACCCCAGCCCGCTCTCAGCCAGCACCCGCCCTCTTTAGCCTGGTGTGGTGGCTGAGCCCGAAGGCCCCAGACAGGCTCCCTAAGCAGGGCCTCTGGGGTCACAAGGCACTTTCTCTCACAGACTGTTTCCCTCTCTGATGGGGTCATCAGGGCTAGGAAGGCACCTTCACCTTCAACTCAGATCTCATTTAATCCTCACAGGGACCCTAGGGGGCAAGTCTCATTGTGGTCCCCAAATTATAGGGGAAGAAACTGAGGCCTAGCAAGGTCAAGTGCCTTGCTAGAGGTCATACATCTGATGAGTGGCCAGGATTT
>CM052892.1:5637412-5684299 GCA_028534135.1 Potos flavus
GGGTAGGCCCTTCTCTCCAGCTCTTCTGAGGCTCCCCCTCGCCCCCAAAAGCACTGCCCAGACGCCAAGGCCCCGCCCTCGGCCCCGCCCCCTCTAGCCCCGCCTCCCTTACCCTTTCATTTCCTCTCACCAGCCTCTACCCACCTCCGGTCCCCTGAACATGCTGTTGCCTCTGCCTGTGTCCTCCTGTCTCCCCTCCCCCTCCCCCTCTCCTCCTGGATCAGTCCCTCTCATCCTTCAAGTCTCAGCACGGATGTTGGCACAGGGCACTTTCTCAATTCCCCAGACGGGATCGGGCCTCTATTCCTGATCCCCTTGCCCTCCACACACCTCCATGGCCCTCACCTCAGGCTAGACTACTGTGTGTACTGCTGTGTCTCCCCCACCACACCGGAGAGCTCGTGAGACAGAGAATGTTCTTGTGTTCACTGCTGTCTCCCTGGTGCCCTCATGGTCACACAGTAAGCGCTAGCTGAATGAATGGATGGATGGATGGATGAGTGAACAAAGCCTCTGACTTTCTAGCCTTTCTGCCTTTGCTCACCTGTCTCTGCCACTCAGAATGCCTCAACCACAAGTTATTCAAGGACCAGCTCAAAACGCCTCCTCTTCTAAGAAGCCTTCCCTGAAACCATCACCCCCTCCTCCACGGCCACTCCTGACCTGCCTCTCAGCAGCACAGTGTGCCTTAGGATCCAAGGTCTGGGCCTGTGCCCACTGCAGACCCAGTTCGGAGCCAGCCCTGTGACTCAGATACACTCAGCTGCCAGCCTAGGACAAAGGGGGAAGCGGCTGGCAGTGTTTGGAAAAGGCCAGGGCTGGAGGAGTGTGTCTGGAATATGGGTGCAAGTGTGTCTGCATTCTGGGGGAAGAGCACCATCACTCAGCTGGCACATCTCACAGAGGACAGAGTCCTGGAAAGTCCCTGCTGGATCTTAGAGTCCAAGCCCCTTGTGGTACCGATGGGAAAACTGAGGCCCAAGAAGGAAGGGACCTATCCAGGATCTGCCAGCTGGTTGGTGGCACAGCCAACGTTCAGAGGGAGCAGGGGCACTTGGATTTCAGTCCCAGCTCTGCTCCACCCCAGCAAGTGACTGCGTCTTTTTGGCAAGGGAATAAGGACCGGGTTGTTGTGAGGATTCCAATGTATTAAGAACTCAGACAGGGTCTGGCCACAGCAAGTACTTAGTAGACGGTCATTATTATCAACACTGCACATTCTGTGTCATGAGACACAGGCCGGAGGCAGGATGAGGGAGGCAGGTGGTGTCCCCACACCCCTGGGGCCAGGCTTTATCTGTGTCAAGGGCACTGCCCAGTGCTAAGCCTTTGCTTTCTGCCTGGGACAGCCACATCCCCGCTGCACTAAGTCCCGTGAATCTGCCAACATCCACTCAGTATGACCCCGGAGTGGCTTTTCCTGATAGCTCTTGCTGCCACTGCAGGCTTCCTTATACACATCTGGCTGCTGTTCACGGGCAGTGCCCAGGGCAAACTGGCCAGCCTACCACTTACCACTCTGTGGGAGGTCCTCTACCTCTTTATTAAACGCAGATCCCGGGTGATCAAAGTGTTCTGAAACTACCATGATGGATGCATGATTCTGAATATCCTAAAACCCACTGACATGTACAATTTAAATGGATACATTGTATAATATGTGAATTATAGCTCAATAAAGCTGTTAGCCAAACAAAACAAAAAAGCAGACTCCATACTTATCTCACATTTACTAAGTCCTGCCCTCCGACTTGAGAAACCAATCTTTATTACACTAAAGAGAAAAATAACCACTCACCAAACACCTGCATGCTTCGATCCTATTAACTATTTCCCGTTTGTTCTTTCTTCATTTAATCCCGACGCATCTCAATGCAGGAGACACTAATCATTATTCTTATTTTACAGATGGGGAAACTGAGGCTCCCCAAGTCGAGAGGGGAGCTGATGGATCTCTCTCCACTCCCCAACCCCTGCAGTGCTGGGCAGGCAACAGGCTGCTCTGTAAGCAGGTCACATTCGCCAAGGCTCCGGATCACACCAGCAAAGGTGGCCGGAGATGCTGACTCAGCAGGGCGGGTTCGCCCACCCAGACAGCCCCTCCCGCTAAGCCAAGACGGTCCACCCGCCCCATCCCCTCAGAAGTCTCCGTCTTCCCAGGGGCTGCAGGATGCTGCTGGAGCAAATGCCAAAAAGGGCGAGTGATCCTGTAGCTGCCTCAGCTTCCCCATCTGTAAAACGGGGCCGGTTGCCCGCAGTTCTCCGGTGCTGCGGTTTCCAGGGACCCACTCGGAGGTGCTAGTCCTGAACCCCCCCCCGCCCGCACCTGCAGCCGCAGCCTACCAGGGGCGAGGGGTGAGAGGGTTCCAAGCCCCCAGCCCGGCCCCGCTTCCCCTTTCCAGGAGGGCAGCCCTGAGAAAGCAAAGGTCGCTCCAGCAGCCCCCCTGGGTCACCTGCTTCCCCGAAGCCGTCGTCCTCGCCTTCCGCGCCCGCCTCCACCGGCATGCCCAGGTCCCCGTTGGGGCCCGACATTGCAGGTTCGGGCGCCGCGAGGGCCGCGCGACGGTGGAACCCAGCGACCCTCGCGCCGACAGCCGGCGCCGGGCGGAAGGTGGAGGCGCCGGATGGAACGCGAGGCCGGAAGAATGGAACAGCACGGCAGAACGCGGCGGGGCGGCCGGGGCCCCGCCCCCAAGGCCGGAACCTCGAGGCGCGAGCTCCGCCCCCTCCCCGCCCCGCCGCCAGAGCTGCGTCTCCGGCCGCCGTCAGACTCCGCCCCCACGCCCGAGTCCCGCCCACTCTCTGCCTCACAGTCGCGCCCCGCCCCTAGCCTCGCCCCGCCCCTAGCCCCGCCCCCTCCCCGCCGCGCGGCTGGGATCATCCGCGGCTGCCCGCCCAGAAGCCTAGGTGGTGGAGGAGGCCTGGATCCCCGCAGAGGGTCGCGGGTAGCCTGGCCCCTCCACTCCGCCCGGCCCGCCGCTGGGGACCTGTGGGTTGGCGAGCCGGCGCCTCCGCGTGGGCGAAATCTGAAACGCGTTGTCTCTAAGGCTCCCTATGGCTTCGGAAGTTTTGCGTTCACAGCCTCAGTGAGAGTCACGGTCTGTGTGGCACAGTGCTGCGTGTAGCTTCAGGAGAAGGTTGGCCCAGCCGCCTTTATCTCCCACCCCTTTTACCAGCTGAGAAAGGAGAAAGGGAGGCCTGCCCGAAGCCACCCACCAAGCCACTGTCGCTCCTGAGCTGGACCCAGAGGTATCATCCCGGCTGGCGGTCCGGCTGAGTTAGCTCACTCACTGGGAGTCCCTTAGCTGTAGCTGCCCGGTGCTGGTCTCACGCCCGTGCTTCCTGTGGGCAGGACATCCTTGGGATAGCGGTCAGACCTGGGTATGTCCCGAACAGCCCCGCGTTCCATCGGGCACTCCCACCTTCTGCCCGGCTGTCGGCGCGGAGCGGAAACACGGGTCACCTGTGTGCATGTGCCAACGTAATCCAAGCACATTTATCCCTGGAGGCACGAGACACCCAAACAAAAAGACAGACACATGCTTTTCTCTTAAATGTGAAATCACACATGAGATCAATAGGACCTGACTATGTCTAGACCAGGGGAGAAACGTGCAGACTCCAGGGCACAGGGGGAGGGTTGGACAAACCCCCAGAAAGTCACGTAGTTTCTCAGAAACAAGCCTAGGCGTGCGCAGATCCACATACCTCGAGGTCACAGCAGGTGCCGCCCCCCCCTCACGGGGTTGGTGCAGTGCTGGGGTCCCAGGGAGGGCCTCTCCCTCTGCCGACCTCACTCCCGTGGTCAGGGCCCGCAAACTAGACCACAAGACAAAACAGCGACCTACTCCATCCAGCCCCGATGACGGAAGGGAATGTGCCTTGGTGCTGCCCTACCTCTGGAGTCCTTGTTCCCCTCTGTGTCCCCATCTCCTTAGCCCTGCCATGATTCCCTCTCCGAATCCAGTGTAGTGGTCTGCCCCCGAAGATATCTGGATTGTAATCCTTGGAACCTGAGAACAACACCTTATTTGGAAAAAGGGCCGGAGTTGATGTGATGCGAGATGGGGAGATTACCTTGGATCCAGGCGGGCCCTAAATATAATCATAAGTGTCCGTATAAAGAGGGGGGCCAAGGGAAATTTGACTGCAAACAAGAAAGAAGGCCACGTGAGGACCTCAGCAGAGAGAGAGAGAGAGATTCGGAAATGCCGCGCTGCAATCTTTGAGGAAGGAAGAAAAAACCCCCAGGCAAAGACGGGAACTCTCCCCCAAGAGCCTCTGGAGGAAGCACAGCCCTGCTGACCCTTTGATTTTAGCTCGTGAAAGTGATTTCAGACTTTTGGCCTCCAGAACTGTAAGAGAGTAAGTGTATATTGTCTTAAGATGCCAGTGTGTGATAATCTATTATAGCAGCAATAGGAAATGAATAAAACCCAGTGACCCCGAGAAGAAACACAAAGCCCATTTGTGGCCTGAGTTTGATCCTGGAAGACCCGGCAGGCCCACGTGGTGCCAGGAAGCTGCATGGCTTGGGCCAAAGCAAAGAAACTGTCTATGTTGCCAGGAGCGGAGCCCCAGCAGCAGGCGTGCTGGGAGCGGCTTCCCACCCCCTCGGCCAGCTAGTGGGGCCCTGGCCAACTGTCCCTTGGGCGCCCTTCTCAGTGTGGGTCTTTCTGGGCTTGGGCAAGGCCTCCATCGTTCCTCCCTCAGCCTACGCTGCAGCAAGCTTGTCTCTTCCTGGAACCCAACCCGGACCTTTTTTTTTATTTGAGAATGAGAGATTGAGAGAGAACACAGAGGGAGAGGGAGAAGCAGACTCCCCGCTGAGCAGAGAGCCCCATGTGGGGCTCTATGTCGGGCTTTATTAAGGGCTTGATCCCAGGAATCTGAGATCATGACCTGAGTAGAAGGCAGACACTTAACTGACTGAGCCACCCAGGCGCCCCCTGACCCAGACTTGTAAGGCCGCAGCCTATCTGGTGGGCCTGGGTCTCAGGCCTGTCCTGCCTCCTCGGGGCTGAGGCTAGGACTGCTCAGAGCTCCTGTATCTCCCCACTGTCCCATCCTCCCCCACCCCCGCACCCCGCCCAAGGGTAAACGTGCAAGTCTCCGGATTCACCTGGGCTTCTTCAGAACCTCGCCGCCTCTGGCCTCTGACCTCGCAAGGGAAGAGGCCAGGGAGGGAGCTCAAGTTTGCGATGTTGTGTGACGCAGACACATAGGGGTGGACGGGGGCTGATCAGGCCCCACACACAGGCCCAGCCAAGCGGTGGGTAGAGGCCCGGAGCCCTCAAGGCTTCTGGAATCTGGTTTCCCAGCAGCATATTCTCCTCTTTGCCTCCCCTGGCCCTGCCCCTGGTGATCCAGAGGTCGTCACAGAGGACAGATGTGGGGGAGAGACAGCACTTGGAATGGGGTCAGTGTGGACACTGTCACCCACTAGTGGGCCCATAGGGGGCTGGCAGAGGGAGAGAGGACCACCTCCAGTGGCCCTCTGTGCCTGGCACGGCCTCAAGCTAGACATGTTTCTGCCCCACCCACTGTGCACCCCTCGTCCCGGCTGCAGTCTTCCAGGATCTACACGGTCCTGGTGAAGTGTGGGTGACAGCACTCAGCACCCCCAAGCCCCTCCGGCTCCCTGACCCTGCTGCAAGTGGCTGAACGTGGGTAGGAGATGTGCCCCATCAGTGGGCTGGGAGGCGGGGGCCCGTGAGGGCTGCTGCTGGGGCTGGGGCTGGGCCTGGATTTGGGAGCTGCAAGCGTTCAGTCAGAGCGGGGCTCTGCTTCTGCGGCCTCCATCCCTCTCTGGGGACTATGTCCCTGGGAGTGATGCTAATAGGAGCCCACCTTTGCTCTTCTCCCTCTCAGACGGCCCAGGGGTCAAGGAGCACAGACTCGGGACCTGGGGGCATGTGTTTATTTAGCAAGCAAGGAGGGGTTCCATCAGAAGGGCAGCCTGGGGAGCAGCTGGTGGGCTGTGCAGTGAGAAGGGTCTCCCGGCTCTCTCCTGGTGTCCACGTTGGTGGGGACAGCTGGGAGGTGCCCTGGGCAGAGGTAGGCATGAGGGTGATGGGGTGGAGAAAGAGGGCACCTAAAAAGAGAGTCGGGGGAATAAAGAGGGCAGCAGTTCTGGGCAGGGGGGACAAAGGCAGGCCTGCGACCCCCTCATGCTGTACACTGGCTCCCATCAACCCCGTCTTCCTGGGCCGTACTCACTGCATGCTCGTTCACTCATCATCGATGCACTCATCTGTGGGGGACAGAGTGGTCAGCATGGGCAGGGGTGTGTGGACGGGATCCCTGACCTCCAGGGCCCCTCTACTGCCCCTGGGCTGCCCTGGGCCCCTGCCTGGCCTAGCCGCAGAAGATCTGAGGGATGATACAGCAGAGAGGTGGATGATGGGGGGAACAGGGAGAGAAGGCAGAGGACAAGCAGACCTGGGTGACCCCCATTCTCCAGAGGCGGCCGATGAGGCCCAGCCACATGCCTGCTTGAGCACCAGGCCTTCTGCCTATTTCTCTGCTGAGTCCTCACAGCCCCACAGCCTTGGGGAGGCACCTGCCCAGGCCAGGCCCCCTGAGCACCTCCCAAGTCAGTGGTGAGCGAGCCCCAGCGCCAAGGAGGGATCTAGCCGAGCACTAGCAGACCTGGACAGAGGGGAAGGTGGCCAGGCAAGGAGATGGGAAACTTGGACCCGGGTTCTCTGTCGGGGGGGACCCCTTGGGACCACCCCCTTTCTGGGTGCCCCGCCGACCCCTGGGCACAGCAGGGTCTTCTTGAACCCAAAGTGGCTCCCAGGGGCTCCGGTGACGGCAGCAGGGGCCTGAGTCTCCCCGCTCCCCCTTTCCCTCGTGAGGCACCATCAGACCCGGACAGTCCCCCATGTCCCCTTCTCCTCTAGCTAACTGGCAATTACCAGTGGGGATAGGGAAGATGATGTGGTCATCGGTGAGGCCCAGGGATTTGGCAAAGCGGGTGAAGTACTCCTTCAGATCGATGCTCAACTGCTTGGTCCTCCCTATGGTCAAGATGGCCAGTGAGTGGCAGGCGAACGCTCCATAAATATTCTTGAACTTGTGAACGAGGCCTCAGAGCCCTTCCTCATGGCGGGCGGGGGTGGGAGTGGGGACAGACCTGCAAAAAGACCCCCTCCCACCTCCCAGGGGCTCAGAGTAAAGGGGACCTTGGGGGCTGGGTGGGATGGGCCTCTTCTCCCCCAGTGTGAGCAGGAGCTGGGTCCCAGGGGCGGCAGGCAGGTGAGGACCCACCGTAGAGGGTGATCTTGAAGTACTCCTGATTGTCCTGAACCTTCTTGAAGAACACCATGGCAAACTGGTTATAATTGGTGGTCATTACCCGCACGGTGTAGCTCTGTATCCCGGCGTAACCTGCAGGGTGGCCGGTGAGGGGTCAGCCCGCCCTGGCCGGGTGCGGGGAGCTGTTTTTCCTCCCCAGCCCCCATGGGACGGCATCTATACCCCCTAGAGACCCGCCCCACTCAGGACTCACGCTTAATGTTGCCCAGGGTGAACTGGCCGGGCAGGAGACTCGGGACAAAAGTTCTGATCCAGTGGTCACAGTGCTGGTTCCTGGGGAAACAAGAGATGGGTGGGCAAGAGGGTGACAGTCCCGCGGTGCCCGGGGTGGTGGTGGTGGGGCTCAGTCGGTTAAGCATCTGACTCTTGATTTTGGCTCAGGTCCTGATCTCAGGATCCTGGGATGGAGCCCCGAGTCCGGCTCTGGGCTCCGCACAGTCTGCTTAAGATCCTCTTTCCCTCTCCCTCTGCTCGCGCATGCGTGCACACACACACTCGCGCGCTCTCTCTAATAAATAAGTAAATAAAATATATTTTTTAAAAAGGTGACAGCCCAGGGGCGCCTGGGTGGCTCAGTCGTTAAGTGTCTGCCTTCGGCTCAGGTCATGATCCCAGGGTCCTGGGATCGAGCCCCACATTGGGCTCCCTGCTTGATGGGAAGCCTGCTTCTCCCTCTCCCACTCCCCCTGCTTGAGTTCCCTCTCTCACTGTGTTTCTCTCTGTCAAAAAAAAAAAAAAAAGAAATCTTTAAAAAGGTGACAGCCCATCCGGCCACAGGAGGCCCACAGCCTACCCTGCTCCGATGGGTCTGGCTCTTCCCCATTGAACCCACCCCTGCCAGGACCTGCCTGCTCTGCCCTGAACCACCCGACTCGCCTTCCAGCACCTTACTGTCCTTCCCTCTTCGGGGCTGTTTCCCCTCAGTGGCCTTCCCTCCACACTGTCCCCCCTCTCACCCCAGGGATCTGTCCCCTACTCTTATCTATGACTTCCTGCTGTAAATTCTCCTGGGGGATTCGCCCTCCCAAGGCTCCAGTCTGTCGATGCCAAGGACTCCTTTAGCTTCCGACCCTGCCCTCTCACGGGCATCCCATCTGGTCCCCTGGCACCCCAGAGCTCAGAGTCTCCCCAAACCTGCCCTTCTTCTGTTCCTTGCACCACAAATGCTCCAGCCCCATCCCCCAAGTGCCAGAGCCAGAAACCCACAGGAACTGGGTAATCCTTGGCTCCCCTCTCTAGGTCCTCATCTGCCCCCACTCTGGTCATCTCCGACCTGGGACTGACCAGCCTCCCTCATTCCTCTCCCTGCTGAAGCCAGAACTGCTCGTCCCCAGATCCCTTTGGTACTGGGGTCTGAGGACCCTGCTCCTGCGGCCACCACCCCCGTCTGTGCTGCTCATGAGCCCCGGCTCAGGGCAGCCCTCTGATGGTCTCCTGATGGAGCTGGCTCTTCCTCGAGGCCCAGCCTAGAGACCACCTGCCCGGAGGCCCTTGACGAAGCCCTGGGTGGGCTTCCAGGCTGGATCGAGTGACCCTCCTCCCACTCGAGGACGCCCCTGCCCTCTCCGCCTCCGTTTCCCTAGGGCTGTCTGCGTCCATCCCCAGTACTGTCTGTGTGTCTGTGCTGAAGTGACCGGTAAGGGTTGGTCTAGACAATGAAGGAGGGGATAAATGTCGGGGGATCTGGTACCCAGTGGTAGGTTGAATGTCCACCTTTCAGCTTCAGTCACCCCTTGGCTTTGACATCAGTCCACCTCTCGGACCCCCCAGGGCGCCCCGCCCCCCCCAGGAGGTGGTGGCTCTCACCTGATTAGGGTGGAGGTGACATTGTAGCTGCGGTCGTCTTTCAGCTTGTACGTGGTGGCGTACATCTTCATCTGGGTTCTTCTTTTTGTGTTAATTGCATTCCCCGCTACGCCTATGACGTACCATTTTCCCTGGAACTACAGTGGGGGGCAGGTGATACGCGGAGCCCCGGAATTGCCCCCGGGGGCCCCCCCGCTGCTCTGTCCGTGAAGGTACCTCTAGGCAGCCTGACCGGGAACCAGGAGCTGGGCAGCAGGGACCCCGACTGGCCACACGGGGGGCTGCACTGATGCAGCCGCAGGAGCTGGGGGCCCCTAGGCCAGGAGGGAGCCCTGAGTCTGGTAGGGACAGGATGACCCTTGGCAAGTAGCCCGCTGAAGTCCCTGATCCTGTTTCCTTATCATGGAGAGGGCCTGAAGATGTTCCAACCTTACAGGGATTGTGGGGATTACAGAAGGGATTGCAGACCTGACAAGTTCCGCTCAAGTGACTCTTGTCAGCGAAGTTGGAGTGGGGATGGGGGTGTGGGGTGTGCCTTCCATCATGGGACCCGAGGGCAGGCTGAGCTGAAGCCTGAGCCTGCCCGGCCCTGACACTCTCCCTAGGACTCTGCCTCTCCCCAACTCTGTTCTTGAGGGGCCACCCTGCCCCAGGGGCCTCCCTGCCCCTGCCCCTCCAGGCCCCTTACCTGGTCCGCCTGGAAGTCAGGCTGCAGGGGGATCTTGATCAGAAGTGGGGCTGGGATCAGACTTGGGGGGGAGTCCTGGGCCTGAGCCTGCAGGGCCCCCAGCAGGACAAGGCCCAGCCACAGGAGACCTCCGGCCATGACTTCAGGGCTTAGGAAACTGGCGTGCCAGATAGCAGCTGAAGAGGAGGAGCTAGTGAGAAGGCTGCCCCGGGGACCCTATTTATGGTCCCCTGGCCAAGGGCTCACGCCAGGGTGGAGCAAATTTATCCTTTGCCAAATCCAGGAAGGGTGAGGCAATTGCCCGCAACTCAGGCTGAAACATTTGGCAAGCTCTAGGTCCCTTTCCCCCAGGTCAGGATTATGCAAGATGAGGGGCAGGAAGGCAGGGGAGGGGGAGGGGCATTCCCCAGAGCGTCACATCTCTGCCAGGGACAAGGACTCCTTTGTGTGCGGTCCATCGTCTCCTATCTGGACAAGCTGTCATCCCTGACCTCTAGGAGCCTCTGCTCAGCCGGAGCCCGGGGTGGGGTCAATGCGGAGATGCCCCCTTCCCACACCTGATGAAGGCAGATGGTGCCTCGTGCCAACAGACTGTGTGCTACTGATGAGGGAACAGAAGGCAAGCTGACACCCCACAACCCTCCCCCCCATACATGTGACATTCCCCAGGCACTCCTGTCTGCTCTAGAGCTGAAGGAAAAACAGTTAATGTATAGAGATCAAATCCTGCAAGAAGTGAGTCTCCTTCAGTTTACAAATGTCTTAGCAATCTACAAGAACAAAGCATTTCTATCAATAAGCTAGCTTCCAGAAGGAAATGTAGATACAATTAAACGTTCTTATAATTGGGGCGCCTGGGTGGCTCAGTAGGTTAAGCGTCTGCCTTCGGCTCAGGTCATGATCCCGGAGTCCTGGGATCCAGCCCTGCGTGGGGCTCCCTGTTCGGCGGGGAGCCTGCTTCTCCCTCTCCCTCTGCTGCTCCTCCTGCTTGTGCTCTCGCTCTTGCTCTCTCTCTCTCAAATAAATAAATAAATAAATAAATAAATAAATAAATAAATAAATAAAATCTTAAAAAAAAAAGTCCTTATATGCTGCAGCCTATTGACAGATACCTGAAGCGGGCAGAGTGTAATGTTCCTCCAGGAAACTCCCAACTATCTTCATGTTAATGCCTTGCTAGAGGGAAAAATAACGTTAATTTGACAAAAGCAAGGCTTCCAGTATCCTGTGAGTCTTCCTTAACATATGAAAATCCTTTAGAAACCTCCCTCTTAGGGCACCTGGGTGGCTCAGTTGGCTGGGCAACTACCTTCGGCTCAGGTCATGATCTTGGAGTCTCAGGATCGAGTCCCACATCGGGCTCCCTGCTCAGCAGGGAGTCTGCTTCTCCCTTTGACCCTCCCTTTGACCCTTCCCCCTCTCAAGCTCTCTCTCTCTCTCTCTCAAATAAATAAAATCCTTAAAAAAAAAAAAAAGAAACCTCCCGCTTCCTTACTTCCCCCAACTCCCAAGTATATAATCAACCACGGCTGCCCTCGGCCCCCGGGGTGAGAAACCCATTCTCCAATGAAGACTCCAATGAAGGCCTACTGGGGAGTGCTCCCACGGTGAGTCTGCCCTTCCCTCCTCCACACCCCACCGGCAGGGGTGGCCCCAGACCTCAGCCGATCCCTAAGGGACTTGGCCCCTCCTGTGGGCCCAGTGGACGGAGACCCCCAAGCTGGGCCTGCCCACTGCAAATGAGACAGCTTGACAAAGCAGGGCTCTGAGGCAGCAGTCCCAGCTCCAGCCCGGTGGGGGGACAATGAGGGACATGCCCCTGCACTGGGTGAAGCGGGCTGGGGGGCTGGGGCCCAAAGCAGGGCTCTCTACCCTGCTGCTCTGGACACTAGGTACTTTGGGTCACAGTGCGTGCCAAGGACTCGGCCTCACTCTTGAGAGAGCATCGATACCATCTGCCGCCTCTGGCCACAGTCTTGGGCTGTGGAGCCCAGGGACCTAGGCCCGGGCCCCTAGAACTGTTTCTGTCATGGCTGATCCCAGTTTTGTCCTGGAGGGAAGCAGGTTCCTCATGGGGTCCTGGTTGTCCATGGGAGGCAGCAAAGGGTCCCAGCCCCTGGGCAGTGTGTCCTAGAAGTCACCAGAAAAGCCGCCTGACTTGAGGCAGAACTGAGGGCTCACCGGCCTCAGATGACTTCCGGGGCCTCACTGGCCTCTTCTACCGGCTACAGGAGAACCAGATGCCCTGGTCCGGGCTTTGGGTGGTGGACCCTGAGGGAAGGGACTCGGGGGGTCCTGAGATGGGGAGTGGGGGCGGCCTCTACCTCCCTGAGTCCAGAAAGGCCCCCAGAGGACCCCCGCCCACTCAGGCCTCTCAGGGTGATGAAAGAGCAGGAAGTGAGGATGAGCAAAGCTTGGGGGGAATGATGTTGCCACCAAAGCCCACATGCCCTCTGAAGTCACCAGCGGCCACCTCTCACCCCTCTCATCCCCACTCGCAGCCCCCGGAGCTCCGGCCCTGCTCCTCTCTTTGACCTTAAAAGGTATCTTTGCGTTTGCAGTGACTGCTGGATCAGAGGGAGACTGACAGGCAGTGCCTATCACTGGACAGAATATTCTAGACTTGAGAAGTCATGAGGTAGAGTGGCTCATGAGGTAGCATTGGCTCCTTTGGTATGAATTCACACCCCTGCTCATGAGGGTATGAAGTGGGGAGGGGTTAGGGCCAGCTCTGCAGCCTGAGAACACTAGGGCCAGTTACAAGAAGGAAGAAGGCCCAGCTCAGGGGCCCCTGGTTGAATCCTGACTCCTCGAGGAGCTGCCCGCCCTTGCCCACCCACCCCTGCCAGTTTTCCCTTCTGTAAAGACAGCTGCATTGCAGATGCTGTGAGGTGTTGAAAGGAAAACCACAGGCCCAAAAAGGATTCACTTATGTTAAGGGCCCTACATAAGCAAGCCAAGACCTAAGGACTAACCCAACTGCGGTTTCGATACCCTGCAGCGCCCCTCCCCCATGTAACCTTTGACCAGTCCACATGGAATTTCCGGGTCAGCACTGCGAAATTTACTGAGCGACCCCTTCCATTTCCCTTACGTGGGTGACCTTGCCTAAAACAATGGATTCCTTGATAATAGTGTTTCCTTTTTTCTGTTCCTTCTCTACCTTTAAAAACCTTTCCTTTTCTGCAGCTCAACAAAGCTCCATTCTATTTGCTAGATGGGGTGCTGCATGATTCATGAGTTGGTCAATAAATCTAATTTGATGTTTTAAATTACTCAGCCGCATTTGTGTTGTTTAACAGAGGCTAGGCACTCACAGGGGGCGGTGTCTCTACCTGAGGCCATCTCCGAGCTTCGGAGCAAACCCAGTCTTCTCCTGGTGCTGGCTCCAGACGTGTCTGGGGCCCACCGGCCTTTATCTGCCTGTTCTTATCTCTGTGTGGGCTTGGCCTCAGCTGACAACTGCTGATGGCCACCTCATTGCCCCTTCCTAGCCTAGCTGCCTCTCCCCTCGGCTGGCCCAGCCCGGGAGCTGAGGGAGGGGTAAGAGTGAAGGGGACAGGGCTGCCTAGATGGCTCTCGGGTCACGATCCCGGGGTCGTGGGATCGAGCCCCGCACTGGGCTCCCTGCTCAGTGGGAAGCCCTCTTCTCTCTCTCTCACTCCCCCTGGTTGTGTTCCCTCTCTCGCTGTCTCTCTCTTTCTCTCTCTGTCAAATAAACAAATAAAATCTTTAAAAAAATAAAAAAAGAGTGAAGGGGACAAGGCCTGTCCAAGGATTTGAGGCCTAGCAAGGTGCTGTGTTCCAGCCATGCTTTGTGGGGATCCAAGGACGGTCATGGCCACGGCTGGGGGAGAAATCAGCCCAAGCTGTGGCCAGCCCCAGCCAACAAGATGTGGGTGCTGGGCTGGTTGGAGCTGGAGGGGAAGGGACCAAATGGTGGTGCCCCCTGCACTGGGCCTTGGAAAGGGAGGAGTCTTGCAAGGCTGTGGAGGGAGGGTCAGCTCGAGATGTCCACCCGTTTCGTGTAAGCTGAGATTTGGCGCTCGGCGACCGTGGGGGAGTTCTCCTAGCTTCCTGCCACAGAGAAACACGGGTGTGGGTGCCTTTTCAGTTTCCACCATCGCTCCAGAGACCCAGAGCAGGACTTGGAAGGCCCCAGCCCCGGCTTCTCCCAGGAGGGACTTGGCCCCAAGGCTTCTGGGTGACGTGTTGTGGAGTCAAATGAGTGAGCATTGTGGCTTTCAGGGTTCTGTCTACCCTGGAGCCCTTGGAGTTGGCCAAAGTCCAAACAGAAGGTCCACACCAGGGTCCTCCTGAGTGCTGGGGGGATGCCTCCAGGAGACCGGTCACGGCCGCAGGAACTCTTGGTGTCCAGAGATGAGCCCTCCATGCCCGCCTTGGGTCCAAACACCCTGGAGGTGAAAGGCCCGCTCCTCCAGAGCCTTGGCTCGAGTTTCTAGTTTCCAGAAGCAGCTTTCCAATCCCCAAGCCCCATCTGTAGTGCTAGGGCTCACCAGGGAGCCTCAAGGATCTCCTGGCTCCTGCTCCTTCCACCTGGTTGGGACCCTGCCTATGGCAAAGCTTGAAAAGGCAGCCCCTCCCTATACCTCCCACAAATGCCCACTGGGTTCCTCCGTCTGCAAAGGTCCTTTGGGCCCACTGGGCAGGGGGCAGCAGGCCTTGCCATATGAGATCTGGGCCCAGGGCTTGCCTCCTCAGTCTGGCCCGCAGGTACCTGGCCCAAGCTTGCCTCCTAGCTGGGTGCCCCTGCCTTTCACTCTGGGGCCCGGACTCTCATGCAGGCTAGAGGGTCCATGATGACCGCAATGGGGACTGGAGGCCACTGCTCTGGGCAGGGCCTGCCATGGGCACCAGGCGTCTGACGGTTGGTGGGTAGACGCTGGGCTCCTGTGGGGCTGGGCAGGAGATAACTCTACCCGGCAGGGTCCTGGCACTGGCCAAGACCCGGCTCCTCCCAGCTCTGCACCCTTGCTGCCTGGGCTGCAGCCCCGAACACCCCAGGAAAGAGCATCTCCACCTTGGCCACTCCCGGTCAAGCCCCCCCAATGCTTCCTACCCTCCAGGCCCTTGGCTGGGCCTCTGCGGGACACCATCCAAGGTGACTTGTGTGAGAGGACAAGTCTGGCTCTCCCAAAAGGCTGATTCTCCTTTGCACCCCGAGAGCCCTGGACCCACCAGGAGAGTGCCCAGCCCAGGGGGCAGGGGAATGGGTTCTGGTAGGATGAAAAGAGTACAATGTCTGAGAGGTACTCAGGCTCCTTCGAGGTCCTTCTGGGAGCTCAGGGGGTAGGGCTCCAGCCCTCTGCTCCTCCCCATTCATCCCGGGTTGAGGAAGGTTGAGGTCACAGTGGCTCTTCCTCACACTCTGTGCTTATTACACATGGGGTAGGGTCTGTGGCTGAGCCTTTCCCTCTGGGGGAGGGGGTCATGAGACAGCCTGTGACAGGCAAAGGACGAGGTCAGGCCCCGAAGGGAGAGCGTGTCCAGCTTCATGAGGACAAGGGGCCAACTTGGACCAATGGAGAGTGGGGTGAGGGGCCGGGAGGCTGTCGCGGGGGTGGAGGAAATGCCGAGAACATGCTCCAAACCCTCTACAGAGGCCAGAGGACACAGGGCACAGGTCTGGGTGCCTCTCTCTGGGCCCAGGCTCCTTCAAGTCTTGGGTGGACACTGGCCTCCCCCCAGGTCAGTGCAGCTGCAAGCGTCCCTCCCTAGTTGCCCAGCTGGGTCTGCCAGGACTGGACTGTCCCGTGGCTCCTTGTTCTCTCCCTTGTTCTTTGGTCCCAGAGTCCTGGACTGAAGGCTTGTGTCATACCCACCCACCCCCATTCCTGTGTCGAAAGCTAATCCTCAGGGCAGTAGTATTTGGAGGCAGGGACCTTTGGGAGGTGACTAGATAATTAGGGTGCAGCCCTCATGAATGGGATTAGTGCCTTTATAAGAGACCCTGGAGACCTCCCTCACCCCTTCCCCCATGTGAGGACAGCGAGAAGGCATCCACCTATGAACCAGAAATCGGGCGCTCGCCAGACACTGAATCTGCCAGCGCCTTGACCTTGGACTTCTCAGCCTCCAGAACTGTGGGAAATAAATTAAAACTTTTTTTATTTGAGTATAGTTGATATACAATGTTACACGAGTTTCAGGTGTACAACCTAAGTTATTCAACTTCTAGTTATGCTTTGCCCCAAGTGTAGCTACCTTCTGTCTTGTGCAGTATCAGGGACTATATTCCCTATGATGCATGAGAAATAAATTTCTGTTGTTTATAAGCCATTTAGTCTGTGGTACTCTGTTATAGGCTGAGACAGCTACCTCCCCACACTGCTGGATCTCACCATCCCGGGCTGCCTCCTCCATACCGCCCTGGAGACCCCTGACTTGGGCCACCTCTTCCTCCACATCCTTAGGTCCCCCAATCAGCCATACCCTTGACCTTCTCTCCAGAGCACCCCCTCTGAACAGTGAATTTCCTACTTTTAGCATCTTCAGGATAAGCTGATGATTTCCCAAATCATCAAATTGCTGCAACAAACCACTACAAACTTTTTGGCTGAAATTAACACATTCCAAAGTCCCAAAGTCAAAAATCAGAAGTTCGCTGTGCGAAAATCAAGGTGTGGGCAAGGCCACACACCCTCCCGATGTTCTAGGTGATTGTTCCTCGCCTCTTCCAGCTTCCGGTGGTTGCTGCCATTCGTTGGCTTGTGGCCCCACTGCTCCAACCTGCCTGCCTTCACATCCCCTTCTCCTCTGTGTGTGTGATCTCAGTTGCCTCTCTAAGAAGCACACTTGTGATGACATGCACTGCCCACCTGGATAATCTGGGATGACCTCCTCCTGTCCAAATCCCAACTCATTTATTTATTTATTTATTTGTTTATTTATTTATTTATTTTTAAAGATTTTATTTATTTATTTGACAGAGAGAAAGAGATCACAAATAGGCAGAGAGGCAGGGGGAAGCAGGCTCCCTGCTGAGCAGAGACGCCGATGTGGGGCTCGATCCCAGGACTCTGAGATCATGACCTGAGCCGAAGGCAGAGGCTTAACCCACTGAGCCACCCAGGAGCCCCACCCAACTCATTTAAAAGGTGCAATAAGAAGAGGCAAAGAGGGGCGCCTGGGTGGCTCAGTGGGTTAAAGCCTCTGCCTTCGGCTCAGGTCATGGTCTCAGGGTCCTGGGATCAAACCCCACATTGGGCTCTCTGCTCAGCAGGGAGCCTGCTTCCCCCTCTCCCTCTGCCTGCCTCTCTGCCTACTTGTGATCCCTCTCTGTTAAATAAATAAATAAAATCTTAAAAAAAAAAAAAAGAGGCAAAGAAAAGACAAAAAAAAAAAAAAAAAAAAAGGAGAAGAAAGTAAGAAAATGAAGGGAAAGACCAATCATTAGTTTTGAATATTTGCCTTCTACTATTAGAATACTGGCGACTTGTGAGAGTAATTTTCTTCTTCTCTTAGAAATTTGAAAACCGCACTCTGTGTCAGATTATGAAATCAGGAATTAGAATGCTGTCAATCATCAAGAAAGGAAAAAAATCTGGGCCAAACCAAGATTTGTTTTGTTTGAAGAGTAATGTACACATTTAATCTATAGACTTCGAAAATCAGACATTAGTACATTAACCATTAAGACATTTTTAAAAAGTAGTAATAAAGAAAAAAAAATCCTTAATCGCATCTGCAAAAACTTTCCAAATAAAGTTGTATTTACGGATTCCAGGAACTAGGACATGAATACATCTTTTGGGGGGCCATCTTTCGGTCTGCTATAGTCCCCTCGATCTATACAGCCCCGTTCTTCCCACACCCCAGGCCCCACCTGTCGTGTGCCCCACATCACAGATGGGCTCACAGAGGAACTTGGATTCATCTCAGGAGGAGCCCGGGTCCCAGGTGGCCTGTCCTGTGTGGGCAGCTGCAGCCGGGCTGCTCGGAGAGTCCCTCGCCTCCCCAGTGGAGGGGTTTCAGAGCTCTGCTCTGTCCCAGGCAGGGCTTCTGGGTGCCCTGGAAGGTGTCGTGGCTGCAGTGTGGGAGGCTTGACCTTCTCCTGGTGTCTGCTCCTTGTCCTGCCTCATGAGGCTCTCTTTCTTGCATGGCTAAGGGTCCCCACAGGCTCCCAAGTGCACACCAAGTGTTCCCTTGGGAGGGGTGTCGTGTGCCATGAGTATTAGGAGCAGTGGAAAAGAGGTCTCCCAGACAGAGGGCCTTGCTAAGTATTCAAGGGCCTTGGGGTCCTTCCCTTCCCTGACCAGAGCCTCTCTCATTCTGTCTATGAATTATCCCCACTAGAAACAAGTGGGGAGGGAGCTGCTTCCTTCAGCTCCTGCCTGGGGAAGCCTCTTTTAGAGTCACGGGGAAACTGGAGGGTTGACTTCTGAACCTTGGACATTATGGACTAGAATCTGACTATTGCCAAGAAAAGTCAAGGGGCTGGCTGGCTCAGCCCCCGCTAGAGAGCAGAGGGGGGCCTCTGTCCCACAAGGGTGGTCAAAGAGGGATGACTGGTCTTCCTGGGGTCTCCCTGTAGCCTGAGTGAACCGGATCACTCACCTGAGTGAACTCACCTGAGTGAGCAGGATCTATTTGAAAAACAAAGCAATTTGGTGGGGCGCCTGCGTGGCTCAGGTCCTGGTCTCAGGGTCCTGGGATCGAGTCCCACGTTGGGCTCTCTGCTCATTGGGAAGTCTGCTTCTCCCTCTCACTCTCCCTCTGTGCTCTCCCTCTCTCTCAGATGAATAAATAAAATCTCCCTCTGTCAACCAGATGTAGCATGAAGCCGAGGATCAGTACCTGGCTGGGCTCACAACAAATGAGGCACATGCGTAGTCTTAAGCGTGTGCTTTAGAATAGGGAAAGGCTGCAAAGGCATGAGCAGAATGTCCTGAGTAAAGGTTTAGAAAAGGAACCATAGAATAAAAGCAAAGAAAATAGAGCAAGAACACGGAGAGCAGAAATTAAGAAAATAGAAACAAAGAGAAAAGGAATATCAAAGGCAGAAGCTGAGGTCCCCTGGGCATTAAGCAGGGCTCTTTGCTCAGTGCTAGCCAGAAACAGGGGGCCCCTGGCTGTAATGAATGAAGAAAGCAGCAGTGCAGGGACCAAGGGCAGTGACCCTGCCCTAATATCTTGCCTAATCTTGACCAAGAGGACCAAAGGAAAATTCTGCCAAGTATTTTGGTGGAGGTGCTGGTCATTGGATTTCCACTCTGTATTTGGCAAAGGTAGAGCAGCTGCCAGGTGTGCAAAAATAGGAGTTTCTAGGGCACAAGCCTCTCTAGCCTCCAGCCTCTCCCCATGCATTCATTTTCCCATTAAATGCTGACACATCTCAATGCAGGAGACACTGATCATTATTCTTATTTTACAGATATGGAAACAGGCTGGAAACGGTGAAAAACAGCTGATGGTTCTCTCTCCACGTCCCTCCCTTCGAACCCTACACCCTCCAACCCCCCCAACCCCACCCCGCACTGCTGGGCAGGCAACAGGCTGCTCTGTAAGCAGGTCTCATTCGCCAAGGCTCCGGGTCACACCAGCAAAGGTAGCTGGAGACGCTGATTCAGCAGGGCCTGTTCGCCCACCCAGACAGCCCCTCCCGCTAAGCCAAGACGGTTCGCCCGCCCCATCCCCTCAGGAGCCTCCGTCTCCCCAGGGGCTGCAAGATGCGGCTGGAGCAAATGCCAAAAGGATGAGTGATCCTGAAGCGGCCTCAGCTTCCCCATCTGTAAAACGGGGCCGGTTGCCCGCAGTTCTCCGGTGCTGCGGTTTCCAGGGACCCACTCGGAGGTGCTCGCCCTGAACCCCCAGGCGGCACCTGCAGCCGCAACCTACCAGGGGCAAGGGGTGGGAGGGTTCCAAGTCCCCAGCCGGTCCCGCTTCCCCTTTCCAGGAGGACGGCCCTGAGAAAGCAAAGGTCGCTTCAGCAGTCCCCCCCGCCCCCCCCCGGCCACCTGCTTCCCCGAAGTCGTCGTCCTCGCCTTCCGCGCCCGCCTCCCCCGGCATGCCCAGGTCCCCGTTAGAGTCCGGCGCCGGGCGGAAGGTGGAGGCCCTCGGCGGACGGTACGCGGGGCGCTCGGAGTGGAACCGGGAGGAGGAACCCAAAGGGTCCGCCGGGTCCGCCCAACGCAAGCCCCGCCCCGCCCCGTCAGGCTCCGCCCACCACGCCCGGAGCTCGGTCCCTACCGCAGCCCAGCTCTCGCGCTCTCGTCGGCGAGCCCAGCTCTGTCCCCGCCCCGCCGTCAGACTCCGCCCCTCCCTGCCCACAACCTGACCCGTCTTTGGAGCTCCGCCTACTATCCGAGCCCCGCTCCTTTCCGGGCCTCCGGGAGGGGCCATCCGGGGCTGCCCGCCGCGAAGCCTAGGTGTTGAGGACCTGGGCCCTGAGCTACGGCGAGCAAGCCCGGCAGAGGGGCGGGACAGCCTGACACCTCCACTCTGCCCATCCTGCCGCTGGACACCTGCTGGTCAGCGAGCCGGCGCCTCCGCGTGGGCGAAATCTGGGCCACGTGGTCTCTAAGGCCCCTAGTGTGTATGGAAAGTTTTATGGTTCGGGACACAGAAGAAACGGTGCAGCGGTGCGGGAGGGCAGAAAGAGCCAGAGTCGCTGGCGCCAGGTGTGGTCCGGCCGTTTCCGCGGCCCTCCTGGACCCAATGCTGTGACCCTTTTTGTGAAACTCTGAAGGGCTCAATCTCTTGCATGAGGTAAAAGTTAATAAACACACATTCCGGACGACGCCGGGACCCAAAGTCCACACGAGTTCCTGCATTCGGCCCCGGGTCACCACCGAGAAGGGTTATAGCTCATGTTCAGAAACCGGGCATTTAGCGACTCCCAGACATCCCAGAGAGTGTTTCTGTGGCTCTCACGGGTGCGTGGAAACCGGGCGCCCGGGACGCACGCCCAGTCCCTCCGGGGCTATTTTTCCCGGCTGGGCGTCACTGTCACCCCTAGCAACCCTCCGACGATGGAGACCCGCCCCTTTAAGGGATGCCTGATTCCCAGCCGTCTTCGTTTTGCGCGCCCGCTCGCGGCGCCGGCGGAGCGAACATGGCTCAGGCTGCACGGGTGCTTTGGCCGGTCCGGCACTCTCTGGCCTGGAGGCTGGGCGGTCGCCTTCCGTCGGGACTCCCCGCGCAGAGTCGGGCCGGCTTCGCGAGAGCGGCAGGAGGCCCGGGCCCCGCGGCCACCGCCCGCAAGGGCAGCCCGCGACTGCTGGGGGCGGCGGCGCTGGCCTTGGGGGGCGTCTTGGGGGTGTACCACACCGCTCGGTGGCACCTGCGCGCCCAGGACCTCCGCGCCCAGCGCTCTGCCGCGCAGGTAAGCCCGGGCCTCACCGAGCAGCGGGTAGGGGTGCTGCTGTCTGCGCCGAACTTCGGGACTTCTGGCGGGGTCGGGTATCACCTCTTCCGTCCGTTCGTGACCTTGGGCAAGTGACTTGATTTTAAATCTGGGCACTTAGCGTCCTCATCTGTGCAATGGGGTCGCCACTGTTGCCTGCCAACTAGAATTGTTGTCTTCGTCCTAAGGTCATTTTCTAACGTGTCTTTAGACTTGCGAATGGAAAAATTAGGGGATTACAAGAAAGGGAAAGAAAGCCTTCTTCATTACTTTCTAAACATTTTGTCGTTGGGAAAGTAATAAACTTTCCCTAAACCCTCCCACCGTCTTCAGATCATAAGGTTGTGTATTTGTTTATTAGTTTTAGTATTTTTAGGGAACCAATAACCCTTAGATTCCAGGCCCTGAGACAGGAGCAGGTTGATGTTCCCTAGCTGGGTTGTGGCACAGCTGCCCCTTTCCGGGCAACAGGGTGGTAGGAGGGGAGTGGAATTCTCTGTCTCTGCCCACCCCACATGGTCCAGCCTCAGTGTCCCATGTGAACAGTGAGGGAAGGGGGCTGCCGCTGTGGCTTTTAAACATGAATATGCAGCCAGCTTACCTGGGGCTCACCTGCTGAATGCGCAGATCCAGGCCCAAGGCCAATACAACCCTCCCCCCTTGGAGATTTGAGGTAGACCCCACTCGGGTAAAGGAGGCTGGGCTCTGCCCCCTCCCCCAGAGGGTCCTTTGTGTTGAGGGAGTTTGGGTGGGCACTCCGAGTTGAAACAATTGCTCTGCCTCTTGGGTAGCACACCTGGGGAGGGGGGTGTGATGTCCTCTTGGGACAGGAGGGAGAGGAGAAGTGTCTGTCTGATGTTGATCACAGACCGGAATTTTCGTCCTACCTGTACTTCCTGCCTGAGGAGGGTATCATGGGAGCCTGAGGATGGACCATCCACTGCCCGGGCCTGCTCCCCACCTCCCTGTGTCTCCCTTTCTCTCTGCCACCTACTCCCATTCCTCCTGATGTTCTCAGGGTCCTCCTAGAAGACTCCCTTGGGAGAAGTTTGCTTGGGAGTGAGGCTTGGGCACCAGGCCTCAGAAGCCCCCCTCCCTCTGCTCCCCACCCAGCTCTCCCTGTCCAGCCGCCTGCAGCTGACCCTCTACCAGTACAAAACGTGTCCCTTCTGCAGCAAGGTCCGCGCCTTCCTCGACTTCCACGCCCTGCCCTACCAGGTGGTAGAAGTGAACCCCGTGCGCAGGGCCGAGATCAAGTTCTCCTCCTACAGGAAGGTGCCCATCCTGCTGGCCCAGGAAGGAGAGAGCTTGGTGAGCCGCAGGGAGCAACCCCCCACGGACCGGGTTGTCCTGGAGTACCCCCCGAGGCAGGCCCTGCTCCGCAGCTCTGGAACAATGTGGGCTCTTTGGACCCTGCTTGGGATTGCGGACCAGCGGGGCCCAAGGGAGGCAGAGTGAGCTCCGAAATCAGGGGGCTCCGGGCTCAAGCCGCTCACTGCTTACGTAACTTGGGGCAGTCACTTAGCCTCTCTGGGCTTGCTTCTTCATTAATCAACAGAAGGCCATACTCTCAGGTGGTAGGGAATGCTTGGCCCAGTGCTTGGCTCCCAGCATGTAGCTCCTAGAACCCACCCTGCCCCTCAGTGCCTGGGAGGCCAGGCGGGTGAGTGGACAGGGCCCAGACCTTAGGTCCTCCCCACGCCCTCCTTCCCCTGAGCCACACTTGGGCCTCCCTTACTCAGGATGGGCCTGGGGGTAGGGGGAGGGAGGGACTAGGTCCTGTGGGGCAGGGAAAGCTCCGTGGGCATTGATTTTGGGGATGAACCCCCAGGGATGGACAAACAAGGCCAGGGTTCTCCCGGACCAGTTTCCTCGAATGCCTGGGTGTTTATATTGAAAGAACCGTGGTGATCCTGCTGGTGGCTCCAGGACCCCCTCCCCCAGTTTAACCCAACCTCTCGTCCCCCAGCAACAACTGAATGATTCCTCTGTGATCATCAGCGCTCTCAAGACCCACCTGGTGTCGGGGTAAGAGCCCCTCAGAGGCCTGGGCTGGCGTTGCATTTCGTCCCTTTTGTCTCCCGCGAGGCCTCCCCCGGGTTCCTCCAGGGGACCAGGGTGGGCGTTCTGCTCTGAACCCCCCACTCGCCCCCACTCTGCATGTCTCCCTCTGCCAAGGAGATGCTTCTGTATTCGCCCCAAGTCCCTTTGGCTGCAGGACCCCCTCTGGCTCCCAGTAGAGGGCGGAAAGCTTTCGGGGGTTGGTCCGGGTTCCCCTCCGGCGCCGGCTCAGGTAGGGGTAGATCTCCACCCTGAGCAGCAACGGCTCGGCCTCCGCGAGGGAGAACTGGCTGGGCTGAGACCCTGGCTGTCTCCCAAAGGCAGCCCCTGGAAGACGTCATCACCTACTACCCGCCCATGAAGGCTGTGAACGACCAGGGGAAGGAGGTGACGGAGTTCTGTAACAAGTACTGGCTCATGCTGGATGAGAGGGAAGCCCAGCGCGTGTACGGTGGGAAGGAGGCCAGGACGTAAGTGAGGCGGGGGCAGGTCCCGGGAGGTGGCAAGGGCAGGGTCTTCTGGGGGGGGGGAGGGGAGACAGGCTGAGTGAGACACTGTGAGTGGGGCGCAGGGTGGGAGACCAGGAGGGCTGGGGCCGTGGCTGAGGCTGAGTCTCCTTCTGGAACTCCTGCTCAGGCCTCAGCTTCCCATCCATACGCTGCGCGGTCTAGACAGCGCACCTGCTCCCGCACCTCCCAGGCCCCGGCTTCGGCAGCCCACCTGGCCCACCCTCTGTCCCCCCGTCTTGTCCACAGGGAGGAGATGAAGTGGCGGCAGTGGGCGGACGACTGGCTGGTGCACCTGATCTCCCCCAACGTGTACCGCACTCCTGCCGAGGCCCTGGCCTCCTTCGACTACATTGTCAGGGAGGGCAAGTTCGGGGCAGTGGAGGGTGCTGTGGCCAAGTACATGGGTGCGGCGGCCATGTACCTCATCAGCAAGCGGCTCAAGAGCAGGTGACCGGGCTCGTGGGTGCGCGTGTTTGGCTGGGGGGCCTGCTCTCCCCGAGCCCCTAGTCTAAGCCACGCCAGGACCCGCAGTCAGAACTCCCGATTGCCTCCATCACCCTGGGTGAAGCAGACGGGCCTGGAGGCCTGCTCTGTGCCTCCTTCTGTTGCTTCCTCTGGGGTCGGGTCTCTTGTCCTCCTTTGGCCGTGGCCTCCCTGGCTGGGGCAGATGATAACTGATTTTTGCAGGTGTCATTCCCCTCGGGGGAGCGGCCCTGGCCCCCTGGCCTTCCTGTTTTCCCCACCTGGGCAGAGGGTTGGAATTCCCCTGATGGACTCCCCCCTTCCCCACCAGGCACCACCTCCAGGATGACGTTCGTGAGGACCTCTATGAGGCTGCTAACAAGTGGGTGGCGGCCGTGGGCAAAGACCGGCCCTTCATGGGGGGCCAGAAGCCGAACCTGGCTGATCTGGTGAGTCTGGTGGTGGCAGGGGGTGCCCAGACTGGAGGGGCCTGTCTGGGCAGAGGAAGCGCACACGGAGGCAATACCTCCGTCTCACAGCTCTCCTGCTCTGGAGGCACCCGGCTCCATCCAAGGAACTGTCTTGCTTCACATCACTGACAGGTTCAGGGGAGGGGCTAGCTTCAGGTCCAGCTTGATCCAGGTGCCCAAGTGATATTACCAGGCCTTGGCCTCACATGTTGCATCTCAACCCCTCGGAGCTGCTTGCACCCAGCAAAAGTCCTGGGACAGTGTCTTGTTGGCCTGGCTTGACTGCCAAGCCCCGAAGCGATCCTTCAAGCCGGGATGGGATATGTTGATCGCAGATCCAGGTCTTAGAGCTGGGTGGTGGGGTCCCCACTCCTCCAATCTCAGGACCTGAGAGTGGGACCTGGAGTTTGTTGCCCAGATGGGGGAGTGGATCCCGGGCAGGCAAAACCTACAGAAATCCCCCACATTTCACTCAGAGCCCTATGTGCAAAATTGGCCATTTAGTGAGCCGTCTCAGAGAGGGGAGGTGAGGGGCCCCAGGGTGCACAGCTGGTGGAGGACAGGGCAGATGTGGACCTCCCTCTGTCGCCTCCCCCAGGCAGTGTACGGCGTGCTGCGCGTGATGGAGGGCCTGGAGGCTTTCGACGACCTGATGCGTCACACCCGCATCCAGCCCTGGTACCTGCGGATGGAGAAAGCCATTGCTGAGGCCCCCCAGTGACCTGAGTGTCCCCGGAGCGGTGGGACGCAGCAGAAGACGCCGGCTGCCGGGGACCAGGACCACTGGGTCAGCGGCTGATGCTGTGCAGTGGGTGGGGGATGGGATCCTCCTGCCTCTCGCCCTCCCCCCACCCCTCCAGCCCCCTGGCTTCTAGCACAAAACACCTGCCGAGGCCCTGGGACACTGGGGGACAAAAGCCAGGCTTGATTTCTGTTCACAGTCCCCCTGAGGGGCACAGAAAGCTTACCCCTCAGGCCCAGGTGGCCGACCCACCCTGACCCCCTTGTCCTGGGCCTCCCTGCGCTTCAGCTAGAACGTTCTCTGGGACTTTCTGTGGCCTACTCTGTCTGCACCCTGGGGGTGGGAATCGGGTCAGGCTCCTGCTCTGGACAGGACAGGTAGGAATAGTCTGGTTCACGAAGGATTTCATGCCTGGCTCATCCTGGTTCCAGCTCTTCCCAGGCGCCCCGGGACTGTGTGTCACGTTCGCAATAAAGAACAGGTTTGCTGCTGTGGCGGTGGTGGTGCTGTGGTGGGGCGTGTGGTGAGTGCTGGTTAGCGTCTTCAGTCCGAGGCCCCGGCCCGCCCTGGAGGTGGCCAGTTTGCCCAGTGCTGACTGGGCGTCAGGCCTGGGGCGAAGGACTTGGCAGGCTTTGTGTCACAGGGACCCCGCGACACCACCACAGGATAAGCAGCAGGGAGGCCTGAGATGTCCGAGGACACAGGTCCAGTTGTGCCCCTCACTGGCTGTGGGACTCTGGGCAGTGATGCCGCTCTCGGAGCCTCCGTGTCCTCATCCGCGAAATGGGCATAATGATAGCCTCCACCTCAAGGGGAGAGCGCGAGGGTTTGAGGGTGAGACGCGGGTCAAGTGTGGAGAAGGACGCCCAGCTCAGGGCAGGGGCTGGACTGGCTCCAGTCCGGCTCTCCAGGCCCGGGGAGCAGGGTTCCAGAACCTCCGAACCTCTGAAGCAGGTGGGCACCCAGGCTTCAGTTCCAGGCCTGGGGATGGGGACTCTGGGACAGGGAAAAGCCAGCTCTGGGAGTGAGGCGGGGTCTATGAGTGGAGCCCCGTCCTGAGCAGAGCATCCAGGGTCGGGGCTCCCCGTCCCCCCCATTCCTGTAGATGAAGAGCACGGTGGCCTCCAGATTCCCAGCAGGTGGCCAGTGGGCTGAACTCTCCTTGCCGGGTTCTCCCATCCCCCCAGACCTCCCAAGAGAGTCTTAAAATATTTCCTTTTTTAAGACAAAAATAATTCATGCTCCCTGCGATGGCAAACACTGAAATAAGGTGGAGGCCTGCTGAGCAGTCTGGAGGCCAACAGCCTAACGTTTGGAAGCAGCGGCCTCAGTTTCTCCTGCGGAGCCGGCCTGCTACCTGCTTGTTCCCATTCCCATCACCGGCTTCTGTCCGCGCCGGCCCACGTCGCACTGGCTTGTTCCTCACGAGCCGCGTGGATGAGCCACAGCCCTGGGCTGTGGCCCTCCAGCCAGGGGAACACCAGTGTGTCCAGAATGCGGGCCCCCTGAATCGGGCCTGAAGTCCTGGTCCTAGAGCCTCCCTCAGCAGGATAGGAACTGGGCCACAGGCCTCCCCGCGCCCCTGGAGCAAAGGCCTTTCAGGACTTACGGCCTGATGGCAGGAGAAACCGAGGCTGCTGCTTCCAGACGTTAGGCTCCTCCTGCTCAGCCCAGCGACTGTGGCCCCCAGCCCCCGGGGCTTCCCCACTGAGGCCTGGTCTGGCAAACGAGGCCCAGGTGCACGCCAGGCCCCAGCCCCCAGCCACTACCTTCTCCCTGTGTTCACAGACTGAGGTTTTCTTCTGTCTCTGCATTTGGCAGAGGACCTGTTGGTGGCTGAGCCGTGCCAGGGACAGGGACCTGACTCCTGACTGGGGCTTTTCTCCTGGGGCTGCTGCAGGCACAAGGCACCCGCCTGCACTCCCTCTACCCTCCTCCACTGAATGGTCACCTTGATGAAAAGTCCAAGGACTGTGCTATCTAGACCTGCTCCCAGGTGTGGGGCTGGAGAATGGCTTGTCAACCCAACGCCACCATGGGACACCGACTGAGCGTGCTTCCCCCTCCTCCATCCCAGGGGACAACCCTGCCTCAGTTTCCCCAAATGCTGCTGGGCCAGCCCCTGCGTGTATTTTCCCATAACCACTAGAGGGCAGTAGAGAACGCTAAACAAGGCCTCATGCTGCCACCTTGTGACCAACTTCAGCATTGCATCTTGTCTGGACAATCTTTGTTCTCTAGGGACTCTTATTTGCCCATTAGTAAAATGGATTTAGCAGGTAAGGGTCCGAAAATGGGCAGGCAGGAAAAGCCACACTTCTTGGCGGAAAGGGCCCCAAGTCAAGAACCTCTGTCCCGTTTTTGGTCAAGCTCAGATCAGGGCGTGTGCCTGTGGCCTTGATGACAGTGGAAGGCCGGAGGTGGGAACCATGCCAATACCTGCTGTGACCTTGGGTGAGGCCCATCTTTGCAAGCTCTTGGAAGTCAGATAACGTTCATGGGTTGATGTGGTCGGAGATGGAAAGACTGCACAGAGTCGATTTGCACGGTTGACATGTGATAGGCGTTTTATGCAGCTGGTGGGGTCTGCTGTCCTCAGAACACACTCCCTGCTCTTTTCCCAACCGGGCTCCCAAAGCTCACGGTCAAGAGCTCCAGGAAGCAAGAAGAGAGGAGCTGTGAGAACAGCGAGATCCTTCTGCCCTGGGAGTCAGGGAGGTCTCCCTGGGGAGGGCAAGCCACATCCGGGGCCTCAAGAATCGGGAGGATTCCGATTTGCTTTTTTCTGTTTGTTAGATTGTTAAATTTTAAAACTTCACTTTGATTATGCAAATAATTAATGTTTATTGTACATGAATAAAACTTTCAGGTAAGCAAAAAGATGATGCCGATTACTTACGGTCCCACCGAACTAGAGATACGACCACTTAAAGATTTTTGGAATACAGCCTTCTAGATTATTTTTTATGCAGCTTATAGTGCATATATGTGTGCATGTATATATGTATTTTTTTAAATATTTTATTTATTTATTTGACAGAGAGAGAGAACACAAGTGGGGCAGAGGGACAGGGAGAAGCAGGCTCCCTGCTGAGCAGGGAGTCTGATCTGGGACTCGATCCCGGGACCCTGGGATTGTGACCGAGACAAAGGCATACACCCAACCGACAGAGCCACCCAGGTGCCCCTATATATGTATTTTTATAAATAATATATATATGTCAGTTAAATGGGGCCTATTTTATGGCAAGCATTGTTTTAAGCACTCTATGTTTTACCTTATTTAATCTTTGCAACCCCATTTTACAAATGAGCAAACAGCCATCAGAGAGGTTAAGTGAATTGCCCACGGTCACACAGCTAGTCAGTGGCAGAGGTGGGATCTGAACCCAGATCTCCTGGCTCCAGCATCCTCAGTCTTAACACAGTGTCTAGGTAAGTTTTTCCTTTTTTTAAGTAAAAATTCAGATTGTGTAGGATGCCTAGGTGGCTCAGTTGGTTGAGAGTCTGCCTTCGGCTCAGGTCATGATCCCAGGGTTCTGGGATCAAGCCCCATGTTGGGCTCCCCGCTCAGCAAGGAGCCTGCTTCTTCCTCTCCCCCTGCTCGTGCTCTCTCTCTCTCTCAAATAAATAAATCTTTTCTTTTATTTTTAAAGATTTTATTTATTTTTATTTGACAGTGACACAGCGAGAGAGGGAATACAATCAGGGAGGGTAGGAGAGGGAGAAGCAGGCTTCCCACCAAGCAGGAAGCCCAGTGTGGGGCTTGATCCCAGGACTCTGGGATCATGACCTGAGCTGAAGGCAGACGCTTAATGACCGAGCCACCCAGGCACCTGTAAACAAAACAAAACAAAACAAAACAACATAATCACAATCCTTTGTAAGAGGGAGGTGTGACTCCAGAGGAGAAGATGAGAAGCAGTGGCCAGGGGAGATTCGAGAAAGGGCCAAGGAATACTAATGCCTCCAGAACCCAGAGGGGCAAGGAGACGGCCTCTCCTCAGGAGCCTCTGATCTCCTTGATCTCAGCGGACACCTTGATCTCAGCCCAGTGAAACTGAGTTCGGACCTCCAGCCTCTAGCACTGGAAGGGAGTAGATATGTCTTAAGACACTACGTTTGTGGGACAGCAGTCATAGGACCCCATTCACATGACCTAAGCCAGTGTGCTTGGGGAAGAGAATCGGTAACCGGGGTCTAGTGACCTCCGGCGAGTCCCTTGTCCTGTCAGTTTCCTCCTCTGGAAAACGAGGGGTGGGGCTGAGTTCTTAGGTGCGGAGGGGACGCCGCACCCCCGGCCAGCAGGGGCAGGGCCAGCCCCGTCTCTGGCAGCATCCACAAGTGCTGCGGGAGATAAGGGGCCGTGTGGATGGGCCACAGCGAATGGCGGAAAGAGATGGCTGGTGGCTGTCCTCGCCAGCTTCTGTTCCAGGAAGCTGCCAGCAGGAGGCCCAGGTCTATCTCGCCCCCTCTGGGGACAGGTCTCTGGCCCTCTCTGGCCTCAGTTTACTCATCCTGGATTCTTGCCTGGCCTACCCCATTGTAGCCAGCCCCGGCCAGTCTTTCCAGCCGCTGTGACCAGTCCTCGCTGGTTCACTCCAGTTTCCTTGTCAGCCCCGGAGGGCAGGGACCAAGGTTCACGGCTGGGCAGCTGGGCCCAGCACACAGGTGCTCCCTTCTCCCTTCCCCTACATTCCAACCTGCTCTGACCAGTGAGATCGGGATTGGGGGCGGCCCAGCTCGGAGCCAAGGTTGAGAACATGGCTTCAGAGTCAACAAAGCTGGTTTGAATCTCAGTTCAACATTTACTTAGCCTTTGTATGAACCCGGACAAGTCCCTTCCCCTCTGAGCTGTCAGGAAGGTACTGTGCCCGTCTTGGGGAGGCTCAGAGAGGCAGGAGATTTGCCCAGAATCACACAGCCAGGTGCCAGGATTCAAGCATCCGCCTGCCCAAAGCTTCCCAGGCTCTCTGTGGCCTCCCGGCCCAGGAGAGTAGCCAGGCACCGGGTGCCAACTGCCTGAGGCGAGGCAAAGAGCTCCCGTTCCTGGGTGAAAGTCCTCGCAGGTGGGCGGAAGCATGGTCCCTGTCTCCTGGGCCTCCTGGTGGGCAGCCCCAACAAAGCCCGGGGCTCTGCTGATCTGCATTTCAGGCCCTGTCACCTACTCACGGTGAGGCCCTGGGCAAGTCACTTCCCCCCCAGCCTCAGTTTCCTTATCTGTAAAATGGGGTCATGGCAGCAGGAACCCGTGCTTGAACCTCCGAGGGCTGAGCTAAGTTCCGTGCGTGCAGTGCCCCAGCCAGTGCCCTCAGAATTAGAGATGGAAGGGCCTAGCTTCAGGAGAGAGGCACGAAGAGGATTTGCCTGATCCTGCAGCACAAAGGGCTTCCCTGCCCCAAACCCCAGGTTGGATACTTTTAGATGCCAGAGACCCCTGGCGTGCACAAGCCTCCTCAAACTGGAGGCTGGGATGACAAGCACTGAGGGCGAAATTACTGTGGGTTTGCGATCCTGGTTGGGGGAGGGGAGCTGGCTTTTAAGGACCAGTCCTTTCAATTTCCTGTCTCATTTCGACATTTAAAAAAATCATTATTTTTTAAATGTGAGTATACTGGAACACAATGTTACATTTCATTCCAACTTAAAAAGAATAATTTATGCCTTGCATTCTTTATTTTATTTATTTGAGAGAGGGAGAGAGCATGCACGTGGGAGTGGGGGAGGGACAAGCAGACTCATGCTGAGCTCAGACCCCGACGTGGGGCTCGATCTCACAACCCTGAGACCATGACCTGAGCCGAAATTGTGAATTGGATGCTTAACGGACTGAGCCACCTGGGCACCCCACATTCTTCTTCTTTTTAAGATTTTATTTTTCAGTGATCTTTACACCCAACGAACTCACCACCCTGAGATCAAGAGTCCCAGGATCCGTCGTCCGAGCCAGCCAGGTGCCCCTCATTCCAACTAATAGTCCCCCCAGGCAAGTCTTATTTTCTTCGTCTATGGACAAACAGGCTCAGAGAGGTGGTGTGACTTGCCCAAGGCCACACCTGAGCCACAGTGGGGCAGGGATTTCCAGGGGCCCGGTGTCTATCCACAGAAAGACCGCCTTTCTGCAGCTCCCCCCCTTTCCCCAGACTGCACCAGGCTCCCCCGGCCCTAACCTCACAGGAGGAGGCTGGACGCCATCTGCAAAGACCTGAGGGCCTGAGAGGAGCCCCCCAACCCGCCCCCAAAGTGCCAGCTGGTTGCAAACCCCAACCCAGGCGGAGGCTCCTCTCGGCCAAGACGAAGGAATTGGTGGGCTAACCAAGTGCGTTTGTTTCCTGTTCCAGCTGTGATAAGTTAGCACAGACGTAGTGACTTAACCAATACGAAATTACTACCTTACAGTTCTGGAGGTCGGGAGCCTCACGTGTGTCTTACTAGGCTAAAATCAAGGTGTCAGCGGGGCCGTGTTCCTCCTGGAGAGTCTCGGTGGAGAATCCATTCCTCATCTCTTCCAGCTCCTAGGGGCCGCCCACATTCCTTGACTTGTGGCCCCTTCCTCCATCTTCAGAGCCAGTGACCTCGGGCTGAGTCCTTCCCGCGCCTTCTCCCTGGCCCTCCCTGCTCCGTCTCCCCCACTGAAGGACCCATGTGATTACCTGGGGCCCGTCGGGGTAATCCAGGATAATCTCCCTATTCTAAGGTCAGCTGATTAGCAAGCGTGGTTGCCCTGCGCCGTGTAACCTAATTCACAGGTTCTGTGGGTTAGGACAGGGACATCTTTGGGAGGGGGCATAACTCGGCCTGCTGTACCACAGAAGAGTTGGGAGAGCAGGCTCGGGGTAAAGGGGTCTACTTGCCAAGCCCCAGTCATTGGGAACCGGTTTCCGCTTGTTACCGCGGCAATGAACAGCTGGAGGAGGTGGGGTTTTAGTTTCCCCAGAGGCAGCCCAGGCGGCCGTCAGCAAATCACCATAAACTTAGATACATGACCCCGAACGACAAAATTTCACTCTCATCGTTCAGGAGCCCCGAGTCTCGAATCCAGGTGTTGGTGGCATTGGGTCCTTCTGGACAATCTGAGGGAGAAACTTCTTGCCTCTCCCCTTGCTTTGGGCGGCTCCCTGCAATCCTTGGCGGTTCTTGGCCCTGTGGTCACATGGCCTTTTCCCTGTCTCTCTCTTACGGGCATGTCTGTCCAAAGTCCCCTGTTCTAGGACACCACTCATTGGACTTGGGGCTCACTGTAATCCAGCGTGACCTCACTTTAACTTGATTATGTCTGCAAAAGCCCTATTTCCAAGCGAAGCCCACATTCTGAGGTTCCCAGGGGACAGGAGTTTTGAGGGGATGCTCTTCGACCCGGTACAAGTGGTATATACACCAGTTTCAAACTGGGCACACTTCTGGGTCTCCCTACAGCTTCTGAATGCCACAGCCCTCCGCTGGGTTTCCCAAGCTGCTTCCTACTACCCCCTGCTGCCCTGACCTGTGGTACTTGGGGCCATCAGGGGACAGAGTGTAGATAGTTACTTAATGAAAACGGTACCCCACACTGTTGTTAAGTGTTGGAGATACAAACGCATTCGCTGGCCCCTCCCTGGGGAGACAGGCAGAAAGCAAATCAAGAATGCCAGGTGGGGGGTCCCTGGGTGGCTCAGTTGGTTGGGCGTCTGCCTTCGGCTCAGGTCATGATCCTAGGATCCTGGAATGGAGCCCCGCACTGGGCTCCTTGCTCAGCGGGGAGCCTGCTTCTCCCTCTCCCTCTGCCCCTCTCTTGGCTCATGCACTCTTGCTCGCTCTCAAATAAATAAAATCTTTACAAACAAAAAAATGAATGCCTGGCGGGGCCCTGCAGCACCCCTAAGTGTGCAAGTGCACACTGGCGAGGCTGGGGAAGGCAGCCCGGGAGCCGACAGCACGCATAGCCTCCCCCCGCAGTTTCACGGAGGGCACGGAGGGATCAGCTCTGCCCAAGACAGACTCAATCGGAGGAGGGCTGAACTGGGCTCTGGTGACCTGCGTAGCGCACCCCAAATCCTACAGATACCCACGCTCGGGAGGGCATGCCTCTGAGAAGCCCAGCGGGGCTAGCTTTCTCCTGTTCTGATGACAAACGCGGATTCATCTTCCAGCGTGCAAACACCCCCTCCCCCACCACCTAAGCCCGCATCAGAAAGATCACGGCTCCGTCCTCAGCTTTGAAACAACTTTATTAGAAGGCTGTTTTAAATGACAACTTCCAATTCCTTCTTAATTTGCTTCTGCACAAATTCCAGTTATCGCTAGATTTATATATAACAATTTTTGCATTGATCTTTGCGTCCTATCGGAATTGTCCTCACCAGGCCCTTCTGGTGGAATGGAAGTGCGACCGCGGGTCGCAGGCTAACCAGCATTGCTGAGCAGGGGCGGTAGCGGCTGGGGGTAGGGCCAGGGGCAGGGGAGGGGCCCTGGGCAGGAGCCCACTGCACAGGCGGGGCGGGGTACTGGCCGCCCTCTCCTGGGTCCCCCACCCCAAACTCACAGTGATAGGCCCCTCAGCGCCTTATCACTCGAAAGGATGAAATAAAGAGATCCTCCCAGCCCAAGAAATTATTTGGACTTCCATCTTCAATGGAATTGAGATTTCTGCCACTCTTCCCGCACCTTATCGAACCCTCAGATCCTAAGGCTTCCTGGGTGCGAGCCCTGTCCCAACCTGCCCAAGGTCATCTCCCCTTGACCAGGGCCCCTCCCCCCCTGGCCTTTTATCTGTCGCCAGTTCCGCGGAATTTCTTTGGACAGACTTGACGTCAGTGTGGCCATTGGTGGGAAAGGTCACTCCCACGGCCCCTCCTTCCTCTCCCCACCCGGCCTGGAGGGTGTTGGGAAGGTACAATCAACCCTGAACATAAATATGAATACAAAATGAACTTGAAAATGACAGGCTATTAATTAAACAAATCTATAAAAATAGTTAGGACATAACTCTGTTCAAATAAATACGAAATAAATAGGCTCCAAGCAGTGTGACACCCTGCGTCATTGGAATGTGAGGCTGGTCCCATTCTGCCCCGACTGGGATTGGACCCAAATCCCCAGGGGCTCGGAAACAGACTTTAATGCAGTCGGCCAGGCTCTCTACCCCCTTTGTCTTCCCTGCGGAAGCACAGAGCGTACACGTCTGTCCAGCTTGTCCTTCTGAACAAAACCCTTTGCCCAATGACACCTAGTTAAGGCCTTGAACACCTTTTCCTTCTCTTATCGGGGCACATAGACACGGGGCAGCGGCTGCCCCTTCCCGCAGCTCCAGGACGCCTGCCCTGCTCTGATTCCAGAGCGGGGACAGGGAGTTGTTCTGAGCCAGTGCCAGTGCCGCCGGAGTCTGGGGCCAGCTCAGAGCACCAAGACACCCTCCCCGCCGGCGGCAGGAGCAGCAAGGGGCCGGCATGCGCCTTCTGGGAAGCCACGCGGCCAGTGGCGGGGCTGGGCCCTGTCCCCTGCGTGCACACGCACATCTGGGGGCCCGTCTGTCGGGGAGCTCAGAAGCCAACAGCAGGGCTCAGATGAGGGTGAGCACAGAAGCCGGACTCCTCCCTCTCGCCGGCACAACCTAGCCAGAGGGGACCCCGCAGGCCAGGAAGCCGGGGTGCGCGGCCCCCACGGGCCAAGGGGAGAGGAGCGAGCGCCAACACCGGGAAAGGGCTGGTGCCCTCCTCCTGCTGTATTAACACAGCGGTGAAGAAGGAAGCAAGGCGGGCACGGGGTGGGCGCCCGGCAGGCCAGAGGGCAGGGCCCGCGGCTGGTGGTCTGGCTGCGTGATGGAAGAATGAAGCCGGCTCCGGGCCCTGGTCCAGCAGGCACCACAGGAGACATGACGTCCTGTCCCTGCGTGTGTGTGCCCATGTCCTGCTGGCCCCTGGGACAGACGTGCCGCCAGCCAGGGTCAGCAGGACGCAGCCAGTGGGCCTGCCGGGCCCTGCCCTTCTCCCTCGCGGGCGCATTTTTTCACAGCTTGGCTTCAGTCAGCTTAGTGTTGGCACATTCACAGAATGGATGGCTACACATCCCGGGGCTGCGGGCCTGGGATCCGTGAGTCTGCCGAGCGAGGCGCGGCTGCCCCTCCCCGTCCCATCACCGCGACTGCACACCCAGGGTGATCTTCAGGTTCTCGTAGACCACGTAGCTGATGCTCACGGCTGGGATCACCTTCATGAAGTTGGGGGCCAGCCCCCGGTACAGGCCAAAGGCCCCCTCGGTCCGCAGGATCTGTCTGAAGAGGCTGCTCATGGTCACCTCCGGAGCGCCCTCGATGGAGGCTGTCGTGAGAGAGGCACCCGTCAGGGGTTTGCCAGCTCCTCCCTGGAGCCCGACCTGCCCGGGGAGACGGGCCCCTGGGGACGGGCCCAGAAGCGGCGTTACCTTGGGCTTGCATCCGGGTCCTGACCAGGGCCAGTGGGTAGCTGGCCAGCTGGCCACACGTGCTGGACATGGTGCCACAGGCCAGGAGCACGAACACGCCGGGGTCTGCGCTGTTGACCGCATAGCGCTGCAGCCAAGCGTTCTTGAGCGTCTGGAAGGGGCAAGGGGGCCAGGGGGACGGGATGAGCCCAAGTGCCTGTGAGCCCCGGAAAGAGCTTACGAGGCACGAAGACATGGGTCTGGGGGTGGGGGCACAGTCATCAGATCTGCACAGGGGGCATTTCCTCGTCACATGGGATCCTCGAGGCCACTGTAACCTGATTCACTTGGCCTGCCTGCCCTTTGTTTCTGCTGTCACTGGGGATTCCTGGATGGGACAGGGAGTGGGCAGCACCCCCTTCCCCACCCAGAGAGCCTGACTTCCATGGTCTGCAGTTTGCTGTGGGCCCAGAGAGCCCTCCTAGCATCGCAGTCTGCCCTAGATCTGCACTCGAGTCCCTGAGGGTGCAGAACCCGGGGGCTGCCAGGGGCAGGCGGCGTGGCAGGAGACCCTTGCGGAGAACAGAGGGTCTGGGAGGAGACACTCTTTGTAGCAGCCATCCCCCAGTGTCCATCAGGGAGTGAGAACAGGCAGGGGAGGGCAGCTGGGGGGGGGGGGTTCTGAATCCCTGCTACAGGGGCAAGGGGCCTGAGTCCGCTAGGCCCTCACCTCGTAGACGGCTAGGTCTATGCCAGCGTAGGGGATGATCCCCAGCATGTTGGGAACGTAGCCTTTGTAAAAGGCGGCCATCCCCTCTCTGGCCAGGATCTTCCTGGCACAGTCCAGCATGCCCGAGTACTGGCCGGTCTTGCGCAGGGCCATCCGGGTCTTCAGAACCTGGGGAACCCAAAAGGAGCGATGGGAGCGTGAGCATGGCCCGCTCCTCACCCTCAGCCCCACACTCACTGCCCGCTCTAGGACCAAGGCGGCCCTCACCTCCATTGGGTAGATGCTGCTCTGGGCGATGGCCCCAGCCAAGGACCCGGCCACAAGTCTCTCGTGAATCCTCAGGGTCTCCTGGTCACTCCCCACGAGACGCTTGATCTAGAACACAGAGCGAATGAAGGGCTCTATCCCAGAGACCGGCACCACCCCAGGGCTCTTCCCAGAGCCAAGACCTAGTGTCCCTGGCACGTCGGACCCTGCCCAGAAATAGAAGGAACTGGCCCACGCTGGGGCTGGCAGCAGAGTCGGGGCTGGACCCAGCTGCCTGCCTCGCCCTGCTGTCCCCTGGGTACAGTGACCGGCTCCAGCTTCCAAGGCATCAGCAGGGCAGGGACCTCGGGCCAGGGAAGCTCAGGAAGCAGCTGACGACAGGCGACTTGCCTGGGGAAGCCGGACCCTCACCTGCTCGTAGGCCATGAATTTGATGGCCGACTCGGGGGCAATTTTGAGGACGTTGATGCCGTTGCCCCGCCAGAGGGATTTGGCTCCACCTTCTCGAATCATCTGCGTGAACCCGCCCACAATGCACATGTTGTTGCTGCGGGAGGCATGGACCTGGGGAGGGAAGGACTAGCAGTCAGGAAGGACCCCAGGGCCAGGGGGCGGCCGTCACGGGACAGAGAGCCTCTACCGCAGGCCCGCACACTGGGGTCAGAAGGCAGCTCTCTCCTGTCGGGGTTCTGAAGGGTAACTCAGCACTGGGAAAATCCGACACGGCTATCCCCGGTCTTCACGGTGCACCTACTGTGTGCCCACGTTGTGCCGGACGCCCCTGCGGCTTCTACTTTAAACACGGTTTTTTTCAACAGAGCTTTTTATTACGGGACAATTTCAAACACGACAAAAGTGCCGAGAATTACATAATAGGCTTTCATGAACCCACAACCAGCTTTGCCAATCCTAAAACCAAGGATCGCTTTTTTTTTTTTTTAACAGATTTTATTTATTTAACAGAGAGAAAGAGATCACAAGTAGACAGGCAGAGGGAGAGGGGGAAGCAGGCTCCCTGCCGAGCAGGGAGCCCAATGCGGGGCTGGATCCCAGGACCCTGAGATCATGACCTGAGCCGAAGGCAGAGGCTTTAACCCACTGAGTGACCCAGGCGCTCCCACGGATCACTTTCGGGCCCATCCCAGGTACTGTCATTCCACCCACGGACTGCTTTGCATCTCCTACCGCATTCCCAGGAATTTGGTGAAGAAAAACCAACCGGGGAGGCAATCTGTTCAAGCCCCTTGGTTTTTACAGAGGAACGGAAGTCCCGGCACTGAAGTGACTGGCCCAAGGTCACACAGCTGTGAGGGCAAGATCCCGGTCAGGTTCTATCCCCTAAAGCTCTTCTCCCCAAACCATTCTGCCTCCCCATTTCCGCAAGAGAAGGGAGTTCATGTTTAACGGGCTCAGGAGGGCTAGATGGGGAAGAAAGCATGGCACCTTTTCTTTCTTCCTTACTTTTCTTTTTATAAACAATTTTAGGTAGTGGGACGCCTGGGTGGGTGAGTCAGTTAAGCATCTGCCTTTGGCTCTGGTCATGATCCCAGGGTCCTGGGATGGAGCCCTGCATGGCGCTCCTTGCTCAAGAGGGAGGCTGCTTCTCCCTCCACCTGCCGCTGTCCCTGCTTGTACTCTCTCTCTGACAAATAAACAAAATCTTAAAAAAAAAAAAGTGAAATAAAGAATTTTAGGTAGTCAACAAACAGTGCAATCGTGGTTTCTGGAGAACTCGGTAACTCATCACTTCCCTACAAGACCCAGTGCTCACCATCCCAGGAGGATGACACCTTTTCCGAGCAGGGCTCAGAAACACCAGCGCTGGCACACAAGCGAGGAGCCGAGGGGGGTGACCGGACATGTTCAGACGACACTGAAATCCAACAGGGTGTCCTCGTGCACGCCAATTTCGCAAGCCTGTCCCTGACGTCGGCCTAGCTTATCTCTGTCCTGTGGACGTGGAGGCGGGCGCCCGGCCAAGGTAAAGGCGTCTGGGCCAGGTGGGGGTACGCTCGTACCCACCCCGTGTGCTACCTATGCAACATGTGCCCAAGGAAACAGCTTCCTGCCACCCCTGTTCTCACTGGCTTCACCTGTCCACATTTCAGCCCTAATGTGACCCCTGGCTTTCGTGCCCCAGATATGATGAAGTAAACTGCGTGCAGAAGGGCACTTGGACCTGGATCTTCTGTCGCCCTTGTCTGAGCAACAATTCCCATCGAAGTTATTGGGTTAGAAAAGTAGGGCCCAAAGAGTGCAAGACGAAGGAGAAAACCGACCCACTGAGGACCCACGGGGTGGAAACCGGGTGGCCTGAGGCCTGTTTTCCTACGCACCTGCATGAGCACCTTGAGTCTGTCCAGGGGCGCGGTGCAAGTTCTGGATACGGCCCCCGCCCCGCCTCCAGCCACCAGGTGTCTCCACCACATCCCCGTCTGCCTCTCCTCCACCGTGAATTCATCGGGGACCGTCAAATTCTCCCCCACATCAAAGATCTGCAAGGAAGACCAGCAGAGATAAAGCAAGCAGGCTCCTGACGCCTGTGGCCACGCTGCTGGCAGCCAGCCAGGTCTGGAACCCGGCACCGTCCAGAACGGCCGACCCTGAGGCCCAGGGTGGTGGTGGTGGGGGTCACTGCGTGGAGGTGGCACGGCTCTGTCCCTGCGTGAGCCCTGCAGAGGCCCAGGGAGAGGATGTGAGAGCGCAGCTGGAGAAAGGCGGTTATAAAACCACTTGGCCAGCCTTGCAGATACTTGCCCACGGCTCCCGCAAGAACGGCTTACAAAGGCATTTCAGCTGAGGATCACCAGACTGCCTACACGGAAAGGGTCAAGTCAGGGGTAAAAATTCTGAAACCCGATGTGTAACCAGATCACGCTGGCAGAACATTACGTAAGGCCTCGGCAAATATCAGAGGGCTGCGCGGCCTATGTAACAGCCGCTCTCCTGGGCGGCATCCTGCCTGGTCAGAGCCAGCTCTGCTCCGAGGCCTGGAACACGCGCCAGGCTGCAGCCAGCCGGAGAGCCGGGGTGCCCTGGGGTGAGGCCCTGCCCCGGGCACTGCGACAGCCGGACCAGAGGCGCGCCGCCGGCCTCCCCTCCCAGAGCGGCCAGTCTGGGGCGGCGGAGATGGGACATGGGGTGGGCGTACAAGCAGATGGGTGAGGATGGGTCTTTCTGAACAGCAGCTCTGACAGCAGTGAGAAAGCAGCATGTATGGGACCGTGGGGACATTTTCTTTACCAGAGAGAGAGGACACCGAAAATGGGGTGCTGGGGGAAGAAACTTAATGGCTCTATTTGTTCTAGTCGAGTGTCCCCACTGCCGCAGGCGCGCGTGGGCTTCGGGAGAACAAGCAGGATTGGGGAAGGGGTGTTTGGAGTGGACCCTGAAGGACAGGCAGCACGCGGGGCGGGAGGGCCCCCGGGCAGAGGGAAGCCCGTGTCTGGGAAGTGGTCAGGCTGCCTGGCGCGTGGGAACGGAGGGCACGCGTGGAGGGCTCCGTGGGGGCTGGCGGAGGAGCGGGGTCTCGTGCTGAAGAGGAGGCAAGGCCTCACACCGGGATGGGGGCTGACGCCCGGAGAACGGACGTGTGAACGCGTGAGGGAGAAAGCGCCTCCACGTCCCGGGCCCCGGGCCTCACCGTGGAATGCTTCCAGTACAGGATGATCTCGGGGATGTTTTCCACAGGGTGCAGAAGGTGGTAGTCTCTCCACTCGTTCCAGTCGATGGTCATCGTGCCGTTTTTATCCATGCTGCAAGACAAGCGCACGGTCGGTTGCCCCTGGGGTGAGCAGGCCCGTGTGTCGGCTGCACGTCCCCCCCACTCCAGGCGAGCCCTGGGCAGGCGCTGGGCCACCGAGGAAACCACGGGAGGTGCCTCTGCCCCAGCGAAGAGGCGAGGTGGCTGCACATCCCACTTCGCACAAAAACGGGACTACAATGGCCCACAAGAACCCCGCTGTGATCAGGCACAGAGGTCAAGGAGGGAGGGAGTCACCAGGGTGACATGGATACTTACTAGGTGACAGGGCCCCAGAAGTGGCCCGTTCGTATTCTGACAGACAGACAAAGGAGGATGCAGAGGAGAGAGGAGAAACACAGATAAGTGCTCTGAGCAGATGTTAGTGAAGCAGGCACACACGACGGCCCGATGCCCAGGGAGCCGTCCAAGAGGCAGCTGTCCCCGACCAGCCGCTTCCGGCCCCGGGGAGCTGGAAAGGCGCAGGCAGCAGACGCTGCGCTCTGAAGGCGAAGCTGCGTGATTTCCCGGCATAGCCGCTCTGCTCTGCCCCGGGACCAGGGCTCCCCTGGGAGCTGTCTCGGGGCAGCACGGCTGATTACGGGGCGGAAAAAAGTCCGCATTCTCAGGGAGAAGTCCGCCCTGCGCGGGTGCTGAGCTTAGCCCCTACCCCTTCCCCACCAAGCAGAGAGGCTGCTCCTTGCTTGCCTTTCACCCACTTGAAATCCCCCCAACTGGTCTTTTCTCTTCACGGGTCACCGGTGAGCGGGCACACTTCCAGGTGATCTGTGACTCTGGCCTGGGACTCAGGGAGCGGCTGCTCCTGGGGAGGGGCTGCCTGCTCATGGCGTCAAACCACCAGGAGCCAAAGTTCAGAGCAATGGGGTCAGTACAGTGAAGGGCGCCACGCGGTTGGTGCAAGAACCTTTCTTTCATCACACGTTTGTTAAACCACATACAGAGGCTGACGAAGCTCTCACCTCTTGAGAATCTTCTCGGCCTGCTGTTCGGATATCTTGACGCCCAGGTCCCGCAGGGACTGCATGATCTCCTGGGCATCGATCCGGCCTGCAACGAGAGAGGGTTCAGCCAGGGGCCGGGCCTGCCAGAGCCGAGACCCGGGGTGGCTGCTGGGTCTGAAGGCAATGCTCACCATCATTCTTCTTGTCCAAACTCTTGAACACCAGCCTCAGCTTCTTCTCGTGATCTTGGAGATAATGGACAAACTCTTCGAAGTCGAGCTGCCCATCGAGGTCTTTATCGCCAGCTTGCACAATTTTCTGTAAAACAAAAGTTAAGGTTTTGTCCTTGAGCTCGTGCCCCAGCTTTTCCTTGTTCCTCAGGGTGTCCCGTCCCCAGGAAATGACTGTGCCAACCCATGAACAGGGGTGGCCCCAAGGACCTGAGGTGCTTCCTCTGCTCTATTCCCCAGGCCACCATTTGGATCCTCGAGGCCTGGCCAGAACCCAAGGCAAGAGCCCGCCTTGCTTCCCTCATAAGCAAAGAGGAAAAAGGGACTCCTGGGAGGTGCCTTCAGACACAGGCCAGCAGTGGCCAGCTTGGCATGTTCTCATCCCAAGTGTCCTGAAGGCTAACTTATTGTACAGCCGAGGTCAGCCGTGCGGCTCCCCTGCAGCCGTGTCCCTGGTGCGCAGCCTCGGCCCGCATGCTCCCCGCCCACATGTGGGGACGGCCTTGGGCGCTCCAGATACCATCAGGAATGCTGCAGCTTGCCCTTTTTATCCCCAACGGTGGCACCGGCCCAAGAACAAATGGGTGACCAGGGTAAAGGTATGGGGGCAGAGCTGGCCCTTGCCAATGCCTGAGTGGCAGAAACGTTGCCAGAGGACCGGGGTAGGAGCCAAGGGGGACTATTCTTGGGCGTGGGCATGGGCTTGATGGCACTGCTGGCCTCCGATCGCAGGGGAGCCAGATGACATAACTGACCTCAGCTCCCTCGACCAGGTACCAAAAAGCAGGCCAGCTCTTAGTAGTTTCCAGACCCAAAAAGGCTTGAAGAGACCCCTTGGACAGAACTCTGTGCCTGCCCTTAGAAGTCACTTTGGTGCAGCAGCTATAGTTTTGCATGCTCAGCCCCTGGAAATTCTCCCCAAACCAGTAAGCCCTTGGCCTGTGCCACGGGGCCTGCTAAAGGCTTGACCTCTAGTACCCTGCTGAATCCTCTCAAGCAGTTCTAGGAGGCAGGTACTGTCATTCCCCTCATTTTTACCGAGAAGAAAACAAGCTCAGAGAGGTTAAGTAATTTATCCAAGGTTACGCAGCCGGGGAAGTGGTGGGTGGGATTCAAGCTCAGCCTGTTGGGACTCCAGAGCCACCTCCCTGGAAATCCTGCTGCCACCCTAAAAGTTAATCTCAAGAAGGCAGGTGACACACACGAGTCACTGCAACCTAGCAACACCCCCAAAATCTGGACCGAGAACCTCCTAAGGAAAATGGTCATAGTTTACCTGTGTTGCCCAATTCTCTTGGTGAGAAACGGGCTCAGTAGTCACAAACCAGTATGGCTTTAAAAGTGAGCCATGGGGCGCCTGGGTGGCTCAGTTGTTAGGCGTCTGCCTTCGGCTCAGGTCATGATCCCAGGGTCCTGGGATAGAGCCCTGCATTGGGTTCCCTGCTCAGGGGGGAGCCTGCTTCTCCCTCTCCTACTTTCCCTGCTTGTGTTCCCTCTCTTGCTGTGTCTCGCTCTGTCAAATAAATTAAAAAAATAATAAATAAATAAAATAAAAAATAAAAGTGTCTGAGCCAGTGGGTTTGGAAATGGATGGACCATTGGCGAGCTGGTGCTCTCCAAGGATTATGATCATGGCTACTGTCTGAACCAGCTGATGGCCCTGTGTGACTGCTCAGCCACTAAGGGTACGAGGAGGAGGCCTGGAGAGACACTATGTCACCTAACATGATCCAAAGAACAACGCCGGGGGTGTGGCTGGAATGTGAGACAGAGGCTGGCACGTATTTTATCGGCTATCTGGAGTTAACTTCCTGCCGACATCTGTGCTCTCGGCCAAGAATGGTACAAATTACATATAGGGTTATCATTCTAGATTTATGGCAGGAGTGGAAATAGAATCTAGGAGGCGAATGTTAGGCACAGAGCTCTTTGGTATCTGGGCTGCTCTGCCACCAACGCGATCCATGTGCCTTCGTGGGGGTGGGTGCCCTGTAATGCAGAGAACCCAAGGATGTTCTCACGGCAGCACATTTCAAGACATTCTCAAAGTCCTTGCTTCTACCACAGAACCACCTGGCCTATTTTCTGTCTCCTTCCCAGGATATGCCAACCACCATCCCCGCACACCATCCGGCACACCATCCGACCTCTACAGCCATCATGAGCAGTGGGGGACAGCATGAGATCTGATTAACAGACAAGTCAGGATGCCCCTTTCGGAGGCAAGGGGCCCTCCACAGGCTCTGGAGCCATTTCCCCATCTTTAAAACGTCATGATTTCTGCTGATCCTGCTCCCAAGGGAAGTCTGGGAAGGCTACCCCTCCCCAGGACACAGTCTGGCCAGCTCCAGCCTCCGCAGCTCTGGTCCCAACCCCTGGGGCTCCAACAGGAGCTTCTCTGCCTCTCCCTCCCCCAGCTCTGAGAAACGGCCCCACAGTGGCTGGGCTGTGGCCCCCTTCGCGGCCCTGTATTTCTCTGGAACTCTCATCACCCCCCCCCCCCCCAATCCCCGGCAGAATTCCTTTCCATCTCCCACAGGTATCTTCCCAGTAATTCCGACCTTCCGGACTTCCTTGGAAGTCATATGAAAGCCAGTCATTCCCGTGACGTGACATAACCCCTTCCCAGCTACAGCCACATGACAACTGGGGAAAGAACTCGCACATTTCAGACATTCCTTCCCTTCGGCGGGATTGGGGGGGGGCGGGGGGAGCAGTTCGCGCACGCGCACTCTCTACCACCACTCATGCATGCACTCGGCCCACCCCAGCAGGCGCCCGCCGCTGCTCCAGACCTGCTTCCACTGGCGGTAGGTGGAGAACTCCTGGGAGGGGATGAAGACGCTGAGTTTGAAGATGGACTTCAGCTCGGCGGGGAGCCCCTTGGACTCGAAGTACTGGAACTCGGTCTGGGTCTCCCCGATGAGCGGCACGTACAGGCACAGGCAGAGCATGCTGACGGGGAGCCGGGTGCGCGGGGCCGCGGGGAGCCGGGGAATGCAGCCCCGGCAGCACACACGCTCCAGAGAAGCCGGGGCGCATCTGTCATTGGCGGCTCAGGCCCTGCCCTTTTACTTAATTGAGAAAAGCCGGCGGGGGGGGGGGGGGGGGAAGTCCTGCCTGCAGCCAATGAGCGCCGGCCCCCGCGAGGAGGCGGCGATTGCTCAAGCGGAGGGGTGTAAAGATCAGGACTGACGTCACCGGCGCCCCGAGTTAACTCTTCTTCGGAAGCAGGCGGAGGGAGAGTTCTACCCCCAACGAACCTTCCCCTCCGCTGCCAAGCCCTCCAGATGAACAAACAGCCCGCAGCCTGTTTTTCCACAAGGTCCCCAAACGCGTCACACAATACAGTGGTTTTCTCTCCGTAGTCCATCCTTCCCAACAGAAAAATTAGTGGATGTACAGACCGAGTCGATGCTCGCTGGAAAGGGGCCCAGTTTGGCTGTGAGGGTATAAGTCGGCAGGGGCTCTTGCCTGGGAAGCGGGGCCCAGCCATCCTGCAAGTGGCCCCGCGGCCTTGGGCTCATTCATCCGCAGGGGAGCTGCCCCGGAGCCCTGCACTCCGGGCTGCGTGGGCCACTCGCCTTCTAGCTGGCTCCAGAGACCTTTTCCAGGCCACTCTGCAATGTGAGCACCTGGGAGGCAACCGATTCCCCTGCAGGCCTCCCCCGGGGTCCTGCAAGCACCCAGGAGCTGACATGACTGGGGCAGAAAGAACCTTCCCTCACTAAAAGTGGTTGTGCGGAGGGACTCTCTGGAAGCATCGATCTGGGGGCAGTCCCGCCCTCAGGTAAGACTCCAGACAGCCTTCAGAGCCCACTCTCAGAACCCTTTGAAGTTCGTTACAGTCCAAGCTTTCTGGCCTAGGTCTCTGCTACCGGGGAGGGAAGTGGTAAATTTTAAATTATTAAAATTAAATGAAATTAAAAATTCATGCCCAAGTTGTGTGACCACATCTCAGGTACCCCACAGCACACGGACTCACCGAGCATCTCCATCACACAGAAAGTTCTACTGGGCCACACGGCTCCAAACTCACCTTTTGACGTGAAGATAAGAGAAAAATCTCAGGTCCTGGCAAGTCAGGTTTGCGTCACCACTTAAGGGTGATCCTCTCCAAGCCAGCCTACCTTCTCCACGTCATCCCTTCCCCACGGAAAATGTCAGGAGATTCGTACTGCGGAGGCAGACTGCGTCACAGAGATGTTCCTTCTATAGTGAACCACTTTCTAATATAGACTAAATCTCACTACCAGGATGGATAAAAATGGGTGGTTATAATTCGGAAATCACCGAAGTAAAAGGAATTTCTTAATTCACTCAAAAGTTTTTTGTTAAGAACTAGAAAAAAGAATTTTAAAATAAGATGTTGGGTGGGGCGCCCGAGTGGCTCAGTTTGTTAAGGGTCTGCCTTCAGCTCAGGTCATGATCCCAGGGTCCTGAGATCGAGCCCTGCATTGTGCTCCTTGCTCAGCGGAGAGTCTACTTCTCCCTTTCTCTCTCTCCCTCTGCGTCTCCCCCTGCTCGTGCTCGCTCTCTCACTCTCAAAAAAAAAAAAAAAAAAAAAAAAGATGTTGGGGCACCTGGCTGGCTTAGTCGGAAGAGCAGGTGACCCTTGATCTCCGGGTTGTTGAGTTCCAGCCCCCCGCTGGGTGTAGAGATTAAATAAAAAAAACTTAAAAAAAAAATAAGATGTTGATGCTTCAGTACAGCACTATGAAACATTTTGATAACTTACATGACATTTTAGCCCTTCTGAAAGAGGTTTGATGACGAGTCTGTAAAGACAGGTCTCGGGCTGCACTGGGGAGGACCCGATGAGGAATCCGGAGACAGCTGGGGTTACCCAGATTTCTGCTCGGCCTCCACCTAAGCCCATGACACTCAGCTATCTCTTCAACCGCCCCATCCAGAATTTCTGATTCAGGGCCGTATTCATGTACAACTTATCTCTGCTACTGGGGGTCCTCGAAGGCAGGAGGCTATGGTTTGAACTTCTGTACCTTGACTTGGTCATGGAGGGTGCTGATATAAAGAGCTTCTGAATGAGTGGAGCCAGTGGCAGGCCTTTAAGACCCCAGGAAACAGGGGTGCCTGGGTGGCTCAGTGGGTTAAAGCCTCTGCCTTCAGCTCAGGTCATGATCTCAGGGTCCTGG
>CM052892.1:5684399-5713598 GCA_028534135.1 Potos flavus
TTAAGCGTCTGCCTTCAGCTCAGGCCATGATCTCAGGATCCTGGGATTGAGCCCCACACTGGGCTCTTTGCTTGGCGGGGAGCCTGCTTCGCCCTCTCCCTCTCTCTCAAATAAATCAATAAAATCTTAGAAAAAAAAAAAAAAGGTTCACATTTATAGGGACGCCTGGCCGGCTCAGTTGGTAGAGCATGTGACTCTTGATCTCAGGGTCGTGAGTTTGAGTCTCATGTAGGGTGGAGAGATTACTTAAAAATAAAATTAAAGAAAAAAGGAGGTTCACGTTTATAAATAAAAGAGCTAAATTTTGAAATGCGGATCTTCCTTTGTTAAATTATTCATGTCTGCCTCTGAAACAAAAATAAGAGAAATGCTGAAGTTATCTCATTTCAGGGAAGACTGCAGTCATTCCAATACAATATGGCAAGCATTTTGACTGAAAAAATAAGTTGTTTCAACTTGGAGATGCTTGTTTCCTAATAAACTGTATTTTTCTAATAATTCCAGTAAACAGAACCATACCACTGAATTTTTCTTTGTGTACTACTGAGCTTTCTGATGTATTTATAGAACAAACGTGAAAAGAGGTTCGAAGACAATACCAAATAAAAGTGAAACCTATATTCTACACTTTGGGAGAAACTTATTAAAGCATTATCAGATAAGAGCAACTGTCTTTGGGACTCCTGGGTGGCTCAGTTGGTTAAGCAGCTGCCTTCGGCTCAGGTCATGATCCCAGGGTCCTGGGATCGAGTCCTGCATCGGGCTCCTTGCTCGGCGGGGAGCCTGCTTCTCCCTCTGGCTCTGCCTGCCACTTTGCCTGTTTGTGCTCTCTCTCTCTCTGACAAATAAAAGTAAATAAAATCTTTTAACAACAACAAAAAAAGCAACTGTCTTCTAGAAAAAAAAACAGGATGAAATCCTGATTGTAACAAAGCTCATTACCTCATTGCCAATGGTATCATGGGGTCAAGAAATGTCCCCCTCAAAGCTCTGTATTTGCTCGTCAAAATGTTATTTTACAATGCTAACGTAAATTCTACTCCAACGTTAATTTTAAGGGTGCAAACGTAGTTTTATTGTGCAACTGAGACGGAGTCCAACAGAATGTCTTCATTGGACAAACGTGAATTGGTGTTTGCTTATTTATTTAACTCCTCCTGAGTCTCACAGGTCACACAGAATTCCACTTGCTCATGGAAACTGGAAATTCTGCCCAAGTGAGCCAATCTCTAGGTACCTGGGATCCACGGTAAGTGCTGCATCCCCAGGGTTATCCCCAGGACATCCCCAGGACAGCGGGGCCCAGAGGGGCTCCTGGGGTCACCCCTTATTCTGAGATGAGCAAACAGACTTGGAGAGGTGGCCTGGCTCACCCAGGCCCCAGAGCCTGTCGGAGGCAGGGCTGAGCCTCACCCAGAACCTGGCTCTTGTAACATCCATGAAAAACGGGACCCAAACCCGACACTGCTGAAAAGATTTTAGAACTCAGTTTCCAAAGAAAGCCCATAAACCCGACGCGGAGAATTACAGTAAGTAAGCAATACTTCATACTGAAAGGTGGCAGGTGTGTGGGAAAGGTGCAACCTGAGCAGGTCCAGGCTTAGGCTTAGCTAGCAAACAACACAAGAGCTGACCTGTGTCACAGCTTCTGACCGCGCAGAGGGGAAATACCAGTAAGAAAACTAAAGCGAGGTTCGCGTTCGGTTCCTCGTGATCCACGCCAGCTCACCGTATCCCGTGTCGTCCCTGTCCTCACCCTGCCGGCTACCATTCTTTTCTGCTCTTTTTGCTTATTCTAATTTTGTGACCCAGATCTACTTTCGCTGGTCTCTTCTGATGTCGGTGCCTGTAACAACCAGGATGCAGAAACGATCCCTGAGGATCTAGTGCTGTCAGGTTCCCTTTCCTCCATTAAGGTGGAAATTCCTCGCTGGGGCATCCTGTCCCCCTCGAATCCACCAATGCCACCACAAGTTGTCCCTGTTCTACCACGCTGGTTCAGGCCGGAAAACAGGTGCTTCCCGTCAGTGCGGAGCACCATGAGTAAGAACAGGGCAGGTAGAGTTACCTTTGGGAGTGTAGCATTAGGTCATAAGGTATCTCCCCCCACCCCTGCAATGACTCAGACCAAGCCAAAAATATTAATATGCGAGGGAGCCCTGCCAGCATCCGGCTCTTGGAGCCCCACCCACCCGTAAGGCTCTCGAACCTCATTGGCCAGTGTGGCGGGAGTGTCATTTGATGATCAGGTTGCCATGACAGCCCCGGGTAGCCGGTTTCCAGTGAAACCTGCCTGCACTTGGCAATTAGACACACAATGAGCAAAATTCTCGGAGCTTCTGAGAAGACGGCCCCTCAGGATTTGCAAGCTTGAATGCCGCTGAGGGCGCCTCTCGCTCCACACTAAGGGCTTTCTTCTCCAACTGCAGATTAACTGTAAGACAAAAATAAAGGGGGAAAACTGGAACAGGTCCTAGAATAAAAGCCTGCGGGAACCTGACTAGCAGACCTATTTCAATGGGGGGAAGTGAGGGCAAAACAAAGTAGTGCCGCTGGAGAGCAGGGAAGCTGAGGACCCAGGGGCACGTGTCTATAAGGTTTCCACAGCATTGTCCTGAGGGAGACAGCGAGGCCAGGTCCCCTCGGCCAGTGATCACAAACCCCAAAGCCCACCTTTCAGAGTCACTGCAGCAGGCGGGCAAGGCCACACGCTGCGGAAACACGCTAGTCTGACTGTCGGTTTATCCGCAGAAATGCTCCTGCTATTCCCAGGTCTCGGTTTCTCTACTTTTAAAGAGTCCACACTGCCCAGATGTGCTTACTTTCTTGCTTCAAACCAAACCGGCTGATCTATCTCCCTCCTGGGGCTGTTCCCCCCTCCCCCTGACACCCCCTCCAGCTGATCCATCTCGAACTTGGGGAGAGCGGGTCAGTGAAAGGTGTGGGTTTCCGGCTCAGCCCCATGGCCCCCTGACTGGCAGGCCAGGAGTGAAGCTGCTCAGAACAGAAACTCCTGATGTGAGGCCGCCCCAGGGGAGGGCTGGCAAGAGGTGCCTGGATGAGTTTGGGAAATGGAGCAGTTTAATTATTAAAGTCCGAAGTAGGAGAATTTAAAAGGGAGCCAGCTAATCCCTCGATCCCTTGGCCATAAGGCAAGCAGGTCTGGAAATAAAAAGGCTCCTCACAAAGGACAGCACCACTGCCATTTCTGAGTTTATCCCAGGATGACAGAAAGGTAGAAAGTGACAGGGCTCGAAGCACACCTCAGGCGGAACAGACTCTGAGATCCACGCTGATCAGGACGAGGTGGGGCGGGGGGAGGGGGCGACGACAATGACAACGGGCAGACGGGGACACACGGACACTGAGGCTTCTCCTCTAAGCTCACACCTAAATGACCACAGAAGCGGTGGCATCCAAAGTCCCTCCCATTGAGCAAAGGATAACAATTCAATTCAAGCAACATTTCGGGGGAATCTACAATGTGCCAGACACAGAGCAGAACCTCTTTCCCTCTCCTAGTTGATTTTTGTCCTGAGGAGAATAGATTAAAAATAACCAGAACTCAGGAGGTCAGCAAGGTCGCTCCTAACGCAGGCAGGAGAAATCCGGGGTGAACGGCACTTCCCATTCTAATCCCGAGAACGCGACCGGTCCCATTAAAACTGCTTGCTTAAAGTAAAGTGAGGCAGGTACAGGTCAAAGTTCCACACAAATCAGGGGGGACATCTCACCTCTACCCCTCTGTGACTGTTTAATCCTGGGCCAATTACTCAACCTTTCTGCACCTGTTTCCTCATCCATGAAACGGGAGTGTTTACCACTTACCTCGGCTCTCGGGGAGATGAGGTGAGATAACCCACACTCAGAGCGTGAGATGAACGGAAGGTTCTAGCACTCAGCAGACCCGCAGGCCCATGAGGGGCACCGGCCTCTGAGTCTTGAGACTCCAGCCTTTACTCTGACTCCTCCTCCCACTGCCTTCCTTGCAGACCCAAAGGCAAGGGGTCTGACCTTAGGGATGCAGGATAGGCTGGCCCTCCCCAGCTCCAGGTGCTTGGGTTCAACTTTGAAGATCCTCCCTGCATTGTTCAGACAGGCTAAGACATAAGACACACTGTCATCGTTTGTCTCTTCCTTTCAAATGGCTCTCTGGGGCCAAACTGACAAATCCTAGGGTAAATCCTCTATTGCCTTCAGCCTTCCTTCCTCAAATGGCCACACCGAAGCAGTCATGGTAGGGTGATAAAGCTTTTATTGTGGCCACAGGAAGATTCTAGACTGAAGATTTGGGCTTCTTCATTGTCTAACGCTTCTCCCCAGCCTCCGATACCAAACTGATTGATCTCTAAGTCCTCTCTTCCTCCCCACACTCCAGTTTTTTCCAGGAAACCGATCCTAGACCAGCCCCTAAAGTAGGAGGTCCTCTTGAGGTTGCCATTACCTTAGGAAACTGCTCTGCGGGTCCGACCACCAGCAAAATGGTGGGTCTCTTTTCCGTGGCCTCAGCCCTTCCGTCCTGTTTCCCCAAAAAGCTCGACATCTGGTCTCCCCGAGCTGGAGCCGGGGTGCCTCTGCCTTCATTATTGGTCCCCTCTCTGGAGCCTTGGCACCCAGCGCTAGGGAGAAAGCTAGACAGAAAATGCCACAGCAGCTGCAGCATCACGGTTTCCTCCCAGTGTCGTCGGCGGTGACTGTCCACTTTGGACGAGGGATGTGACCACAATACCAAGGATCTCTGGCTACACGGCTGCTCGGAAGGCTAGCCTGGGGAGCCGTACGGCTGGAAGCTCTGCATGCAGTGGCTGTTTGCTGCTTGTTCAAATTTGCTAGCACGGCTGTCCTGCCTGGCCTGAGAAGCAGCTCCCCCTGGGAGAGCCCCGCCGCTGGGTGGCTGGCAACGAGAGAGCAGCTGGAGCTTTCTTCCCTTTTGCAGGTGGACGGTGATCAAATGTGTGGCTTTTTTCAAAAAGGAAAAAGCAATAGCCCGACTGATCTCTCCTGGAGGCAGAAGCGACTCGGAGCTCCCAATTATGCAGCAGTCCTCGCTCCACTAATGATCATCACACCAGCGAGGACCCGAGCAGCCCGTCCGCATTCTCACTGCAGCAGGGCGCGGCCAATCGCCTCCGCCGACACTACGGAGTTCATCCTCCCAACCCGCAACGTCCCTCCAATCACGGGCCGCCGAATCCCTGCATGCGGCCGGCGGTTCTGCAGGGAGGTGCTGATGGCAGCCTCCAGCCGAGCCTCCCAGCTCACGGAACCCTCCCTGCGCGGGCGCCCCGCTGCAGCCCCACTTCCTCCGCTCCCACGACATTCATCATCAAGGTTAACCTGATCAGGAGACCCTGGCAACACTTCCTGCCCCATCTAGCGACACTCTTCTCCATTATCCCATTCTCTCCAACTGTGCGGAACACCACGCACGCCAGACTAGCTACTCATTCTCCCACGTCTTCCTCTACACCATGCGCTGCTTGGGGACCGGGACCGAGTCACACATCTTTTTACCCCTAGGGCCCAGAACCAGGCACAGATGCAAGTCTGTAGACTGGGCTGAGTCGATGATCATGAATAAAAGGGAATTCATCTTTGGGCGTCTGTTTCTTAACTTGCCAGCTGACAAATCCAGGGACCAGTATCCCTCACAAAAGTAACCCTTTGATACGGTGTTCACAACCATTATTTTAAAAACACAAACACTGGGGGGACCTGGGTGGCACAGTCGATTAAACATCTGAGTCCTTCGGCTCAGGTCGTGATCCCAGGGTGGTGGGATCGAGTCCCGCACTGGGCTCCTTGCTCAGTGGGGAGCCTGCTTTACCCCTGCTTGTGCACACGCTGGCTCTCTCTCACAAATAAATAAATAAAATCTTAAAAAAATATATGTATATCTTTTTAAATGAGAAGAGCAAGGTGCAGAAGAAAGGAGATAATATGCCGCTATTGATTTCTCTGTATTTGACAAATATCTCTGGAAAGACACACTAAAAATTGAAGAGACGCTCTGGGGCCCTTGGGGGTTTGAGGAGAGAAAGGCAGGTGGGAGATTTATTTTCAATGAATAGCCTTAGATCTTGTAAAACCGAGGCACGCTCATGGATGACCAGGGATACATACATATGTACATACGTACAGTTACTTAAAAAGAAAACATGAGAAGTGGAGGCAAGATGGCCAAGCTTGGTCTGAATGCTGAGGGGCCAGTGTCAGTTGCCCTCTCACTGGACACACAGAATGACCTCATCCCGAACCAGTTCTGTGCGTTGACTAGATGTATAGTCAGTCTTTGGAGCCAGAGCCCAGGTTTAAATCCTGGCCATCACTTACTCGTTGTGTGAATGATCTTGGTCAAGTTACTTTAGTTCTCTGTGCTTTAATATCTGTATATGCAAAATCCCCATTTTGCATATATTTTGCATATACATTGCATATATATTGCATAAATATTTGCATATTTATAGTAAAAGAACTGTATTATTACGTCACAGAATTGGTTAAAGACTAAATTAGATAATTCTCTCCCTCTGCCCCTCCCTCCCAATAAATCTTAAAAAACAGTACATACTAGCTATTTTATTTTATTTTTTAAAAGGTTTTTATTTTTGGGGCACCTGGGTGGCTCAGTGGGTTAAAGCCTCTGCCTTTGGCTCGGGTCATGATCTCGGGGTCCTGGGATCGAGCCCCACGTTGGGCTCTCTGCTCAGTGGGGAGCCTGCTTACCCCTCTCTCTGCCTGCCTCTCTGCCTACTTGTGATCTCTCTCTCTGTCAAATAAATAAATAAAATCTTAAAAAAAATAAAAAATAAATAAAAAAAAATAAAAGGTTTTTATTTTTAAGTAATCTCTACACCCAACATAGGTCTCGAACTCACAACCCGGAGATCAAGAGTCGCATGCTCTATTGACGGAGTCAACCTGGCGCCCCCATACTAGCTATTTTATTACCATTATCTAGAGAATGATTGTGAGTTCATTTTGTAGTTTTAATTATACATAATTATGCAATTGTATAGTTTTAATACCAAAGAAGAGTCAGCCCAGAGCCCCAAGCCCTAAAGAAGTAATCCTTTCATGAAGATGGAATTTGTTTTTAGGCACTGAAGGTCTGGTGAATCGGACATGGTGGTGTTTGGGGCCCCCATCTGCAAACACAAGAGAAATCCCTTTTGTAGTAGATTACTGGCGTTTCATTTAATGGACTCTTCCATCCCAGAAAACTGAGTAAAATCTCGGGGGCTTCCAGCCAAGACGGAGTAACAGGGACTGAGTCACCTTTCTGCCCACAGGCAACCAAAGACAGTGACTCCTGAGAGATCCCCACGCAAATGAGGCAGCCCTGCAACCGCCCCAGCTTCCTGGCTGGAGCTTCCAGGCTGTGGTGCAGGGAGCGGGTACCCAGGCAGAGCCCAGCGGTCCCCCCGTGCTGAACGCAAGGGGCTTGGTGGGGCCAGGGAGGCCAGGGCAGCCAGAGCGGGACCAGCTACCGGGGAGGGAGGAACTGCACAGAGAGCAAGCTCTGGGGAGCTGCTGAGGGTGCCCTACGGCCGTGACGCGGGCACGAGAGGAAACTGATAGAGGGTAGCGGGAGAACTATCCAAAGGCATCCTGTTCCCGCCAGCCAGAGAGGAAAAACCTCATAATCTAGGGAGGGTCAGGAAGGGTTTGTAGAGGGCTTTGCCTTCGCACTGGGGCAAAACTGGCCCTCGGCTAAATGCTGTTCTGGCCCCGCAAACAAAGCTTTAAGCAGCAAGCCCTTGAAAGGGTCAGATGGTTTCCAAATAACCGCATTCCAGAAAAAAGCTCAGGAATATTCACAGAATATGAGGATATCTAGCACCCCCACCAAGATAACCCCCCCCCCAAATTAACAGGAATTCAAAGAAGCAGGAAATGATCCAAATGAGGACAGAAATCAAGCAGCTGAAACTGACCCAGAAATGACGTGCATTGGACGCCTGGGTGGCTCAGTCGGTTAAGCATCGGTCCTGATCTCCAGGTCCTGGGATGAGCCCTGTGTGGAGCTCGCAGTTTAGCGGGGAGGCTGCTTCTCCCTCTGCCTCTGCTCACTGCTCGTGCTCTTTGTCTCTCTCTCTCAAATGAATAAATAAAATCTTTAAAAATATTTTAAAAAGAAAGTACAGTTGGTCCTTGAACAACACAGAAGGTTGAGGCACCAATCCCTGAATAGTCGAAAATCCACTTTTGACTCCCCCAAAACTTAACAGCCTACTGTTGACCGGAACCCTTACCAAGAACATCAACAGTCAACACACATTTCCTATGTGATATGTACTGTATACTGTTGTGTTACAATAAAGCCAGAGAAAAGCAAATGTTATTAAGAAAATCATAATGGGGCGCCTGGGTGGCTCAGATGGTTGGCGTCTGCCTTCAGCTGTGGGTCATGATTTCTGGGTCCTGGGATCGAGCCCCATATCAGGCTCCTGGCTGGCTCCGCAGGGAGCCTGCTTCTCCCTCTCCCTCTGCCTTCCACCTACTTGTGTGCTCTCTCTGTCTCTCTCTCTCAAATGAATGAATATATATTATAATCCCTAAAGCTATCATAGGAAAGAGAGAGAGTTGGCTTGTAAGCCAATGAAAGAGACAAAATGGAATCATAAATCATACTCAATTGACCCAAAAGAAGGCAGAAAGGGAACAAAGAACAGGGACACACAGAAAACAAATAGAGGAAAAAAAAAAAAAAAGCAAGATGGTAGATTCAAACCCAACCATATCAGTACCAACAGTAGATATAAGTGGTCTAAACATGCCATTTAAAAGGTAGAGAACGGGGGTGCCTCAGTCATTAAGCGTCTGCCTTTGGCTCTGGGATCGAGCCCTGCGCTGGGCTCCCTGCTCAGCGGGAAGCCTGCTTCTCCCTCTCCCGCTTCCCCTGCTTGTGTTCCCTCTCTCGCTGTCTCTCTCTCTGTGTCAAATAAATTAATTAAATCTTAAAATAATAAATAAATAAATAAAAGGTAGAGAATGTCAGCTTGGATTAAAAGGCAAGATCTAGCTCTATGTTGCCTATAAGAAACGTACCTTAAATATAGAGATACAAATAAGTTAAAAATAAAAGAAAGGACAAAGATCCATGTTCCTATTAATCCAAAGAAAAGTGGAGTGGCTATATGACATTAGACAAAGTAGATTTCAGAGTAAAAAATGTTACCATGGGCGTTTCATAATGATAAAAGGGTCAATGCATCAAGAGGACGTAACAATCGTAAATGTTTTTGTATTACATTTCAGAGCCTCAAAAATAAACGAAGCAAAACCAACAACACTGCAAGGAAAAGGAGATAAATCCACAATTATAGTCAGAGATCCTAACGCCCTTCTCTGAAATGAGTGGTAGGACAACGAAACAGAAAGTCAGCAAGAAGAAAAAAAAAAGAAAGTCAGTAAGGACACAGAAGACTTGTCCTAATCAGCCACCTTGACCTAACTGGCACTTCTAAACCACTATCCGTGAGGACCAGAATATGCATTCTTTTCAAGTACACACAGAACAGATTCTAGCTCACAAAACAGGTGTCACTGAATTTGAAAGGATTCGACGTGTGCAGAATCCGGTTTTCGACCACGATGGAATTAAATTAAAAATCAATGACAGAAAGATACCTGGAAAATACCTAAATGTTGGGAAACTACATAACCCAACTCAAAATAATCCACGCATCAGAGAAGAAATCAAAAGAGAAATTAGAAAGTATTTCCAGTGGTGTGAAAGCAGAATGCATGAAAAGTTGTGGCATGTAGCTTCTGCCTTCAACTTCCCCCTCAAGAAAGCAGAAAAGAACAAGGTAAACCCAGACTAGGCAGAAGAAAGGAAATAAACAAGGCAAGGGAGTGACCAAGTTTTATTTATCTTAAAATCTGCGCTGAAGACCAAGATCCACGAAAACTTGTTCAATTGCATACTTTGCCGATATTGTTATTTTGGAAGCACTTCTCTTGTATCTTTGATTTCCCTGTGGGTTAATGCAGTACCTCTCTTTCCTTGTATCATGCCATCACCGAAACCAGTGGTTATCTGGGGAACCATTAGTTTCTTTTGGGTTACAAGCAATACCCATAATACAACTCTCCTACACTTAGCTTTCTGGCGTATGAGAGATCACCCGCAGCCAGAGACCGAGTTGGCAGTGTAACCCTCCTGTAGCTGCTGCTTATACACAGAACAGAACCTGGTTAAGATAAGGCTACTCGCCAGCAGAAGTTACCCACTCTTCCGAGAATCCAGGAAACAGACTTGCTGGATAAATCAGGATCTCTGGTCCTTTGCAGAGAAAATGCGCGATTCTAATGGAATGGCCGCCCAGCGGGAGCCCACTCCAACTTATCGGGAGCAATTGCCCAGGGTGCAAAAGCCCCAGGGTAGGGCACAGAAGGACAGCCGAGAGTCCTGAGGAGTCTTACAACAATGAGGATCAACGTCTGGATCCTCGTGTCTACCAGTCTAACTACCTACTACCTATCTGAATTATTACCATTCAGAAGAGCTATAGTCATAGGGAAGACTATTGCTTTTTAAAAAATTTTTTTATTCATTCATTCGTTCATTTAGAGTGGGAGGGGCGGTGGGGGAGAGAGAATCTCAAGCAGACTCCAAGCTCACTGTGGAGCCGGATCTCACAACCCTGAGATCATGACCTGGGCCAAAACCAAGAGTTGGACACTTAAGCGACTGAGCCACCCAAGCACGCCAACACTTTTTTTTTTTTAATAGAAAAATGAAACCAGATTTTCTCTGACAGAAAGCCAGGCTGATTTGCTCTGAAATGAGGACTGGCTGGGCCAAGTAGGTTACACGGAGACAAGGAGATGGAGCCAGACACATCAGTTGGCCCCAGAGAAACCAAAGCATAGAAGATGACCATTCTGCAATGATGAGGAAGGTGAAATCCCCTAGTTTATTTCCATTTTTGGAAGTAGAACCAAAAAAAAAAAAAAAATCTAGCTTCGGCCACAAGTCCCCAAAGGAAACACCACTGACCGTGGGAAAGAGAAGTGCACTTTGGAGAAAACTCCTGGGAAGTCTTCTGTCTACTCCTGGTGACCAGCCAGTCCCCATCAAGGCCCAGGTTCAAGGTCAATGCCTACTTAGATGTCTTTCTCTTTTCTCTATTCCAATTTTAGTATATGTGCTGCCGAAGCGAGCACTCTCTTTTCTCTAAAAGAAAGTTAGGGGCATACAAAATTAACCCAATTTTAAGCCTGGGATTTGGGGATGTGACACATAAAGGGTCTGCAGAAGCACTAGGCCACGTAGAAACATGGCACGATTTTGTGTGTGTGCTCTTACAGGAAGGAGCATGATTCTCCTTCAGATCAGACGTGTGCCCAGCGTTAAGGGGGAGGGGCAGAATAAGGGAGAGGGCCAGAGGGCGCTTGGGTGGCTCAGTGGGTTAAGCCTCTGCCTTCTGCTCAGGTCATGATCTCAGGGTCCTGGGATCGAGCCCCGCATCAGGCTCTCTGCCTGCTTCTCCCTCTCTCTGCCTGCCTCTCTGCCTACTTGTGATCTCTCTCTCTCTGTCGAATAAATAAATTAAAAAAAAAAAAAAAAGGGGGAGAGGGCCAGAATGTGGTATTGAGGCCAGCAGGTAAAAACCCAATCACCTGAAATGAACAGAAATTTCTCAACCAATCCAAAATGGATCAGTGGGAGCCAAATCCACCGCACACGCTGAGCCTACTTCTGCAGCCACTTTATCCTTTTTCACACTTTCCCTTCTCCCCCTCAAAAAGGCAAACCAGCAGATTTATTATTAAAGCAACACTAAATGTTTTCAGTTTCTTAAAGCTGGTTTCAGGAACACAGTCTAAAACTGAGATGAAGGAACAGTGCAAAAATAGCTCTCCCCAGCTGTCTGCTCTGGGCTGAGCGGACTGCAGAGAAGTGCCAGGACAGGGGTGGGAAACCCACCCAACCGCTGCCTTCAGCAAACGCGCATCAGAGCTGCCAGGGGTGTGAACAGCAGCCCCGAGAATCCTGTGTGAGCACAGCTGGTTTCTATCAAGGCAGTTCTTAGAAACAATTCAGAAAGGGCATTTTTTTTTAGCTATAGATTTATTAGATGCTATCTTTACTCCTTATACAGATTAAAGAAGAGCTTCCAGCAAAAGAATACACCCTCCCCCCATGTGAATGAAAAAAGGAAAGTTAACTAAGCCCATAAATGCATCACTAAGGGGTGCTCCTGGGGCCTTACCTCCCCCCCCCCCCCCAGTGCCTCTGCAGAACACGGTTTGTGCTCATTCTAAACTCTCCTCTGCCTGCCTGCCCGCCCCTTTTCTCACCAACGGCATTTCAATGGTTTTTGAGAGTTTTCCCACACAATACAGGTGGTTTTCTTTGTGTTCTGGTAAGAAGAGTCACGTCACACTCCAGCCGAGGAGAGAAGGCACGAGAGGCCAGGGGACAGCTTGAAAGGCTTGACAAAGCAGGAACCGGGACAGCCACCATCTCCAATTTCCCCTTTGGCCCTAGAAAATGAGTCATGACTCCACCTCCTTTTCCAGCTTCTGGGCCTAGAGTTTAAAGCAGATAAGAAGCTCCTTGGGCTCTAGCTTTGTTATTCATTTATGTACTTTAAAGAAAGGTGGTTTGTTTTTTTAAGTACTGTGTTGGGTCTTTTATATCCCATATTTAGGAAGAGTGTACCTATCACTTGAGTCACTGCTTCCTGAGCACCATCAGGGGTCCTAAAGTGCTGAGCCGGTGTTATACACAGATATGTCAATGTCATAAACTGTGAAAATAAAAGTTGCAAAGTCTTGAGGGCTGAAGTGTCTACAGCCGTAGAAGCTGGGAGGCAGGGTATGCAGAGCTAAATTGGGCAGAGTCAAAATCCTGGGCTCTGAGACTGTCTTTGCCTCCAACCGGCCTGACTTCTGGGTCTCAGTCCTGCTTCTGCAAAATAGCGAGGCTGGTGAGCTCATCTCCGAAGGTTTGAGGTCAGCTCCCCTTGAAGCTTCCATTTTTACAACTTCAAAGTGACTTTTATATTTGAGAAAAAGCCATCCATGGCTCGAGGTATGGGCAACAGGCTTGTGAGAGACCATAAGGGCCCAGTTCCGTCCAGGGAAACCTTTGGGCCAAAGACATTCCTTCCTTTTTTTTTTTTTTTTTTAAGATTTTTTATTTATTTATTAGAGAGAGAGAAGAGGAGCAGAGGGAGGAGAGGGACAAGCTGACTCTGCACTGAGCGCAGAGACCCTGGGGGGCAGGAGTGGGGGGCTCGATCCCACGACCCAGAGATCACCTGAGCCAGAATCAAGGTGGCTCAGTTGGTTGAGCAACTGCCTTCAGCTCAGGTCATGATCCTAGAGTCTCGGGATCAAGTCCCGGATCCTCGGGATCAAGTCCCAGATCCGGCTCCCTGCTCAGCAGGGGGTCTGCTTCTCCCTCTGACCCCCCCCCCCAACTCGCTCTCAAATAAATGGGTAAAATCTTAAAAAAAAAAAAAAAGAGTCGGACAAATAGGACAATTAACTAACTGAGCTGCACAGGTGCCCGGGGGCCAAAGACACAAAGACATCCTCCGGCATACAGTGACTCTACCCCTTCAGTAACTTCTTAGAGATCTCCTGCTACAGGGTTTGTTTCCATCTTCCTAATGTTTGTAGGGCAAAGACTTTCCCCAACCTACACTTGTCCTCCCAAACTGCCAAAGGCCCTCCCAGTAGGCAGGAGACCGCCCCACCTGGGTGCTACACAACCTTTATCACCGAGGTCCGCCAGACATCCTCCTTCCTTCTGTTTCACTCTTCACCCGAACCATCTGGGAAAAACTGCAGGTGATTAGAACCAATTCTGGGCATGTTATTTCCAAAGACTGGGAGCAAAAGTCACTTTGCGTTCGACACTTACGTGTCAGACACCGTGCCAGGCTCTCTATATACTTCGTCTAATTTAATCCCACAGTCCCCTTAGGAAGCAGGTCTTCATATGCCACGTTTCTGATTATGAAACTGAGGCATGGAGGGGTTGAGTAATGGGCTCAAGGTCACAGGGCTTGCAAGCCGCAGAAACAGTATTCGATCCCAGGTTCTGTGGTATCACAGATCCTGTACTGGGGTTTTTGTTGTCATTTTTTAAGTTAATCAATTTATTTAAGTAATCTCTATGCTGAACAGGGGGATCCAACTCAAGAGCCCAAGATCGAGAGTTGCCCGCTGTCTTCTGACTGAGCCAGCCAGGATCCCCTGCACTGGGTTTTTTGATTGAGATAAAAGCCACACACTATACAAATCACTCATTTATACAACTCAACGGTTTTTAGTATATTCACAGATACATGCGACCATCACTATACTCAACTGTAGAACATTCTCTTGCCTCAAAAAGAACCCCTAAGCCCTTCAGTTATCACCTTCCTATCTCCTCCCCTCCCCTCCCGGGGCCCAGGCAACCGACCACCAGTCTACTCTCTATCTTGACAGCTTTCCCTATGCTGGACTTCCAGATAAATGGATCATATAGTACACAGTCTTTGTGACTGGCTTCTTTAACTTAGTGTCATGTTTCCAAGGCAAGTCTGTACTCCCAGGATATCCCGCCTCAGATGAGGGACCCCAAAAGGTACGCACAGCATACCGTGTGAGAAATGCATGATGAAACCTGTTTTGAGCAGCGGCAGAGATTATAGGAAGATAAGATAGCAGTTTTCAGATACTGACCGTCTGACAGAAGAAAGGGCTCACGATGACCCCAACTAGGTCCACAATGGAATGGGCCGGATGGCCGTCTGTGAAAGATGCCATGGGAGGAAAGCTCCCCACACTGGGTGTGAGGCTGGCCTACGATGCCCGGTGTCCCTTCCAAGACTAAATTCTTTGATTCTGCCAAGTTCCCATTAGTATAAGAAGAAATGGTTAAAAAATGAAAAGTCTGCCCACACTTAAGTTTAATGAGACTAGTCCGATATGAGTAAGTACAGTTTTGTTCATTAGATGCACCCCGGGGCGGTCCTCAGCAGGACTGGAAATGAGTACCAGCAAAGTTTTTGTTTCTTTCAATCCCCTGCGGTTTCTGTGAGCCTTTGACAATTAATGACTCCTTGAACATCACAGGAATTCCTCCCAAGGAAGCTCCAGACAGGCCCACTCTGGTACATTTCCACTTATCACTTGGTCTCGGGATCGGGGTACCTGATTCTGCCTTTCCAAATAGCAATTAATGAAAAAAACCCTTCGAGTGGACTTGACAATTACTTCAAGCCAGGAACCACAATTTCTCAACAATACAACACAATTAGTTTAAGCTATGAACCCAATCCAACCCGCGAACAGCATTTTTCTTTTTCTAGTGGGCCATTATATTTCACCAAATGTTGTCTATCCCTTGTTCCGCAGATGATCTTACCTAAGTCTGGCTATCTAGGTAAGCACCATTCCCACAAATGGCCAGACATTTACGAAGTATATGGTTTAATAGCACTGTCTGATTAAGCAATACCAACTTGACATTAATGATCTTCTATTCTATTCAGTGATTTCAAGGCAACAGATTGCCTCATGTACAGGTCAAGGAGAGAATCAGCGCAGGGAGGATTCCCGTTCTTTGATAAGATAATCTCCAGATAATCTTGAAGTCTATTTTGGGAATAACAGATGCGGTTCTAACTGGCTCTTTCTCAAGTTCTTCCCAAAGCCTGAGTTGGAACTCTTCTTCGGTGTGTTCCTCAGAAACAACTAGTATAATTATAGAGTAGGGCAGGAATCAGAAGACCATTCTGGTTGCTTCTCTGGTGTAATTCCTTAGTGGCCAAATTGGTTTTGAGGTTGTTTCACTGTCTTTCTGGACCTCTGCTCCTTCCTCCATAAAATGGGCATGAAAATAGTCTTGCTTCCTTCACTAAATTATTGTGGCGCTCAAACTCAACGGCGCATGTGCAAGTCTCTGAGGGAGCAAACTCGACGGTCTTCTAGAATCCTCACCTGCATTAAACACCAGTCCTTTAAGAGGGCCCATAAGCCTCAGCTAAAGGGACAACTGTTTGTTTACATGTCACACAGCTTGCGTTCTTTCTCTAACTGGCCGCCTGAGTTCTAGCCTAGGTTTAAAAAAAATTTTTTTTTAAATTTTATTATTTATTTGACAGAGAGAGACAGAGCGAGAGAGGGAACACGAGCAGGGCCAGTGGGAGAGGGAGAAGCAGGCTTCCCGCCCAGCAAGGAGCCCGATGCGGGGCTCGATCCCAGGACCCTGGAATCATGACCTGAGCCGAAGGCAGATGCTTAACGACTGAGCCACCCAGGCGCCCTAAATTTGTTTTAAAACAAAGATTGTGTTTGGTCACATGAAACTGCCTTAAATAGGCAATCTATAATTAGCTCCAGCTGAAGCCTCAACTCCCAAAGTCACTACCGGTGTCGTCATCTCTTTTCTTTCTTTAATAAGCCCTGCCCCTCTTTTGTCCCAGGACGGGCTTCTGGCTCACATGCACTTCACAAAGAAAATTTCCCTGGCTGGCTGCCATGAGTTTCTCTGCCCATTTCCATTTTAAGTAATTTTTCCTCAACTGTCCCAATTTCTTCCGAAATAAAGGCAGGTGCCCGAAACCGCTGGTTCATGTCTAAAGAAAACTTGACTTGACCTGTTGTAGGCTAGCCAGAGGCTTTGTGTGGTCACTTGGGCTGGGTTCACACCACCCACTGACAAGCACTCACAGTGGGTTCCTGAGTAAGCCCTGGCATCTCGGACTGATCCTCTGGGTCTCATGAAGCAGCTACCCAGGTTTGGTGTTGTGATTTTCAATGCCTACTCCCATGGCGGATGACCCATTTCAAACTGAAGGGCCCCCACATTCCCTTTTGGCTTTGCTAGTTCTGCACAACTCCAGCACTGCTTTTTCTGTGTGTAGCTAATACTGATAGAATTTCGACAGGAAGCGGTATGGGGGGTTCATGAGGGAGGGTGTCTTCCTGTGGCCCAGTTATTTACAAAAAGGCAGGTTCTCTAATACTTCAACCATTTGCCACAAGGGCTAACTTGCGTATAAATGAATACAATGGATCATCCCCAATTTCTCTCAAGTTGCATAATAATTTAACTTATTTATAAGCCGAGCTGTAGAAACAGAATCCAGGGGCGCCTGGGTGGCTCAGTGGATTACAGCCTCTGCCTTTGGCTCGGGTCATGATCTCAGGGTCCTAGGATCGAGCCCCGCATCGGGCTCTCTGCTCAGCAGGGAGCCTGCTTCTCCCTCTCTCTCTGCCTGCCTCTCTGCCTACTTCTGATCTCTGTCAAATAAATAAATAAAATCTTAAAAAAAAAAAGAAAGAAACAGGATCAACACTAAATCCACACACCAAAAGAATGATGAAAAATTGTTTCATATCACAGAACTGAGATCAGTCACAGAGTGGAGGATTTTAGAGCCATTGTGACCCCAAGGGGCAAAGCTCCCTTTGGTTAATTAAAAAAACTTCCTTTTAACGCTGGAAAGAAAAATGATCACTTTCTCCTTCTTTGCCCTTATAGATTTACTGCCAAAAAAAAAAAAAAATACAAAAAAGGATTAGCACCAATATCAGATGTATCATGAATCACCGTTGAGGCACAAAGCATGCATAAATATTGAATAACGCCTGCACCCAGATGCCCTCGATATGCCTGGCAGCATGTCAGGTGGGTAGCTTTACAAAAGCAGAAAGGTTCACCTAGGCTCACACTTCACTGAGCCCCTCAAGCACAGACCCTCTGAGTTTAGCCATCCTATATTTCCAGGCGACTTATTCATCAGATATGTATGGAAAAATATCTAAGGGTGCCTGAGTGGCTCAGATAGTTAAGTGTCTGCCTTCCACTCAGGTCATGATCTCTGCGTCCTGGGATCGAGCCCTCCGTCGGGCTCCCCGCTCAGTGGAGAGTCTGCTTCTCCTTCTGCCTCTCCCCCCTGCTCATGCTCTCTCTCAAATGAATAAATAAAATCTTTAAAAAAAAATATCTAGCTCACAACACTGTTTTGTGTAAAACGCAGGAAAAAAAAACCTTAAACTTGTCTCTAAGCCTCTTGGACTTGGCCAAAGATTCTATCTTACATAATGTTACTCTCAGTCTTCTAGGCTGATCCCAAGTAGGTTAAATACTTTAGATGTTGATCAAATATACTGTGGGCAGGAGTTAGAAACACTTGAGATACACCAACCTGACCAACAACTGGGTTCAAAATCACTGGTGTTTGATCAGATTCTTTTCATACTAGGCTATAAGAGATTCTCTAACTGTTGGATGTACCAATAAACCAAACAAACGCAGAAGAGAAACAGGTCACTAGGTAAAGTACTTGGAAGTTCTAGCCCAGGCTGGAAATCAGGTTAAGCCACAATAAACGAAATATCTGGGAAGGAAGGGTACCTGCGGCTACCAAGCCAGGCTGGGGAAACACCAGAAGAGACAGAAGGGGAAGGGATGAGCCTCTGCTTGAGGTTCTTACAAAGAAAGGACAGCACCTCCCTTTCTGGCAGGTCTAGATGGCCATTCTCTGTCCCCCCATCCCTCTTGGCCAAACTCCATTCCAGGATAGGAGTTACAATATCCTTTTCTAGGCTTGCAACACTTCCACCTTCAGGAAGAATTCTCCCCCTTGGATTCTTTCACTTTAGATCAGGATCCCATTTTCTAGATAAGCCTGTCAGTGGGGATGAGCCTAAACCACGAGAACTGTCAGTCCTCACCAACCTCCTCACAGATCTGCCTGAAACCCCAGTTCCCATTTTCTCTACTCCCACATGCTTCTGAGAGGAACCAGATCAGGGCCCACGGCTGGCATGGAAACGAGAAGGGAAGGGAGGGGTGCCGCTGGAGAATGGATGAGATAGTCAATGCGGGGGCACCAAGCCTAGCTTGGAGGTCAGGAGGTGACAAAAGGCGACTCCCGAAACTTGGCCTTCTACTTTGGGGAAAGCCTGAGCAAAAAGGACTATTCGCCCACCAGACAGCCCCAGAGAGTGCCCACCTGTGCCTACGAAGAGCCTCTTCCCCCTAGACCCAGAGCCCACAGAGGTCAAAAAGTAGCTCTACTCCCACCTGGGCATACGTGGGGTGTCCCCCCCCCCCAGCCCAAGGGGCCGTCCGCCACACCTGCCATGCTCCAAGGGGCTGCTCAAGAAGCCGGGTCGTTCAGACCTATCACCAAGCAGCCCAGACCTGTCACCCCCGCCACCCGGACGAGCTGGGGCGCGAAGGGGCCCCCTCCCAGCCCGCGCGGACTGTGCGCGCCTTACCCGGAGCTCGCCCTCGGTGCGGTGCAGTCCCAGGCGCCGCAGCCCCACGGCCAAGTCGTTGACACACAGGCCGCCGTCTCGGTTGACGTCCAGAGTCTGGAAGAGGCTCCACAGGCGCAGCCGGTGGTCCGGGCCCCCGCAGACGGCGCCGCCACACGGGTCCACAGACGCCGGCGACGAGGCGGACGAGGAGGCGGCGGCGTCCGGCGGCGGGGAAGCCACGCAGCGGCACAACACACTGCTCACCATCGGGCGCGAGGCAGGGGCGCCGAGCGCGGAGCGGGGGCGGCTGGCCGGCGGGGAGAACGCGGAAGACACGCGGGAGTCCCCAGACGGCGAGCGCGGGCTGCTAGAAGCCGGCAAGCTGGCGGGAGGGGCCGCTTCCGGGAGCCCCGCCCCGCCGCCCGCCGCCTCGTTGGCCACGCCCCCAGACGGGCCGTCGGCCAGTCACAGGCCCGGACGGCCACCAGGCCGGGGCGGAGCCTCCTCGAGGACCGCCTACGCCACCATGGATGGCCTGGATCAATGGAGAAGGCGGAGCGATCTCCGCTCAGCTTGCGGATGATTCAAACTGAAAGAGGCGGGGATTGGCTGAGCTGGTCCGGAGAGTGGAAATCACGCCGCGATAGGCAGAAGTTCTGTGATAGCGGCGGAAGGCCCCGTGTCCAATTTCCATTGAGAAACGTTGTTTGGACTGAGGAATCGTAAGGATGGGAGGAGCTGTCGTGTACAGAGACCTCGTGGTCTCCGGTGGGAAGTTGGATTTGTATGAGGAGCAACTGTGAACTGCGGCTGCGAAGCAGAGTTTGCTCCCGTGAGTGGAATTAAAAATTGGCCAATGGCTCAAGGCCGAAAGCACTCAGGTATCCTCAGGAGGCCGGGTTTTGGTACTCTAACTCCCTAAACCACCAATAAAATAGGTGAATTTAACGGCGTGATAGTCGTAATGCTGACGATTGAAGGACAGAACGATTTTCCAATGGAAGTGGATCAGGGCTGGTGGGCGGAGCGCTCTGTAGCGACAGACACACTTTTAGACCAATGACGAGGCCAATTCCAGTAAGTAGGCGTGCTCTTTAGTTGAACGACAGATCAAAAGAACCATTGATCGAAGTGACGTTTGAGCCCCGACCAACCAGGAGGGCGGGTTCCTCCGGAGAAGCTCTGGGAGGCGGGAAGAGGGGAAGTGGGCGGATCTCCGCACACCCCGGCGGAAGAGGCAGATTCAGGAAGCCATTACGCAGCTGGCTGGCAGCGGCCGGGCCGGTCGGGGCTGGGCCCTACGCACTTTGCGTAGCGAGGGGGGTTACCAAAGACCTGGTGCTTGGCCTGGGGCAACCCCGGCCTATCCCCTGTAGGGGGGGTGGGTGAGGGGAGAGGCTGGGGAAGAAGAGAGGAGGAATTGGGGCGTTTGAGGGAATTATAATTTCTTTAAAAAGGAGGTTGGGGAGAGGCCATGGCCGTCCCAGCCAAGAAGAGGAAGATGAACTTCTCTGAGCGAGAGGTGGAGATCATCGTGGAGGAGCTGGAACTGAAGAAGCACCTGCTGGTGAACCACTTCAATGCCGGGGTCCCTCTGGCTGCCAAGAGTGCGGCCTGGCACGGCATCTTGAGAAGGGTCAACGCTGTGGCCACCTGCCGCAGGGAGTTGCCTGAGGTCAAGAAGAAGTGGTCTGACCTCAAGACCGAGGTCCGTCGCAAGGTTGCCCAGGTCCGGGCAGCGGTGGAGGGTGGCGAGGCCCCAGGACCCACTGAGGAGGATGGAGCCGGTGCGCCTGGGACAGGTGGTGGCAGTGGCGGCGGTGGCCCAGCCGTAGCCCCGGTCCTGCTCACCCCCATGCAACAGCGCATCTGCAACCTGCTGGGCGAGGCCACCATCATCAGCTTGCCCAGTACCACAGAGATTCACCCCGTGGCCCTCGGACCCACAGCCACTGCAGCCGCAGCCACGGTCACCCTGACACAGAGTGAGTGACCTCTCCCACCCAGTCTGTGGTGCATAAATGGGAAGGGCCAGCCGTGAGCTGGGGCAGCCTGGGGAAGGTTGGCTGCCAAGGGTCAAAGGTCAGATGGGAGTCTTGGAAGACCATGAGGCCTTCCAAGAGCTCCCCGGACAGAAGTGATCCCGTTCTCTTTGGGACTTCCTCAGCACGCAGTCTGGGCTTCTGCTGAGCTGGATTGCTCTCAACTGTTTTGCCGCCATTCGTGTCCATGACTGACTGAACTACGTAGTCCTCGAAGACAGACACCCTTCTGTGTCCCCACAGGACTTATCGCAGGGCCTGGCACATAGTAGGCAGTCAGGACATACTTGTCGAATGACTAGACAGGTGGGAATAATAATACCCAAGTCAGACATTGATTCTGGACAAAGACGTTCTGGGTTTTTAGTGTGGGGAACATTCATCAGGCACTGCTCAGAAACATCATGGTTCCTTGTGTTAATCTATGCATTCCTTCACTCCTCGGACCCCGTGCTTGGCAATGGGATTGCAAAGGTGTTTAAAATACAGGCCTGCTTTATTCTAGTAGGACAGATAAGACACACACACACGAATAACTGGACCGTCAGGAGAATCTAAGGGCTCAGGAGAGGAAGGGGCTTCCTGGTTGGGGTGGGGACTCAGCTGATGTTGAGCTGATGTTGGCATTGAAGGGTAGAGAAAATTGACCTTTCCCACAACCATGGAGGGCCAAACAGCCCCCCCAGAATTCCTTTCAAAGGTTCTCAGTTATGAATGACAATGGTTTGGTTGGTCTTTTTAGTTCAGATAAGGGTTCACTGCTCGTTTGTGCTGGGCTATGACCCAGTATCAGTCAGTGATTCTCAATGGGGCTTGGGAGAATTGGGTGTGTGTGTGAGCGCCCTCCCCCTGCAGTCGTATTTTCTAAGGATATCCAGGTGGGAAAGAGGATCAAACACTGGTCTAAATTACTTGCTGTTCTAGAACAGGAAGGACCTGTGACCTGTAGCTATTCCATTGGGCAAGGTGATCAAGGAGACGGGAGGCATTTATTGGGCCCTTACGCAACTGCTGTCCCACTCCCGCCTCCTTTTTTCTGTTTGGGCATAAAAGGAGGGAGATAGGACTAGTGTGGCTACAAACAGTTCTGGTAGAGTGCCACCTAAGATGGCTGCTGCGTGCTGGCCCTGCAGGGAGCGTGTGGCCCTGCCTTGATGAGCTGGAAGCATCCCGGTGGGGTGGTAACAAGCAGGTGGTAACAAGCAGGTGGTAACAAGCAGGTGCTTGGGAAACCTGGGTTTGCTTCTTGGACCTACTGAATAAATTGACCTTAGGCAAGTCACCGCATGTTTTTGAGTCTGTTTCCTCATCTCCAAAAATGAACATGACAGTACCTGCCTCTTGGTGTCATTGAGAGGAGTTAACGAGTGCAAAGGGCTCAGTGCAGTGCCTGACACACAGTGGGTGCTCTAAATTTTTTGCTAGTATTGTTATTAGCAGCTTGCTTTTGCCAGATCTGGGGCTGGCCTTTTGGTTACCAAGTAGATTCTAAATGCTTTAGACTCTAGATTTATACGAGAATAGCTATAAAGCCAAAGGAGACCTGAATTTCCCCAGAACAGGGCTTAATGGCCTCCTCCCTGCCCCAATATGGCCAGCTTCATTCATTCTAGAAGGTGACCTGCCACTGTCTCTGCTCTTCTCTACAGTCCCCACAGAGACCACCTATCACACGCTCGAGGAGGGAGTGGTAGAGTACTGCACGGCGGAGGCCCCCCCACCCCTGCCGGCCGAGGCCCCCGTGGAGATGATGGCCCAGCATGCTGACACCTCGGTCAAACCCCAAGCGCTCAAGAGCCGCATAGCCCTCAACTCAGCCAAGCTGATCCAGGAGCAGCGGGTCACCAATCTGCACGTGAAGGAGATCGCCCAGCACCTGGAGCAGCAGAATGACCTGCTACAGATGATCCGCCGCTCCCAGGAGGTGCAGGCCTGCGCCCAGGAGCGCCAGGCCCAGGCCATGGAGGGCACCCAGGCAGCACTGAGCGTCCTCATCCAGGTCCTCCGGCCCATGATCAAAGATTTCCGCCGCTACCTGCAGAGCAACACGCCCAACCCCACGCCCCCCTCGGAGCCCGGACAGGTGGCCCAGAACGGGCAGCCCGACAGCATCATCCAGTGAGGGCAGGGGTTGCGACGACCTTCTGCTGTGATTGGATGACACCGCTGTGGTCTTGGAAGTGGGTTCTGTGACTGGCCTTAGGCCACGTGGCCAGCCCTCCCTTTGATGGACGTTAGGGGTCCACTGTTTCTGAGAAGTGAAGGAGACTGAGAAGAACTTGTTGGGCTCCTGGGACCTGAACTGTCTTCCCCCCACCCCCTACTACTCGAGCTGCCTGGCTAAGAGCCTGAAGATTGGCTAGGTGGGGGTTGGGCGCCGGTGATTCTACACGTGGTGTCACGCGCCAGGGCTTGCGACATGACCCAGACTCCGTCTAGGACACCTGGAGGGGAGGTTCTCACCGGGAGCCATCTCACAGCCGGGGGTCCTGTGCTGAAATGCCCCCCCACCCCGCAGTGTTGTCCTTTGGAAAGAGATAATGTCCGCGGCGCTGGTGGTGGCACAGACCTTCTTCCTCCCTCGGGAGGCAGAGTGACTGGGCCTGAGGAGGAAGCTCCACCCTCTTCTCCTTCCCACTGTGCCTCCGTTCTCAGGGGACTCTAGTCCATCTGTGTTCTCTCCGCCCTCCGCCCCGCTCCGGGCCTAGCAAGGGGGCCCCTGTCGTACCCCCGGCTGCCTCTGCAGTACACCCAGGACGCGGCCCGCGGGGCTCTGGGATGCCGGGTGTGCCGGGGACAGCCTGGCCACCATCCCGTCTTCCACTGCGTCCCGGGGCAGCCCTTTCGTGGCTTGTCCTGACAGCTTTTGACCCAGGGCGAGCATTAGGCTGTGGGTGCTGTAAATTTGAGAGAAAACAGGCAGGCGTGGAACACTGTTGCTCCCTCGCAGTGGGTCCGAGGTGACCACTTAGCTTCTTCCAGAAGGCTTGCTTCAGGCCGGTTGTATTTATCCTGTCCGCCTACCCCCCCCCGGAAGGGGTGGTAGCTCCAGTCACACCCTTCCTCTTCTCTCCACGGACCGCACGATTCCGACACTTGGCGTGGGGGAAAAAGAAAAAAGTGGGTGGGGGGAGGGCATCACGCCCCGGACTCCCTCTCACATTATTCAGCGCCTCGTGTTCTTGCAAGACCCCCCACTGACTGGCTAGGTGAACCTCAAGGCCTGCTTGGCTCCGAATGTGTGAGGTGGGAGAGCCGAAGCTGACCTAAGAAGCGGGACCTTAACTTCTGTGCTCGGGGAACAGCAGACTGACCTCGCAATGCCCAAGGAGGTAGTGTGCCCTGTTCCATTTTGATGCTCTCTCCCCTTTTGTAGGGAGTTTACCCAGATGGCATTTGTCTGGTTCATTTTCAGAATCGCCCTCGATCACTGAGACCCTTGCATCTTCCCAGATCATTCCCCAGGATTGCCGTTTTGCTGCTGGTGCCTTGGCTACACGTGACCAGTGGTGACAACTCGAGGCTCCAGATCTCAGCTGAACAATCAAGGTGCTGCCCTTCTGGGCATAGTGTGGTTAGAATGGCTCACTCCACTGTTGCCATCATGGGAAGATGCCCCCAAGGATGGTTGGAAGGTGACTGCCGTAAGGCCAGCCTCTTTGTGGAGGACAGGTGCAGCGTCAGCTAGAGAGCAATGGAGAGGAATCAGGCCGGTGAAGGGGTGGGTGATGGAAGGAAGGCTCCCCTGTGGGGCTGGAAAGCAGAAGTCCCTGGCAGCCCGCGCCCCCTCCCTCCATGGAGCCTGATGCCCCCGGCAGGGAAGTCGTGGGGCCTTCCTGAGGCTTTGCCGCTCGGTTTGGCTTTTCTCTGGAGTTGGCATTCTGAGCCACTATCGCATCGGTTCCAATTGGGTATAAAGAGGAGGCCTGGATCTCTTAAACTGACTGCTTCTTTCAGGTCATAATTTTAAATTAAAACTATATCACTTTTTTTACACATATCTGTGTCTATGTCTTTATTAGTTATATATAGAAAAGATATGGGCTGGCACACAATGGCCCACAGGTCAAAACCAGCCCCCACCTGTCTTTGTAAATAAAGTTTTATTGGAACACAGCCACATCCCTTCATTTACTTAAAGTCTGTGGCTGTTTTTGTGCTACAATAGCAGAGTTGAGTAACTGTGGCAGAGACCTCTGGCCCATAAAACCAAAGGTATTTACTCTGGCCCTTTACAGAAAAGCCTGCCTATCCACTGGCTTGGAGCAGTGTTTCAGACTCTGGATGAGAATTATCTGGGGTGCTTGGTAAACATACCCCAAACCCACTCACCTAAAACCTAGAAGAGACTCCTGAAGGGAGAGCTCTTAAGCATCTGCTTTGTAAACAAGCTCTCTGGGTGATTCTGATATTTCCTGAAGGTTATGAACTTCAGCTTAGGGGCCGGAAAACTTAAACTCAGCTGGAATCATGGATCATGGAAGCACAGATCATGCCCCATTGAGGGCTAGTTCTTAGGAGTTGCTTCCGACAGTTGAGAAGACCAACCCAGCAAAGATTGGCCTTAAGATTGGCCTTCATTCTGGAGGGATCCCAACCTTCCTGGACATAGTTAGCACTCTCTCCCATAGTTAGTAATAATAAAAGCTGAGAATTATCAAGCCCCTTCTCTCTCTAGGCCTTATAAACATTACCTCATTTGCTGCTTGCAACAGCCCCGTGAATTAGGTAATAATGCTGTTCTCGGTTTGCTGGTGAGGATATTGAGGATCAGAGAGGTTAAGCAATTTGCCTGAAACCACACAGCTACCTTATTCTCTGGGGTGGCCCATGCTCTTAGCTCCTGTTTTTTTTTTTTTTTTTTAAAGATTTTATTTCTTTATTTGACACAGAGAGAGCACAGCAGGGGGAGCAGCAGGCAGAGGGAAAGGCAGAAGCAGGCTTTTGCTGAGTGGGAGCCCGATGTGGGGCTCGATCCCAGGACCCTGGGATCTTGACCTCAGCTGAAGGCAGATGCCCAACTGGCTGAGCCACCCAGGTGGCCCTTAACTCCTTTTCTTTTTTCTTTTTTTAAGATTTTATTTATTTATTTGACAGAGAGAGAGAAATCACAAGTAGGCAGAGAGGCAGGCAGAGAGAGAGGAGGAAGCAGGCTCCCCGCTGAGCAGAGAGCCCGATGCGGGGCTCGATCCCAGGACCCTGAGATCATGACCTGAGCTGAAGGCAGAGGCTTTAACCCACTGAGCCACCCAGGCGCCCCTTTAACTCCTTTTCTTAACAATGCTGACCTTGACACCAGTTAGATGTGAAATCACCTAGAGACAATTTGAACCTGGCCTTGAGTTTCCAGGTCGAATGAGGAGGCCCAGGAGGCACTTGAAATGGAAACAGTGACCTCTCCAACTCTCTACAGGCTTTGGACATTCCTTTTAAGAGGGAAAAGGGCGGCTTAACAGAATTGAATTCCCCTCTCCTTGTTGGTACTACTGGACAACTGTCACTTACATTGGGGTGACTTTTTCGGAGTCTTTCCTGAAATGTGGGATCTTACATAAAGGAGATCCTCCAAGCCAGGCAAGCTGATTGCTTCAGGTAGCCAAGCCTTTTACATTTTAAACCACTTTGATGGAAATCTTTCACAAAGGGATCCTTTTGTTTCTTACCCCATACAGAGTTGGCTGAGCAGGACTGAGAGGCCAGGAAAGGCCCTGGACTCAGGCAGGTTTGGGCTTGAGCTGGGTTCCATCCTTTATTCACTGTGTCTCTTAACTTTGCTGGGCCCCAGTTTTCTCAATTCTAAAGTGGGGATGAAAGGGGCGCCTGGCTGATGCAGTCGGTGGAGCTTGTGACTCTTGATCTCGGGGTTGTGTGTTCAAGCCCCACTTTGGGGGTAGAGATTACTTAAAAATGAAAAATTTTTAATTTTTTTTAAGATTTACTTACTTATTTTAGAGAGAGGGAGAGAGAGCAAGCGGGGGAAGGGCAGAGGGAGAGAGAATCGCAAGCAGACTCCCTGTTGAGTTCAGGGCCCGATGCATGGGGCTCGATCTCACGACCCTGAAGTCACGACCTGAGCCGAAATCAAGAGTCGGACGCCCAACCGACTGAGCCACCCAGGAACCCCCCAAAATGAAATTTTTTTTTTAAGTAAAAAAATAAAGCGGGGATGATGACTAACAGTTCCTACTTGTTAGGGGTGTGACGAGGTGTTAATCAGTGGAAATAGCTACTGTTTATTGCGTACCGACCATGAGCAGCACTGATGTATGAACTCATTTCACGAGATCGGGTCCGTAACACTTAGCATGTGCGGATATCACATGTGCTCAGTAGACACTGGCTGTCGTCATTATTACAGTGTCTTGATCCTCCAAAGGGGTAACTAGTCTGTCTTCTCTTGAGATCACAACGGGAGCTTTGTTGAAAGTGGCTGAAGCTTAAAACGATGGTCATTTGCTCGTGAATTTTCAGTCTGAGCAGGGCTCAGAGGGAAGAGCTTGTCTCTGTTTCTCGGTGTCAGCCGGGCCACTCTCCTGGGCGCGGGGGGTCCACTTCCAAGATGGCTCACTCACGTGTCTTCCAAGTTGATGCTGGATGTGGGCTGAGAACTCTGCCGAGGCCGGGAGTTGGGGGGGGCGCCCCAGTTCTCCTTTCCGTGGGGTTCTCCACGTGGCTGCTTGGGCTCCCTCACAGCATGGTGGCTGGGTTCCCAGCACGAGAAGCCGAAGCTGCCTGTCCCCTTCGAGATTAGTTTTCAGTCTGATACAGCATCGCTTTGTCCCGTTCTCTTGGTCACACAGCCCAGACTCCAGGGGATGGAGGAAGAGACTCCACCTCTTGATCGAGGTGTGGCTCTGGCAAATGGGGAGGGGAGGGAACTGAGGGCGGCCATCTCTGGAATCAAGCCAACTTGCTGCTTTTATTATAAATTGGGGTCAGGACTCCTGACCCACGAAAGACAGCCTCTGCTCCACCTTCCTGCAGTCCACCAATCAGGAGGGGAGGGAGCTCCCGAATTTTGAAGGAGAACCTATTGAACCAGGATGCCTGGGTGGCTCAGCTGGTTAAGCGGAAGCCTTCGGTTCAGGTCATGATCCCAGGGGCCTGGGATCGAGTCCCCTATCGGACTCCTTGCTCAGCGGGGAGCCTGTTTCTCCCTCTGCCTACTGCTCCCCCTGCTTGTCTCTGACAAATGAATAAAATCTTAAAAAACAAAACAAAACAAAACCTATTGAACCTACCTTCCATTTCTTGTAGCTTTGAGTTCAGAGATTAGAAAGCAATTAGAAAAGGGCCTGGGGGCCTGGAGGGGCCCATCTGTGCAGACCCACTTGGAAATTTCTCTGGAAGAGAATTCCTCATCCCTGGGGAAATTTCCAGACAATTGGTCAGGGCTGGAGAGGGTGGCAAGGAGGTGGCTGAGAGGAGGAGATGGGGACAAACCCACTCTTTTAATTAGAGAAGATGAGCTACACTTGGCATGGATATTTGCAAAGACGGATGTGGCTCTCAAAATGGCCTGTCTGGTGACAGAGGTAGAGACACTGTGCTGGAATGTGCCGGTTCGCCATCAAATTGGGACCCTGCCCTTCTGTGCGTGCCCCCTTCCCTGGTCGGCCTGGGTCGGGGCCACCCTTGGGGCTCAGCCTGGATACTCCTTCCTCAAGAGGCCCTTCCCAGCCCCCCATGCGCCAGGCTAGGCTCTCCCCTGCTGTGCACCGCTGTAGCTCTCCACACCGTCCCCCTAACTCTTGTCCACGTGGACTTGCTTGTTTTCCAACAGATCCCCTCACTGGGAGCCCTGTGCTTTCCGCAGCCTTGTCCACTGTGTTCCTGGCTCTAGCCCAGCCCTTAGAGTGCCCTCCCCCGCCATCCCCAGGTGCCCAAGCTGGAACCCCAGGTGACATCCTTGTTTCTTCCCACTGCCTCA
>CM052892.1:5714098-5816919 GCA_028534135.1 Potos flavus
ACGCTCTTTCTACCCTCTGAGCCTTTACCTTCGCTGTTCCTCTTACTCAGAACAATCTTCCTCCTCATCACTTTCCTAACTTCTACTCATCCTTCACATTCAGTGTGGGCGTCACCTCCTCCAGGAAGTCGTCTTGGGTCACACAGTGAGCTTCCCTTCTCCCTTGTCTATCACACCGTACTGCAATAGAATGTTTAAGTGTCTGGGTCCTGCTTTAGGAGAGTTTCTCAACCTCACCACAATTATTTTTTCGGACAGGATCATTCCTCGTGGGGGGTGGGGGGGCTGGCCCACGTGTTGGAGGATGTTTGCGGCATCCCGAGCTATACACGCTAGATGCCAGGAGCACATCTCAGCCAGTGGTGACTACTGCAACTGTACCCAGACATGGCAGAATGCCCCCCACCCCGTAAGAACTGCTGTCCTATATCAACACCAGTCTTATTCGTAGCTACTTTTCAAGCACAAGGAACGGCCCCCCAATGGGTATTTGATAAGCCTTTTTATTGCAGTGTAAGATGTTTTGCATTTCCCTCATCGGACAGATAAAGAGACTGAAGCAAGACTCACCTGATGGGATGTCATTTGTCACTGGCGGAGCCGGGAGATCACCCCAGATGGGCCTGGCTACACAACCTCCTCTTTGTGAGTCAACGTCCCATGAGCGCGTGAGCGTGAATCAGCCTTCTAGAGCTGCGGCCTGAACCCCGGACCAGGGACAGGCACATCAGGAGCTCCACCCTGAGAGGCCCTGCCTCACCTGAGGGCCGTGACCTTGGGCAGGTCCACATCACCCCACCGGGGCCGGGGGCGGGGGGGGGGCGTGAGGCTTCCTCTTGCGCAGCCCCTGCCTCTGTGGGGGTAAGGAGAGGATTCAGTGAGGAAAATGAAGAGGAGGAATCACATGAGGGCAGCGCCTGGGTGACAGGGACTGCCACAGGGCTCCACACAGGGCCTGGCTTGCAGCGGGGTGAAGGATATAAAAAAATGAGAAGGCAGGAAGGGGCCCACCTGAGTGAGGATCCCCTATTACATGTTCTCCAAGATTCTGCTAACCCGGAGCTCACGAACTCCTGCCTACTGCCACTGAGATAAGAGTCCCTTGGCTCAGATAACGAGTCCCCTGCCTGCATCAGGTTGGCTGGCTGGAGGCTGAACACAGCTTCAGGCAAGCCTGACAGTCAGGAATGCGGGCCCATCCTGCCAGAGATTTCCTTTTTACAAAAACAGCCAGAAATCTGGGCTTTTATGTGAAATCTCCCAGTTTAAACATATTGACGACTAAATATTTGTAAACCCTGTACAAGCCAAACAAAACACACCTGTGGGCTCGAGTCAGCCCACGGAAATCAGCCTGTGAGCTCTGTACTTAACCCTTTAGGGGCCAGTTTGTACCCCGTGGGAGGAGCCGGAGGAAGGCAGGGGAAGGCAGAGGTTGGTAAGCAGGAGGCCTGGGTCCCAGATCCCTGTTTCTCTCGCACCTCAGTCTCCCCATCCATCTGATGGGGTTGCCAATCCTAGCTGGAATGATCCCCGGTGTGAACACCCTCCTGGACACCCCTCCTTTGTCCAGGCTAGGCCTGACTCACTGGGAGGATCTGGGTTGGGCTCTTTGCTTTTCTGGAAGCTGAGTCAGTCTTGATTTGTGGTGATGATATTCAGATGCCACCCACCTGTCAAGAACCAAGCTCAGGGGCGCCTGGGTGGCTCAGTTGGTTAAGCGTCTGCCTTTGGTTCAGGTCATGATTCCAGGGTGCTGGATCAAGTCCTACATCGGGCTCCTTGCTCAGTGGGGAGTCTGCTTCTCCCTCTGCCTGCTGCACCCCCTGCTTGTGCTCTCTCTCTCCCTCTCTGTCAAATAAATAAATAGAATCTTAAAAAACAAAACAAAACAAAAAGAACCAAGCACAAATGGGTACTGGCCATTGCAGGGAACCGCCACCGAGGCTCAGGCTGGCAGAAACAGTTTCCAGGCAGGCCTCCAACAGGGTCCTGTCCGGATGGGAGGTTGGGCCAAGAGACATCCGCTAACTCTTCTGGCTGTTTTTAGTGCCTGCTCAGCACCCAGGGCTCCCTGGCCAGGGCACTCTGGCTTGGTTCTGATGACCCATCCCTCTTCCACTCTGAGTTCGGGCAATATAAGGCACGGATCCCAGTTCTGGCTTCAGTGGTAAGGCTGTGGCCCAGGTCCGGTCCATGAGAGTGATGCATCCTTCTGCCCACAGTGATTGGTTAAGAATGTGCACGTGACCCCAAGTGGACCTATGAGAGTCCGTCCTGGGGAGGTCACCCCATCGAGACAGGCTTCCTATTAATGAAACCAACCCCAGAAAGGCTAAGCAGCGGATGGAGAAGGATTTCAGCTGGGGTTTCAGTACTTCGATCCAGCAGTTCCTGAAACCGCATCTACCCTCCAGGCTCCAGGCGCAGTACCCGCAAATCTCCAGTTTTGCTTCCGTCCATTTAAGCAGGCGTTTGTTATGAGCAGCTAAGAGCCCTCGGGGTCCCACCCTAAGGGTCTGCGATTCAGATTCTAGGTCAAAATACCTTGAGAGCTTCTGCCTAGACTAGCTGTTTCTCAAGTTGTGACCCGAGGAACTTCAGCTGTTAATGCACGTTTCTGAGCCCCCATCCCGACCAGCTGAAACAGATCTTGGGGTGTCGGCCACCAGTGGGGCGGGCGAGGCGTCTCAACAAGCTCCCAGGTGGTTCTGACTAAGTCTCCGGTTTGAGACCCTCCCGCCGACCTCTGCTCTTCGTTTCCTCTCTCCTCCCACCCAGGTGGAACCACGTGATCCCATTTCGCCACCGCTGATTGGATGAGAAGAGGATCCTGTCCAAACTGAGCCAATCAGCTTGCTTTCCCCCAAATTTGGAATTGGGACTTAGGGACCCGCTCAGTCTTTGCAGCTGTTTGAACCTCCCTCCACCTCCCACTCCGCGATATAGAAAAGGTTGCTCAGCAGAGGGAGAGGAAGGAGGGAACGGGAGGGAAGAGGCGAGGCGGAGAGTCTGACATAAGTGACCAAGGTTCCGTACTGTTCCTCATCCTGATCTCCGCTCCGTGAGTCCCCCTTGCCCATTGCCTGCGGGCCCCCTGTGTTTTTATAGCCCCTTCGACTTTCTGCGGTGGGTAATTAACTCGGGTGATGTCTGTTACTTGTAGTCAAGAGACACCTGGGAATTTGCTTACTTCTCAAGGTCGCAGTTTCCTTATCTGTAAAATGACCAACATTTGGTGATTCAGGACACCCTCTCTCCATATGCAGCAGGTCCTCACCAAAAAGACCCCGCTTAAACGACTCTTTCCTTCAGGAGAGGTCTTGGTAAGGCGGGGTATAGGTGGCAGAATGATTTTGCTATAGCAGTCAATGCCTTTCAAACTCTGGTGTGCATTGAAATGATCTGGGGAAAAAAATTATCTGGAATCTGTCTAAACTGCAGATTCCTGGAGTTGCCACGTGCAATCTGTGATCACTGGGTAGGTCTGGTACGGCCCAATTATCTGTATTTTTTTTAACAGATTTTTTGAGGTATAATTGATATATAATGAACTCCATATATTTAACAATTTTTAAAGTTTATTTATTTTTTTTTAAAGATTCCACCCATTTATTTGACAGAGAGAGAGAGAGAGAGATCACAACCAGGCAGAGAGGCAGGCAGAGAGAGAGGGGGAAGCAGGCTCCCCGCTGAGCAGAGAGCCCGATGCAGGGCTTGATCCCAGGACCCTGAGATCATGACCTGAGCTGAAGGCAGAGGCTTTAACCCACTGAGCCACCCAGGCGCCCCTTAAAGTTTATTTTTAATTAGTTAAATAATTTAAAAATTTTTTAGTAATCTCTACACTCAATATGGGGCTCGAATTCAGGACCCCGAGACCAAGAGTCACAATGCTCTTCCCACTGAGCCAGCCAGGCACCCCTAATAATTTGATAAGTATGTATGTATATCTGTGAAACCATCACCATAATTAAGACAATGAGAATTGCCATGAAAATCCCCATCACCACCAAGTTTCTTGGTACCTCTTTATAATCATCCCTTCTTCCCTGTTCCCTCCCACCACTTCCCCAAGCAACCCTTGGTCAGTTTTCTGCCACTATAGATGGTGTGCATTTTCCAGAATTGTACCTATATGAAATCATGCAGCATGTACTCTTCCTTTGTCTGGCTTTTTTCACTCACCCTAATTATTTGGACATGTCTCCACGCTGATGTGTTTATCCATAGCTCACTCTTTTACTGCTGACTAGGATATACCGTAATGATCTATCTAATCACATACTAATGGACATTTTAGTTGTTTTCAATATTCAACTATCACAAAGAAAGCCACCGTGAACCCTTGTGTACAAATCTTTGTAGATACAAATGCTTTCGTTCCCTTGGATAAATATCTAGGAGTGGAACGGCTGGATCATATGGTTGGTGTATGTGTCATATTTTAAGAAGCTGCCAAACTGTTTTTCAAAGTGAATGCATCATTTTACATTCCCACAAACAGTGTCTGACAGTTTCCAGCGCTCCATATTCTTGCCAACATTTGGTGGCATTTTAATTTTAACCATTCTAGTATGTGTGAAGTGGTATCTCATTGTGATTTTCATTTGCATGAAGGAAGACCAGTGGTGTGGTTACTTGCCATCTGTAGATCTTCTTTGATGGGGTATCTATTCTATTTAAATAGCCTTCTTATTAATAAGTGTTTAGAATTCTTTTTTAAAAAGATTTTCTTTATTTATTTGATAGAGAGAGCACAAGCAGGGGGAGTGGGACAGGGAGAAGCAGACTCCCCAATGAGCAGGGTTCGATTCCAGGACCCTGGGATCCAGGACCCTGGGATAAAAGGCAGATGCTTAACCGACTGAGCCACCCAGGCGCCCCTAGAATTCTTTATATATCTAGATACAAGTCCTCTGCTAACTCAAGTTTTGCAAATATTTTCTCTCACTCGTGCATGCCTTTTCATTTTCGTAACACATGCCATAGGTTACTTTGATACATGTGGAGTCCGAGAACCTCTCTTCAATGACAAACAGTGCAAATTCAAACAGTAACGAAATTCAAACAGTAATGAGAGGGGCTCAGCTATCCACTGGCAAAAATCAAAAAGAGAGCTCTCAGGCATTACTGGTGACGGATAATGGAGAACACTCTTCCTTCTCTGTTACGAAGAGTGGAACTTGGTGCAAAATCCTGGGAGGACTATTTGCTGATCATTCATCAAAATCTTTAAATGCAGGTTTCTTTGACTTGGCAAGTTCAGTTCCAGAAATTTTTCCTGGAAAAAATAAACAATCAAAAGCACTAAGTTGTCCCAGGACCTTCGGTCCCCAGAGATTGTGCTGACAGGTGGGGCTGCAGACATGCCTGGCTGGTCGGCCCTATATCTTGATGCTGTGCCCCCACATGCTCAGAGCCCTTTTGCTGTCAAGCCTGGGTGGGAGGTCAGTGGGACTGGAGTTTGACCAATCCCTGGCAGAGTGGCCAGAGAAAAGTGCAATGCAGGTCTCACTGGATTGCATCAGGAGTCTGGGTCCACTGAGAGCCTGGTGTGGCCTTGGAAGCTCCAGGATTCAGGTTCTAACCAACCACCACCAGCACAAACTGGGAAACAGGGACACTTGGTTGACATAGCTACTTGGGGCCAAAGAAGAGACAGACCTTTGCTCTCCAAGCACCAATAGTTTCCCCGGGATTGGGGGAGGTGGGGCCTTGGCTAAGGCTGGGTCACGACAGCTGGAGCTGGATATGAGAAGGAAGCTGGGGGCTGGAGATTTGGGTTCTAGATTAGTCCCTGTCCTACTGTGCCACTTAGGTAGGGCCAGCCTATTCCTCTTCCTAGGCCCCAGTCTCCTCAGCTGGACAGTGAGGAGGTAGATCAGATAGTCCCTTTGGCCCCTCCAGCAAGGAGTGAAATCATGGGTGCCAGAACCAGCCAGACCTGAGTTCCATTTCTATCTCCAACACTTTCTGGGACTTGGCATGTTGGTTAGCCTCTTTGAACCTCAGTTTCTATCTCACATTAAAGCCCTGCAACAGCTTCCCATTGTGTTTTGGAAAAAGGCCCTCATGATCTGCCCCTTCCCACCTCTCAGTTCCAGTTCCCACCACTCTCCCCCTCATTTGTCACACTCCAGCCATACCGGAGCCCTTAAACTCCTTCTCCTGACCCCAGGGCCTTTACATATGCTGCTGCCTCTGCCTTGCATGTCTTTGGCCTCTCTCCCCAGCTAGGTCCTATTCTTTTATCGGAGCTCAGATGCCAGTTCCTCAGGGAAGCCGTCCCTGACCCCAGACACAGTCACTCCTGCTGCTTATCCCTTTCATAACACAACTGTGGTCATTAAACAATTATGTCTGCATGATTATTTGTCTGATGTCTGTCTCCTAGTGGCTTCATGAGCTCCCCGAGAGCAGAAACGAGACAGTCTTGTTTGGGCCCCTTGCATGGGCCTGGCATAGGGTAGGGACCCCTGCAATTTTGTTGAACATGTAGTGTGGACACCAAACTTCATCCATTCTAAGATGTGTTTCCCCCCACGTTTAAACATCTCTGAAGTCCGAATATATTTTACAACTGCAAGGGACAAGGTAGCAACCGTGACATATTCATCAATACCTCTGCCTGTGCGTCAAAGCTTGTGGCTTACAAGGACATCCCGAGACAAGAGTAGCATACCCTGAAGAAAACTGGTGTTGCCCATGCTCTTAATGACACAGGACAATAATGTCTGGAACAAGACAGACCTCAATGACTCTGAAGGAAAAGGTGATGCATAAAAGTCAGACTGTCTGTGCAAAAGTCTCAGGAATATCTTCACTAAATTATTTGGATCCTATGTATGCACAATATTGATACATGATAAAAAAAAAAAGCCTAAGTTTAAAAGAGCGCCATCAATAAATATAAAATGAAATTTTTCAGTGATAAATGCTGTGTCATATTTTACTTGTTAGTGCTTTTTTCTTTTATAGTGGCACAGAAATCAATACTGAATCTTTCTACAGAAGCAGTCTCAGATTTGTTTCAATACTGCCGGCTCCTACCTTATTGGGATTGTGGGGCAATTCCAGCGAGAGACCAGAGGAGGGCGCAGGGCTCTGGGAGGCCACTGGGGGCGCTCTGCTCCCAGGCACCTTCCCAGCCCGAAGTTGGAGGAATCTGGGCTCTGAGAAGCCGGGCGGCGAGTGGTTATCCATGTGCCCTATAGGTGGCGCTAGAGAACCACAGTCAGGCGCAGCCCAGAGAGTTCTGGGCTGGAGGGAGGCTTCAGGAGTGTCTTGTCCTGGCAAGGAGTAGGCTCTCTTGCTACCCCCGGGAGAGGACATAGCCAGTTCTACCAACCCATCTATCCAAGAGGGAGCTCTGGGTGTGGAGAGAGCTTAGGAACCAACAGAAATTGGGGACCCTGCCCTGCCTGGACAAGCTGCGTGATCTTGGTTCCGCTTCCCTTTCTGGCCTCAGTTTCCCCTCCCATGCAGCGAGGGTGTGAGAGCCTGCCAGACCTGAGCCCAGACAGTAAAGGTCTGCGGTGGCTGAAAGGCTCCACTGGCTTACCTGCCAAAACCCTGGGACAGACCTCCCCTTGTCTGACCTTGCCACTTCCCCCTGAGGTCATGATGTTTCCCTTCTCCCTGGATTGGGGCAAAAGATTCAGTGACTTTCCCAAGACTACAGAACTGTGAGTGGTTGGAGCCAGGAGTGAAAGCTGGATCTGCTTGCTGCTTCTACCATGTGCATCTGACGTCCTGTGATAGAGCGGATACAAAGCAAGGTGGGAGTGAGTTTCCCACCAAAGAAAGGAGCTAAGAGAAGTTCTTTGGCAAGATGACGGATCCATCATACATGCCTAATTTGTCTCCCTAGTAAAACCACAGTAAAGAGATTTTTTTTTTTAAATTTCTCAGAAGGGACCCAGAAAGCACAAAGTATAAAAGGAGAACTTAATAAATTAGACTCTTTCCAAATGTAAAACTTGCTCTTCAAAAGTCATCGTCGAGAATGAACAGGCAAGATACACACTGGGAGAAAAATGTTTGCAATACTATCTCTGACAAAGAACTTGTACACAGAATATACAAACAATGTTTACAACTCTATAATAAGACGAAGAGCTCAACTTAAAAATGGGCAAAATATTTGAACAGCTACTTCACAAAAGAAGATATACGAATGGCCAATAAGCACATAAGAAGACGTTTAACCCCATTAGTCATAAGGGAAGTACAAATTAAAGCCACAATGAGATAGACCTCTACATGCCCACTCGACTGTCCACACTTAAAAAGACCGAAAATTCCAAGTGTTGGTGAGGGTGTGGAATAACTGGGACTCTCATATCCTGCTGATAGAAATGTAAAATGGAACACCACTTTATTTTATTTATTTTAAAAAAATTTTTTAGAAGATTTTTTTATTTGCGAGAGAAAGAGAAAGCACAAGTGGCGGGGCGGGGAGGGGGGAGGGTTGGCGGTGGGCAGAGGGAGAAGCAGACTCCCCCCGCTGAACGGGGAACCCAACACAGGGATCCTAGGAACCCGGGATCATGACCCGAGCAGAAGGTAGATACGTAACCAACTGAGCCACCCAGGTTCCCTGGAATACCACTTTAGAAAACAAACTTGCAGTTCTTACAAAATTAAACCTACGCTTCCTACACACCCAGAAAATCCACTCTTAGCTATTTACCCGAAAGGAATGAAAACATATGTCTGCCCAAAGGCTTGTTCAGGAATGTTCATAGCAGCATTATTCACAACAGGCAAAAACCAAATATATTAGGTGAGTTATGTAAAAAAGTGTACAAATCTGGGGCACCTGGCTGGCTCAGTCGGAAGAGTGCGCGACTCTTGATCTCGGGGTTGTGAGTTCGAGCCCCATGTTGGGTTCAGTAAATGAGTAAATTGGCTTCAGTAAATAAGTAAACTTAAAAAAAAAAAAAAAGTGTACAAATCCGAAGCAATGTTAGTGATTTAACCCAGAACTGCAACGTTACTTCCACGATGGACGGTAGAGGAGAGGAAATGGGGGGGAGGGGGCGTGATGCAGGAGGGACTAAGTCCTTCATCCGAACAGGTGGTCAGTAGGTAGCGTAGGGTAGACAGGGAGACAGGGTAGGTGGTAGATGATGTACCTTAAAATTAAATTACATTTAATTTTACATTAAAATTAATGTATCAAAAGATAGCCATACGTGCTTGTGACGTAGAAATAGATGTGTAAGTGCTGGAAAAAACCAGCCAAGAGAGTCAGCAGTGGTTGTTTTTGGGGAGACAGGGAGGGGCAGACAGGAAACCGCTGTGTCTTCTTATCCCCTTTCAGCTCACGCCGATTTTGCTTTCTGTGCACACGCTGTATCTCATCGAGGCCGATGCCCATTTATTCATATTTTAACGTCTTTAAAATCAAGGTACACCTTCTCACAGTCAATGTGCTCCTGGCAGCTATAATTGGCGGTGATCTTTTTTGATGGCATGTAAGAAATGGTGCATGTCACAAAGGGTGATGTGTTGGGTTCCCTGAAGTACGGCATTCTTTTTCTTTTCATTTATTTATTCGTTTATTTATTTATGTCTGTATTTTTAGATAATTTCTACACCCAGTGTGGGGCTCAAACTCACGACCCCAGGATCAAGAGTTGCATGCTCTACTGACTAAGCCAGACTGGCAGTCTTTTCATAAAATATTTAAAAGAAAAAATGAGCCAGTTGGAACAGCTACTGTTTATTGAGCTCCTCCGTGGGTCAAGCACTGTGCTTCCTGTCCATATTTTTATTTAGTATTCTAAACAACCCTGCCTTATAACTCAAATTTTTGAGAAGAGGAAATAGGGGCTCAGAGAGGTTAAGTGACTTCCTTAATGTCACCCAGCGAGTGATAGACACAAGTCAAAAACTAGGGGCTGTCTGACTCCCGAGTATGTCACCTCCGTTTTGATTAGTTTGAAAGAGCTCCATTGGGGTGGCTGGGTGGCTCAGTCGGTTGGGTGACTGCCTTCAGCTCAGGTCATGATCCTGGAGTCCCGACATGATGCTGGAGTCCCGACATGATGCTGGAGTCCCGGGATTGGAGTCCTGGGATCAAAGTCCTGCATCAGCTCCCTTCTCAGCAGGGAGTCTGCTTCTCCCTCTGACCCTCCCCCCACCCATGCTCTCTCTCTCTCAAATAAATAGATAAAATATATTTTTTAAAGATTTTATTTATGATAGAGAGAGATAGCGAGAGAGGGAACAGAAGCATGGGGGAGCTGGAGAGAGGGGTGTGGGGGGTAAAGCCAGCCATGTGGTCCATGGGCTTTGCCTCCCCATTTACAGAGGGTCTCACCTGCCCTCCTAACAGAGACCCAGAGAGGTCGGGCCATGCATCTGCAGTCGCACAGCCAGGAGCCTATCTGACCCCAGAGCCCGTGCTGTCCCCCCTTAGAAACACAGCTTCTTCCCCAGTGTTTTCATCTGATAGTTCACATCTATCTGGGGCACCAGCCCCTTAAAGGGAAACCCACATCCTGTCTCCGGTTCTGCCTCAAAGAGATGAATTTTCGATAGTTGGGCATCAGGAGCTAATCTCTCACGTACAACCCTGCCTCCTCTTTCCTTCCTCTCTCCCCAGCCCCCGACCTGCACATGGCCATGGCCTGCCTGTGGCTTTTGCAGCATTTCCACACCTCGTGTCTCAAAGCCTCACTTTCCTTTTCTGTCAAATGAGAGGAAGAATGAAGCTGACTTTATAGGGTTCTTTGGAGATTGCCTGAGCCGATGCATGTTCCGTGCCTGGGACTATGCCTAGTGGGAGAGTCTGGGAGGAGAGCCTGAGAGTCGGGGGACATGGATGTGATCCCTGATTGTGCCACTGACCAGCTGTGCAGCTGGAGGCAAATCCCTGCCATTTTGCACCTCAGTTTTCTCATCTGATGGGGGCAAGTGGCCTGACCCACCTTTCATTTACCTAAAGCAGGTTCCAGGGGAGACTGACATTACTGTGGTTCGTGGTCATCTTCACTGCTCAGCTTCATTGACCCTCTTCTCGCATCAGAAAAGCCCATCTAGAAAGTTCATACCAAGACTTCTCTGTTCCTGAGGGTGCCAGGAATCTTCATGGGACCCAGCCAAGGGGCCCCTATGATCCTCAGTTTTTTCATCTGCAAAGTGGGCACCACGACCACCTATGCCTCATGGCAGTGCAGTGAGAACTCAGTGAGTGAGGCCCATAGATTGTCCAGGGGAGCTCGTCCGGCAGAAGACCTCCCTCCCACAAGTGCGCACGGGGAGGTGAGCAAGGCTGTTCACTGTGGCAGGATTTGCAATAGAGGAAAGGGGAAATTGCCTCGTTCCCCTGTAGGCACTGACGGCGGCAGCCCCCAAAGAGAGCCCAGTGCTCCTCCACGCCTGGTACTCATGGTCTTGGGAAACCCCTCACACACATACCAGCATTGGTCTGAGTGACCAGTGGCGGAGTGGCCTGCCATTGTGAATGTCACATCTGAGACTGGGTTATGAAAGACTGCCACTTCCATCTTGCACTCTGTCATTACTCACTCTGGGGAAGCAGCCGTCACATCCTGGGGACACTCAGACAGCCTGTGGAGAGGCCCACGGAACCAGAGTCTCCCGCTACAGTCCGCGAGGCACTGAGGCCTGTGACGGTCACAGGAGTGAGCCCGGACGCTGATTCTCCGGCCCCTTCAGAAGACACCGGCCTTAGCCAACAGCTTTCTGGACCCCAGAAACCCGGAGCCAGAGCGGCTCAGCTGAACCAGTCCCGGAATCCTGACCCTCAGAGTCTCTCACCTGATAAATGTTTGTTGTTTGGAGCTGCTAACTTTTGGGGTAATTTGTTAAACAGCAGTGTATAAAGAATCCAGGGCCCCATTAAATACATTTATACATGTGTCCTGGAATGCCGGACCAATGTTAAAAAGAGTAAGATAGATCCCTCTATCCAATGGAAAGATAGCCAAGGTATGCTGCTAAGTGAAAGGAAATCTTGCGGAGCAATATATATCAAATGCTGCTTTGCGTATAAAAATGCTGTTATGGCATGGCAAAAAAAAAAAATCTGGAAGAATAGGTCTAAACTATTAATTGTAGTTATCTCTCCTTGAAGAGCAGGAAGGGGGCACAGGGGACCTCCATTCATCTCTGTGATGTTTGAACTTTCTACCATGTCTTACTTTGGTAAACCAGTGGAAAAATACAACAACTTTAAAAAGATTTGCCTAAGATGGGCCCGATAGAAAAGCATAATAAATCGGCTTAACAATGAATAATCCTTGAAATCTCAGTGTTTAACAGATTAGGAGTTAATTTCTTCGTCTTGTGATGTTCAATCAGCCGCTGAGAGGGAAGGGTGGGGGGACTCTCCTCCCTGAAGGGGATCTGGCTGACGGGGACTTTGCTCTTGCCTTGTCTTAACATGGGGCTTCCTAGGCTGATCTAGGCCCCTGGCGCAGGTAGACGGCGAAGCGAGAGGGTAGAGGGTAGAGGATGAAGTGAAAGACTCTTTGCGGGACAGGTCTGAAATGATGCTCAGTCACATTTGCTCACATTCCATTTGGCCAAAATTCAGTCACCCTCTGGTCATGGCTCCCGCTTGAGGACCTCAGGACCGTCTATCTACCCCTGGCCCACCTGCCACCCCCCGCTGGCCGTCCATTTTCAGTGTGTTCTCCTACCTGAGAGCTTTCTTTCCCCCCAAGAGTTTATTTTTAAGTCATCTCTACACCCAGTATGGGGCTTGAACTCACAACCTGAGATTAAGAGTCACACGTTCTACCGACTGAGCCAGTCGGCGCCCCCTAGTGGAGAGCCTTAGCCACAGGAATATCAAGGCAAGGCCATCCGGCTCCTCCAGATGCTGCCGGCCACCCAGAGGAAGGAAGTGCTGATGCAGCACATTCTGGAAATATTAACTCTGCTGAGGGTGGCTGGGCCTGTCCAGTGTGGTCTGCCAGTCAGGAACACAGCCTTCGACCTGCTGCCCCTCCCTCCGCTCCCTCCCAAGGGCAGGGCCCCGTCACCTAGGGTGGAGCTGTTTAAGGATGCCCAGGGTCACGGAGCCCCAGGAATTGTTTGCAAACTGCCGTGTACATCCGCGTGAATTTGCAAGCCAGCAGTGCCAAGGTCAAGAAGTAGGATGACCGGTGTTCCCCGGGCTGCGCCCCACACCAAGCCTTGTGCTGAAGGCCTGCCCCGCAGGGGTGTGTGGGACCCTCCAAGCTACTCTCCGAGGAGCCCCTGGAGGGGGAAACTAAGGCTCAGAGAAGTGACATTATTTACCCAAGGTTACATAGCTCCTAAGGAGTAAGGCTGGGAAGAGAGTGTAGGCAGGTCTGCCTGACTCCAAAGCCAGTGTTTCTTTTTGTTTTAAGTAAGTTCTATGCCCAATGTGGGGCTCGGACTCACGACCCTGAGTCAGGAGTCCCAAGATCAGTGTTCTACTGACTGAGCCAGTCAGGTACCCCCAAAGCCAATGTTTCTAATCCTTACTCCATGTGGGTCAGTGTCTAGCAATTGGCGACATTTGAATTGAGGCCTGAATGATTAGGAGCCAGCAGCAATGGAAAGATGCAGAGAAAGACATACCAGGCAGAGACTGTGGCATGTGCAAATGCCCTGAGGCAGGCACAGGCCAGGATAGGGAGGCTGGTATGATCAAGGGTCTAGAAAACAAGGGAAAGGGGAAACATGGAAAGTGAGCTCTGAGTGTGGGTGGGGGACACCCCGAGGGCCTTGGAAGCCATAGTACGGATTTTGGATTCTACTCGAAGAACGGTGAGACACTCTTGGAGGTTTGAAGCAAGGGAGTGATATTTTCCAAACTGCAGTCCTGAGCATTTGCAAGTTTTGAACTATCTCAATATTCCGGTAAAAGTGCCAGCCTCCATACTGGACCACGTGGAGCCTGGCCTGTGTCAGCATTTCTGCTTGTGGCCAAGCCAAGTAGGGCTTTGTCAAGGACCCCAGGCCAGTGAGAAAAAAACAGAGAGGGTAAGTATATTAGTTACTTATTGCCATCTAACATATTAAACCCCCAGACTCAGCACCGCCAAACAACAAACATTTACCATCCCACAGTTGCTGGGGGTCAGGAATCTTCAGCTTAGGGTCTCTCACGTGTCAGCAGGGGCTGGGGACCCATCTGAAGGCTCGAATGGGGAAGGACTTGCTTCCAAGCTCACTCCTGATCGTCGGCAGCATTCGGTTCTTTCACAGCTGTTGGCCAGAGGCTTCCTCAGTCCCTCGCCACGTGGGCCTTGCCACGGCGCAGCTCACAATGTGGCAGGGTCTTCGTCAGAGCCAGCAAGTAAGAAATCCGGTGGCCACAAGCAAGATGGAAGATGGCGTCTTCTGGTACCTAATGTCAGAAGTGACATCCCATCCCTTTTTTCTTAATAGGCTTTTAAAAAAAAATTGGAGTAATGTTACGATTTACAGAAAAATTGCAAAGAGTGCAGAAGGTTTCTATACTTCCCCACCCCTGCCCAGTTTTCCTGAACGTTATCATCTTCACTTACCATGGAACATTTGTCAAGAGAAGCCAACTCTGCTACCTAATTATGGACTGGATTCCAATGTTTATTCGTATTTCACTCAATTCTGTACTAATGTCTTTTCTCTGTGCCAGGATCTGACTGAGGACACCGCACGGCATTCTGTCATGCCCCCTTGATTTTTTTCTGGTCTCTGGCAGTTTTCCAGTCTTTGCTTGCTCTTTGTGACTTTGAGTTTTGCGGAGCACTGGCCAAGGATCTTGTAGAATGTCCCTCAATTTGGGTTTGTCTCTGTCTTTCTCATGATTGTGTTAAGGTTATGGATTTAGGGGTAGGATACCACAGACCTGGACAAAGTGCCCTCCTCCTTCCATTATATTGGGGGCACATGATATCCATGTGACATCACCTATGAGATTACTCTTTTTTGTTTTTTTGTTTTACTTTCAATAATAGTGTGGGCTAGGTTTCTCTACTGTAACATGATCATGTTTTCCTTTCCCTCACTTTATTCTTTAGAAACAAGTTGGTGAGCCCACCCATCCCGGAAGGGGTGCAGAATGAAAGTCCATGTCCTGGGAGGAGTATCGTGAATTATTTGGAATTCTCCTGTAAGGACAATCTGTCTCTTCTCTCCTGTGTACGTGTTTGTTCAATCATTTCCGTATGTCGGTGTGGACTCATGCGTGTTTATTTCATACTTTGAGTTAAAATGCAACACTATGTTGTGTATTTTTTTTTTAAGATTTTATTTATTTATTTGACAGAGAGAGAGACAGCGAGAGAGGGAACACAGGCAGGGGGAGTGGAAGAGAGAGAAGCAGGCTTCCGGCTGAGTAGAGAGCCCGATGTGGGGCTCGATCCCAGGACCCTGGGATCATGACCCGAGGCGAAGGCAGACACTTAACGACTGAGCCCCCCAGGTGCCCCTACGTTATGTATTTTGTTGCTCAAATTGTTTCACTTTGGCCATTGGGAAATCTTTCAGGGGGGCTTCTGTGTCCCTTCAGCCCGCTCCTGTTCTTTGGGGTTTTTGAGCATTTCCTTGCTTTCCGGCACTACAGTGTGCTCCAGGCTCATATGTTCCCTGTCTTAACCTTGGAATCAGCCATTTCTTAAAGGAGCCCTGATGACCTGTATTGGGGAATAGTATTTAGGAACCAAGACCTGGGCGCTGGGTTTTTGTTTTTTTTTAAGATTTTATTTATTTATTTGACACAGAGGGAGAACACAGCAGGAGGAGCAGCAGGCAGAGAGAGAGGGAGAAGCAGACTCCTCGCTAAGCAGGCAGCCCAGCGCGGGGCTCAATCCCAGCACCCTGGGATCATGACCTGAGCCAAAGGCAGATGCTTAACCGACTGAGCCACTCAGGCGCTCCATGGGGTGCTGGGTATTAGCGGCCCGTTGCTGCTAGACTGTCACCGCTTCTAGGCCCTCTCAGCCGTCTTGTGACTTTTGCTAGGTCTCTTCATCAAAAGCCGATCCCTGGACCCAGCCCACTCTCGGGGGAGGGGATGACAGCGAGGCCTGAATACCAGGAGACAGACATCACCCGGGGCCATCTTCGAGGCTGCTTCCTGCAGTGACTAATGCCAGCACGGGCAACTGTGAAGGTCAAGAGCAACCCTCACGTGCATGGGCAGAGGAGAGGCCAGGACACAACGCGTGCTTATACAACGTGAACGGGGACGAGGAAGCCCTTTCCCCATCTGTGTGAAGCAATCTCTGAGATCCTCTGTGAAATAGAACTAGCAGGGAGCGGAGCCTCGAATGTGGTGTGAGCCTTTCCTCTTCTTAATGAGAGAAAACAGAATATACACTCTCTGGAAAGACACAAGAAGCTCATAATGCTGACTTCTAGGGAAGAGGGGTAGGAAGTGTATCTAGATCTCTATCATCTATTGATCCAATATCTCTCTAATATTTAAAAAATTCTGGAACAATGTGAAAGTAGTTCGTGTTCCAAAAATTCAAGTAAAAATGAGAAAAGGTGCTGTTATGCTGAGTGGAGGACAAAAGCTGATGATTTCCCTGTGGTTTGGAAAGAGAAGAGTAGTAGGCAGGCCAAGGTCCCCCGGGGAACACACGGGCTGAACTCAGCACGGCTCAGGGGGCAACCTCACTCCCGTAGAACATCATCGCCTGTCAACAACAACGTCACATGCAGTCTGGGCGGCTGTTTCAGTGTTGTTCTTCTAGAATGGTTTGTGCTTAATTTGCAGCTGTGTGGTGTAGTGGCCAAGCGTACGGGATTTGGGATTCCGGAGCCTGACTGCGTTGTGTCTAAATCCCAGCTCTGCCACTTCCCAGCTGGGTGACCGCGGGCAAACGACTCCTCTCTCTGAGCCTCAGTTTCCTCTTCTGTAAAATGGGGACGATAATAGTCCCTAAAGAGGACTTCAGTGAGTGAATACATGTTAGGTGCACAAAGCAGGGGCTCAATGAACGGGAGCTGCTATGGTTATCAAGTTCAAGTTCATACATATTTAGGAAACAGAGGAATTGAAATCATCTATGTCACCTCTGGAGCTCCGAGGGATTTTCCCTTTTCAGATGGGTGTTTTTGTGATTCTAGCTGGAGGAACCCTGGGCTCCCACCTGCCTATGGCCCATGCCCAGCCCAGCACTGTTCACGCGTGGACTGGTACCATCTGCCCGCTCCCCAGTCCCCTCTCCTCCCCCAGACTGAGATGTGAGCTGGGCAGGGCAGGGAGGGTCCGGTCACTCTGGTGTCCCCGCTGTCCAGTCTGGTGCCTGCCAGAGACAAGCTTTTCTGTAACCATTTGGTGACTAGATGAACGCACAAAGACCTGAATGAACAGCAGCTCTGGCAGTGCCCATGTGACCACGTTACTGAACTTCCCCTCAGGTGATCAGGGAAGGCTTCCAGGAGGAAGTGGGGGAAGGGGGATTGTGGCAAGGGGATGTTCTAGGCAGGGGGGACAGCATGTACAAAGGTTCAGGGACTAGGCAGCGTTCTAGTCCTTCGGGGAACGGAAAACAGGTTAATCCAGGTGGAGTCAGAGGGTGAGGGCAGGAAGTGGCAAGCGAGGGGTGGGTGGGCAGGTGAGCAGGGCCCAGATCATTCACTGTCCTGAGGAGGCTGGTCTTTTCCTGGAGGGGGAGGGTGGAGGGGAGACAGGGCCTGGCAGGGAGCTTGGAGGTGGGATGGGAAGCAAAGAGGCCCTGGCTGAGCTGGTCCTCCTGGGCCGCCTGTGATTCTGTGGGCCTCGGGCCAGGGTCTCAGTTCTCTTGTCTGTGAAATGGGTACTGGGTTCTTAGGAGGGTGGACACCAGACGGGCCCACACTGCGCCCCCTGAGCCGACTGGTGGAATGGGAGAATCCGTCTGTCGGTCAGCAGGCCAACCTGGCGGAAGGCATTACATTCTTCAAATGTTCCTAACCTTCAGCTCAGCAGTCCTTTCCTCAGAACTTGTCCTGAGCTAGTAACTGAGGATTGGTGAGAAAGCTGGCTGGGAGGATGGTCAGCAGCACACGGCCTGCGAAGGAGAACAATGGGACGCAGCCTAAACGCCCAGCATCAGCCCGGCGGGCGCTGCTCTGGCAAGAGTCACGCTGAAAACTGCTAATGACCGCAAAGATTTTCACAGCACATTCACACACATTTTATTGCAAAAGTAATACATCTTGGGGCACCTGGGTGGCTCAGTTGGTTGAGTGTCTGCCTTCCGCTCAGGTCATGGTCTCAGGGTCCTGGGATCGAGTTCCGCATCGGGCTCCCTGCTCAGTGGGGAGTCTGCTTCTCCCCTCTGCCTCTGCCCCTCCCTCTGCTCGTGCTCTCTCTTTCTCAAATAAATAAATAAAATCTTTAAGAAAAAGTAACACATCTCACTTTTAAAATATTCAAATCCTGAAGAAAAGCATAAAGGAAAAACCAAAAGGTCCCCCTTTATCTGCCCATTTCTACTCCTGAAAGTTAAACACTGCCGGCAGTTTCTTGAACTTCCAGCTTGACATCAGTGCACATACAAACATATAAACATACACACATACACGTGTATTATCCAACATATAGATGAAATGATATTTTAGTAAGGACATGCGTAGTTTCTTAATAAAATATCGATTTACATGTATGGTGCTGGATGGTTACTGGGATGGCCCCCAATGCATGTTGCCTCCCAGCGTCCGTGCCCTGGCATGGGCCCCTCTCACAGTGACGTTGGACCTGGCCACGTGACTTGCCTTGGGCAAGGGGACGTGAGCAAGCATGATGCAAGCTGGGGCTTGGTCAGTACTTGAACCTGGAAGCTTAGCCTCTTGAAATACTCTCAGGATCCAGCCGCCATGCTGTCCGGCAGCTCAGGCTAGACCGCAGAACGGTTAGCGGCCGCATGGACTGGCCCTGGCGGAGGACCGGCCAGCCAAGCTCCCAGGTGATGGCAACCACATGAGTGAGTCCTGTTGATGCTCGGTGCAATGGCCAGGTTCTGGAAGGTGCGGTACTCAGCAATAGATAATGGAAACAGCTTGTTTGGCAACTTAAAAAAATCTTAATACCCATATATATCATGAACATCCTCCTATGTCAGTTCATACGGATGAGGGCCTCCTTTTGGTGACTGCATAACTTCCCATGGGGGGGGGGGGTCGTCCATGAAGCATAATTTTCTTACCGGTCTCCTACTGATGGACGTTCTTGGCCGTGACAAACGGTGCTACCTCCTTGGGTGAAGATCACCGCCAATGGACATTAGAGTGTCTTTAGGATAAATTCCTAGAAGTTGCTGGGTCAAAGGGTACACATTTTGAAAGTTCGCACAGATACTGCTCAAGTCACCCTCCCAAATGGTCGTAGCAATTTATACTCCAGCCTGCAGTGGGTAAGTGGGTCAGGCCTCCAACCCTTGTCCACACCTGGTGTGATCCAGCTTGAAAAGCCAGATATAGAGAAGTATTAGACAGAGTGAGCGTGTGAATGTGTTACAGAACTGGCGGGGCTGGGGGGTGGCGGAGGTCCAGACCGTGGGGCAGATCTGCTGCGGCTGCAGGGAGCAGAATCTGGGACCCCAGCCCACGCCCCCTTCCCCCACCGCCTCCCGCCAGTTCCTTCCTCTTCTGCTGAGGCAGCTGTGCTCAGCACATCCTCTTTCAGTGCTGCCCTTGAAGACGCTTCCCCAGCAGACCTGCCTCATGGTAGGCCCAAGTTCCTCCAGCCTTGACCCCTTCTCTCAGTGACCCTGTGGCTCAAATGGGCCCTGGCGCCAGCCCCCGCCTCCTGCAAAGAGAGGAGCCTTCCAGGTTCACCTTTTGACTTTGGGTAAACCCCTCATCTTCTCTTGATGAGGCTGATAACCATACCAACCTTTGGGCTCTATTGTTTATTCCTTCAGCAAATGGTAATTTATGTATTTATTCCTCCCGGAAACAGACATCTCTTGACTCATTCATTCTTTCATCCCTTAAAGCAATACTTATTTATTAATTAGTTCTTTCTTTCCTTCCTTCAGCAATCGTTTACTGTTCTGGCCATTTGGCTCCCATGGTCCAGGGGGGGAGGAGTGGGTGACTACATAAGTATGTACTTTTATGTCCTTGTATATGGGGCCCTGTCATCTGAAATCAAATGCAAGTACCCAGGAGTCCGATTTAGCTGGAAGGTGGGGCAACGAGACCACCATCTTGAGATGGGCGGAAGGAGCAGCCAAGAGGGTGGAGAGCAGGACAGCCGCATTCCTGGTGGGTGAAATGGCTTGTACAAAGACCCTGAAGTACAAGGTGCATTTCCCATTCGTTTCTGGGACAGAGAAACTGAGTGCACGGTGAAGGGGAGAGAGGTCTGAGATGAGGCCCCAGGGATCAGCAAGGACCACAAATGCAGGGCCTTGTGGGTCACAGTGGTGACCTTTAATCTGAGAGCACTGGGGAGTCATTGAGAGGATGGTAAGAAGATTAAATGAGATTCATTATGTAAAGTTCTTAATATGGTTAGTGCTCGATGCATGTTGCTTTATTATTATTATTATTATTATTATTATTTTAAACTTTCTCTACCTTCTGGGTAATAGGCCAGAGAATTCCCTTTGATCCCAAGAGGCCCTGACTAGTCTGGGCCAGCTGTGTTCTTTGGCTGGAAAGGACTCCACAAATAGCCCCAGTGTTTTTAGGAAATGGAATCCAAATCTAGAAATCATTAGTAACTTGCCCCAAAGTCGCCTGGGGAGGCAATGCTGGTATTTGAACCCAGTTCTCTGACTCCCAGCCCAATGCTCACTCTTTCACCCATTCCTAGCAAGTTCTTAGCATCTCCTTGCCCTGCCTGAAACCCTCAATGGCCCCACATTGCCTCCAGAATACCCACAGCCTGGTCTTCAAGGCCCCCCTGCACGGGGTTACCTCTCTCTGTCACCTGCCATTAATCCCCACCAAAGCAAGAAATATTGTTTGATGTTCCCCAGAGGACACAAGGAAGCCTGCTGCTTCCCATTTCCTGGTGTCACTCCCCATGGAGGAATTTGGGAAATGGGGGCACTCCAATCCCTTCTCCAGGCATTCTGCTCCCCATGGAGCCCACCTGCCCTCCTGGATTAGTTTCCTATGCCTGCTGTAACAACTTACCATAAACTTAGTAGCCTAAAACAACATAAAACTCTTTTATCTTATAGTTCTGGAGGTCTGGAGGTTAGAAGTCTGAACTGGGGGGCACCTGGGTGGCTCAGTGGATTAAAGCCTCTGCCTTCGGCTCAGGTCATGGTCTCAGGGTCCTGGGATCGAGCCCCGCATCGGGCTCTCTGCTCAGCAGGGAGCCTGCTTCCCCCTCTCTTTCTGCCTGCCTCTCTGCCTACTTGTGATCTCTCTCTCTCTCTGTCAAATAAATAAATAAAATCTTAAAAAAAAAAAAAGTCTGAACTGGGTCTCACTGGGCTAAAATCAAGGTGTCCCCAATAGTGCATTCCTTTGGAGGCTCTAGGAAAGAATCCATTTCCTTATCTTTTCCAAATTCTAGAAGCTTCCTGCATTCCTTGCTTCATGGCCCCTTCCTCCATCTTCAAAGCCAACCGCATAACATGGTCCTTTCCATGCTGCCATCTGTTTTTTCTTCAATCTCTTTCTTCAATCTCACTGAGGGACCCTTGTGATTACATTGAGCCCACCTAGATAATTCTGGATAATCTCCCTATTTTAAGGTCAGCTGATTAGCAATCTTAATTCCACCTCCTGCCTGAATCTCCTTTGCCAGGTAACCTAACGCATTCACACTAATCCCTCGATGTGGATGTGGACACCTCTGGTGGGGAGAGTCATTATTCTGCCCACCACACTTCTCGTCCCTTCCTTGCCAGGTCCTGCTAGTCCTCACTAGGCAGCTGTCATTTAGGTAGGAACCCAGGGGGAAGTGTGTGCCGCCCACTTTTCTGGAGAGAAAGCAAAGGCTCCTCACAACACACCTTTGTGGAATGTTTTTGAATCTGTAAAGGGCTTTCACATTCTTGGGGGTTAGTATCATTTGTTTTACTCCACATCTGAGAAAACCGTGGTTAGAAAGGTCAAGTGGCTGTCCCGAGGTCACAGGTCAGTAGTGAATATTGCTGGCCTCAAACCCAGGCCAGACCCCAGCTTTTCCCCTCCTTCCCAGACCATCCACGAACAGCTGCTCCTACCAAGACCATCTTAATGATTTTCCAAGGGCACGCCAACGGAGTCCTGTGGCCAATCGGCCCTATTTCTGGCTTCTGGCCAGAAGTCATGGGGTCATACTTGAAAGACTTCCTCAAACCCTGCAACTCATGGCTCTGGAGGCTTCTGCCTGAATTAGAAGCAGGGACTGTTTCCTCCATGCTGCCAATGGGGCGGGCTACAATGGGTGCTGATTTCCAGGGGAGCTATTTATCAGTGTATTTCAAAAGCCTTAAAAGCATGCATTCCTTTTACCCATCAATGCCACATGATGGAAATAGACAAACATGCAGAAATGCACATACGAGGTATACCAAGGCATTACGTGGAACAGCAGAATATCAAAGCCAACCAAGATGCCCACTAATAAGGTCTTGATGAAATAAAAAGATGGATCCAATGTGATAATACTACATAGTCATTAAGAATAATGTAGATCTCCATTTACCCATATACAAAGACAGCCTCAAATAAGCACAGGAAGGAAGTTCCACTCCATAGTCACCAGGGATGCACAAAATAAAGCCATCATTAGAGGCCACTACACACCTACTAGAATACCTGAAATTAAAAAGAGTGACCTATCAAATATTGCCAAAGATGTAGAGTCACTGGAAATCACATATAGCGCTTGTGGGGCGGTATAATGATTTTAGACAACAGTTTGGTAGTTTCTTAAAAAGTTAAACATACACTTACCATGTGATTCAGCCATTCCACTCCAAGATATTTCCCAAGAGAAATAATAGCACAGGTCCATACAAAAACGGATATATAAATGTTTACAGCAGCTTTATCTCTAACAGCCCCAAACTGGAAACAACCCAAAGGTCCATCACCAGGTGAATGGATAAACAAACCAGGATATCCACACAATGGAATACTACTACCAATAAAAAGAAAGGAACTATCAATCCACACAATAGGGATGAATCTCAAAATAAAAGAAGCCAGACAAAAAAGAAAACACAGTGTGTGATTCCATTTATACAACATTCTAGAAAATACAAACTAATCTGTAGGACAAAACAGCAGGATCAGGGTTTGCTGGGGTGTGTGTGTGTGTGTGTGTGTGTGTGTGTGTGTGTGTGTGTGTTTGGGGAAGGGGTGGCAGGAGGGATTCCAAAACGGCATAAGGAAACTTTCGGGGGTGATAGATAAGCTCGTCGTTGTGAATGTGGTGATGGGGGTACACATATGTTTAAACCCATACACTTTAAATATGTACAGTTTATCGCATGTCAATCATACTCCAATAAAGCTATATTTTAGGAAAGATGGCCTCTTAAAAAAAAAACAGGTTCCAACTGTATATACAGTCTGATTTCCTTTCGTGGGAGCGGGCGTGCGGGGGAAGCCTTTGTGTGTGTGCATTTTCTGGGTGATGGATCGGACGTGAAGTAGACTTTTTAAACTCCTCTGCGTACAACCACACGTCTGAATTTATATTTATAATAAATAAAACAATTTCCATTTTGCAAAAGGAAAACCAAACAAGCGCCCTAAGCGGGGCGTAGCTCCTCCCCCTGCCTGGTTCTCTCCAGCCGCAGCCGAGGCTCGAGTTGACCCAGACTCCAGGGCTTCCAGCGAACTGGTCCCCACGCACAGCGGGCCCCCAGGGCAGTGACGAGAGCAGCCCTGCAGATGCTTCCCGGAAGGCCGAGGGGTCAGCCTGAGCTAGACCGGTAAATCAGCCGCGGAAGGGGCCGCAGGGTTTCCTCCGCAGAGGCAGGGCAAGTGTCAGGGGAAATAGAAGCTGGGGTGGGTAAAGGAAGGGGCGCCCACCCACGCTTGGCTCTAAGGGGGTAAGGCCTTTAGTATATGGAGAGAGAGGAAGCGGAGCTGCCCCGCTTGCCGGGGGCCAGAACCGAGACCTGGGAAACCAGCGGGCAGATCCTGACTTCTTAGGGCCAAGGGCCACCTGTTCGATTCCCTGTTTCTCCGGACAGGCGGCTACACCTTAGCAGGTAGGTCACGTGCCAGTGAAGACTTGTTCTGAGTCAATTTGCCAAGATAGAATCTGATTGGCCTATCTTGGGTCACGTGAGCTAGCCAGTCAGCCAATGGGTTGGGGTCCCGTATAATAAGGAGTCTCCTAAGGTGTTCACGAGGGCTTCTCAGAGAAGGGGCAGGCAGGGGCTGGGCTGCTCCTCAAAGGCTGTGCACGTTGTCCTGCAAGCGGAGGAAATCTGACTGCGTGGTTTAGTCCCCAGAAAGCATGGTGCCTCCCTACGGTGCAGCTGTCCTGAGGGGCCCAAGCATTAGAAAACCAGCCTGGTTCAAGCCCCCTCCATGGAGGGGTTCCCCACCCTCTACCAATGCACCACTCCTGGTGACAGCTGCTCGGACCCCTGCCCCAGGGCAGCAAGCTCTGCGCCAACAAGGTCTCGGCAAAGTCCTCTGAGGAATCTGAACCACGTTATATGGAGGAAGGTCAGGCTTTGTCAGGAGCAGCAGGGGCGGAGAGATACACACGGAGTGAGCAGAGGAGGCCGAATAACCGTGACTCCGAGGGGCTTTTCATCACCGTCACCAGAATTACAGTCATATGGCTCAAGGCTGACACAACTGCCACCACAAAGGCACAATAAAAGGCATGCTTGCAACATGCTAAGCAATTTCCGTGCAGGAGGGTGCTGAGTAGCAGACACTGGTGCCTGCTGCAGACAGAACCTTAGAGAACCTTGCCTAACTGCTAGTGTTTAATGCTAACATTAGCACTGGTTTGCATCTTCTACAGACCAGGCACTCATTCCAAGCACCTCACTTACATCTGCTTGTGTAATGGGGTAGGTGCTATATCCCCAGTTTACAGATGGGCAAACTAAGGCACAAAGAGGTTCAGTAACGTGTCCTAGTTCACAGAGGCAGGATTCAAAGCTGGGCAGCCTGGCTCTGACGTCACGCCTGTAACCACTGCTCACTAGGCACTGATACGCACCTAGTCCGGGCACTGGGATACAGACCAAGACACATACCCTACTTTGTGGGCCTCACTGCCTGGGTGGGGAGAGACATAAATAGCAATGACCCACATTATGATCGGTCACTATTGTTTTAAGTGCTACAAAGCTTGGAACTCTAAGAGTATCTAGAAAGGGACCATCCTTGCCTGGAGGGGTAAGCGAGGGCTTCCCTGGCGAAGTGACACTGACGCTGAGGTCTGCAGAGTGACAAGGAACGGGCCAGGCAAAGCAGCGAGGGCAAAGTGTGGGGCAGGAAGAGGTCCAGGTAAGAGGGAACAGAATGTACCGTGTGGCCCGCATTAGGTGAGCGCTTTGCTGAAAGTTACCCCAGGCAAAGGTTACAGGGCATGATAAGGACCCTGCCCTGGCCTCCAGGTGACTGACCAGGCTGTGACTCTGCCCCGCCCTCCCCTGCCCCCTCACTGGCAATCACAGCTGACTGCCTGCAACTCTCCGAGGTGGCAGTAGGACGAACCCATGAATATTTTCGGGGGAAATGTTTGCTATCAAGTGGCCCGGAAGGACGCTGATCACTTCAGTGTTCGCGTTGCGGGAGTCATGATGATTCAGGGGAAAAAAGCCACTAGCTGGATTCTGGAGGGTATTCAGCCAGCCCAGCTGCCCATGTGTGGAGATGCTTATCAGAGGGCAGCCCAGGCACCACTCTCCTGGACAGCGGGGCTCTGGCAGGTTGTGCCAAGCAGCCCTGGCCTCTCTCCAAGGGCTTATTTTGGACACTGCTGGCTTTCCTCAACGAGCGAAAAAGCAAACTCTGGGATTTTTAAGAAAGTGCTCCAGTCTCAGCCATCTGATGGATAGTCTCGACAAGAATGGTCAGTTTCAGGACCCTAATGGGCAGCAATGGGGCTGTCACCACAAGAGGCTGGGTCACTCTCGAGGGTTAGGCTTGGCAGGGCAAGATGACAGTTGGAGATCATACCGGCCAGCTGGGCAAAGATGACAGCAGGGACAGTGAGGGGAGGGGACACAACTCTCTCCTACTCTCTAGGCAAAGCTGGCTTCGCCTTCTAGGAGGGAACATTTGAAATGTTCTTGTCCTTTGGCCCAGAGATTCTGCTTCTGGGAATTATTCCCCGAGACGCCTCCCACCAGCACACAGGGCCATTTACAAGAGCGCTCACTGCAGAGTGGCTGGAAATAGTTAAAAACTGCCAACACCCCAGACATATCCTGATGGAACTGGCTGAATCCAGTGCGGAAAGTCCTTATCCTGGACTACTGCAGCCCCTGAAAAGAATGTTCCAGCAAGGCGCAGCCTCTAAGAGTCACTGTTAGGTACAGCAAAAAAAAAAAAAAAAAAAAACCCATAAAAATGACAAAACGTGTATTGTATTATTTCATTTTTGCTTTTTTTTTTTTAAGATAGTATTCCTGCAAGGTTAGAAGACAAAACAAAAACAAAACAGAGCGTTAAACAGAAGTTATCCCCAGGAGGAACATCCTGGGGGACTTCCATTTTTTAAACTTTTGCTTTCTATACCATAAAATTATGCAATGCTTGAATTTTTACTTTTGCTTTCAGATCTTTCTTTTCTATGTAAGCATTTACTGCTATAAACTTCCCTCTCAGTCTCGCGTGAGCTGCATCCCAGAGATTTTGTTGTCATTTGTTCTCACGATATTTGCTCAGTTCCCTTGTGATTTCTTCCCTGACTCACTGGTTCCTTAAGAGCGTATTGTATAATTCCCACATACTTGTGAGTTTTCCAGTGTTCCTTCTGCTATCGATTTCTAGTGTCTTCCCATTGCAGGGCACGTGTTACGTGTGAAGTCACAGGAGCAGGGGTGAAGAGAGAAGGAGAATGTCTGAGCAGCACGGTGGGTAGGAACTCAGGCTGTGGGATCCGCACCGCCTGGATATGGAGTCGGCTCCATCACTGACCGACTACCCATGTGACCCCGGGTGCGGTATCCTTGCTCCGAGCCTCAGCTTCCTCACCTGTGAAATGGACATACATCATGGGGTCTTGTGAGGATTAAAAGAGTTCACGTGAAGAAAACCTAAGGTCAGCGCCTGGGGCACATACAGTAAGCGTTCAGGAAAGTGTCACCTGTGGTCAGGAGGTCAGGACACCAGCAACTGCCCAGTCTGGGGATGACTTCGCTGAGCCCAGGGTGGTGGCCACGAGCACATACGTTTGCGCCCCCTGCCCTCCAGGACCTAATGGGCCCTAAGCCTTGACCCTGGAAGGGTAGCTGTCGGCCTGTGGCCTGTGCTCTCGTTCATTTGTTCCTTCCCTCCTGCATTCAGCACTCACTTACCGTCCCCTCCCTGATGTGCTAGGCCCTGGGGCCGGGGGGGTGGGGGGGGGCTAGAGGGGGTAGGGAGGTAGACAGACATAAACTCTTCCGTGAAACGGGGATGATGACTATCTAAGCCTGCTTGGGCTGCTTTCACAAAATACCACCGACTGGGTGGTTTATAAGCAACAGAAATTTATATCTCACAGTTCTGGAGGCTAGGAGACCAAGGTCAAGGAGCCAGTAGATTGTGTGTCTGGCAAGGGCCCACTCCTCGGTTCCCAGACAGCCAACTTTGGGCAGTGACCTCACACCGTGCAATGTGGGGGGGAGCTCCTGGATTCCCTTCATAAGGGCACTGTTCCCATTCATGAAGGCTATACCCTCATGACCTAATCACTCCTGAGGGTCCCCACACCCTAATACCATCACCTTGGGGGTTAGGATATCAACATAGGAATTTTGGGGGGACACATTCTGTCTATAACAATGATATAACCACCTGCTACAGGCTGTGGGCATTTGAGGGGATCTTAGGAACACAGTGCTTAGCCCAGGGCATGGGCCGCCACAGTGAGGCCAACAAACAGAAGTTGTTGTTTAGAGAGAGAAGTGATAGTATTAAGGCCCTTTTATCTATCTATCTGTCTATCTGTCTATCTATCTATCTATCTATCTATCTATCTATCTTTTTAAGATTTTATTTATTTATTTGGGAGAGAGATCGAGAGAAAGTGGGGGAGAGGAGCAGAGGAAAAGGGACAAGAAGACTCCGAGCTGAACTCAGAGCCCTGCTCAGGGCTCAATCCCACGACCCTGAGATCACGACCTGAGCCAAAATCAAGAGTGGGACACTTAACCAACTAAGCCACATAGGCAGCCTCTATCTGTTTTTTTTTTTTTTTTTTTTTAAAGATTTTATTTATTTATTTGACACAGAGAGAGAGAGATCACAAGCAGGCAGAGAGGCAGGCGGGGGCGGGGTGAGGGGGGAAGCAGGCTCCCCACCAAGCAGAGAGCCCGATGCAGGGGTCGATCCCAGGACCCTGAGATCATGACCCGAGCCTAAAGCAGAGCCACTGAGCCACCCAGGCGCCTCTATCTGTCTGTTTTTAAAGTGAGCTCTGTGCCCTCTGCGGGGCTCAAACTCACGACCCCAAGTTCAAGAATTGTATGCTCTATGGACTGAGTCAACCAGGTGCCCCCATCAAGGCCCTTTTTAAGGCCAACCCCCTTGCAGGAGAATGGTCAACACCACCCTGCCTTGGGGCTCATCACTGGCATTGATTTCTAGTCCCCCACCTCCAAATTCCTCGCTGACGTCAGAACTCTGTCTGGCAGTGTGCACTTGTATCCCGGTGCTTACGTCGGCGCCTGGCACAGTGTGGGCCCTCAGTTTTTGTTCTAGTCAAACAAACACTATTCTAAGCACTTTACAAATATCTACTCATTCTCTACTCATTTAACACTTCTGGAAAATGGGTAATATATTCCCCTTTTAGAGATCAGGAAGGTGAGGCACAGAGAGGTTTCATAACTCGTCCAAGGTCACACAGCCAAAAAGTGGCAGAGTCGGAACGTGAACCCTGGGCGATGTTTGCTGAAGGAAGGAAGGAGAGGGTGAGGGGCAGCCTCTGGTGTCTAGAGCTCTGAAATGCAGAATCAGAGAGCAGGGCCTCGGGATCCACACCGCCTGGATGTGGAGTCAGCTCCATCATTGACTGACTACCCATGTGACCTGGTTGTGGTATCCTTGCTCTGTGCCTCAGCTTTGATCTCTCATTGATCTTCACCTTCATCCCCCGTTGTTCCATAAGTGGGAAGTGGGGACTGATGTCTGTGAAGGTGGGATCCCAAATTTTAAATGGGAGATTAAAATTTGGGATTCCCAGCTTGCAGCCCTGTGAGCCTAGGCGGTCAGGGGTTCGGGATGTGTCAGGAAATCTCAAGTGTTAAATTCCCTGCTGTCACTGGAGAGAGCTTCATAATGAGTTGAGTAGAAAGGACAGGTTACAAAACATTGTGTGATGTTGGTAGCCAACCCTCGAGGAGCACTTCTGAGGGGCCAGGTAATTTGCAAAGTGCTTTGTATACATTACTCTCTCGCTGAATCCTCAAAAGAATTTCATGAGTTAAGTACAGCCACTAAACCCATTTTACAGCTGTTAAAACTGAGCCCAAGAGACTCCTAGCGAATGGCTCCAGGTCATTGAGCTAAGAGGAGGAGGAGTCTAGGACTCATACCCTGGTCTGCTCTCTGGTTCTTGCTGTAGCCCTTGTCCCCTACTGTCCTCCGACGCCTCACCATTAAATGACACCACTGATGACTTTGACATTTAAAAATTATAGCTGTTGGGATGCCTGGGTGGCTCAGTCGGTTAAGCGTCTGCCTTCGGCTCAGGTCATGATCCCCAGGGTCCTGGGGTCGAGTCCTGCATCGGGCTCCTTGCTCAGCGGGGAGCCTGCAGCTCCCCCTGCTTGTGCTCTCTCTCTCTGACAAATAAATACATAAATAAACAAACAAACAAACAAATAAATAAATAAAATCTTTACAAAAATAAAATAAAAATCATAGTAGTTGCTGACAGTAACATTGCAGACTGTAACTAAGAATTCTGAAAATAAGCAGAGATCAGCAAGGGCTGAGGGGGCTGTGTGTGTGCCTGGGAGGACTGGGAGGACTGGGAACACCTCGGTAAACATGGCCCGGATCACTGGGTGAAAGGTGTCGGACTCCTGACCGGTTATGTAAGCTGTGTTCACCTGCCGACTCCTGGCCCCCTGGCTGGGGTCTAAGAAAGTCCAGAAGTCTAGCTGCAGGGGGTTGGTGGGCGTGGGGCAGGGAGTGGGGGGGAGTTTTCATTTGAGGCCACCTCCCGTACAGTCAGGCTGCCCGGACAAGGCCTCCGCCAACCCAGCAGGGCTATAGGGCCACTTTCCAGAAATAGGACTTCTGCCTGCTCTTGGGATCCCCCCTCAAGCCTCTTCCACAGCTTTCGTTTGACTTTGCACAGAAGGAATTCAACTGGACTCTGTTTCTTAAGTGGCTCTATGCCATGCACTTTCCCCTCCTACTTTATGTAACTGTGCAAAGGGGTCATTATCTCCATTTTATGGGTGAGGACAATGAAGGTGAAAGAGATTAATAACTTGCTTGAAGTGACAGGGCAGGGAGTGGCAGGGCTGGCATTTGAACCCGGGTCCCTTTAGGCAGAAGGAAGGCTCTGGGAATTGTGTGCTCAAGAAATACCTCGAGATCCAGGTGATGGGCAGAGAAAGGAAAGTGAAAGGAGTTAAATTCCTGAATCACAGGGAGACAAAGACCATGTAGGGAGTTGGCCTGGGATCATCACATCACCCTCTCTCTAACACCTTCCATGGTTCCCCATTGTCTTTAGGATAAAGCACGACGTGATTATCATTGCCTGCCAGGCCCTCCTGTGGGATGGGGCCTGCCTACTTTTCTAGCCTTGCCCTCGCCTCTCATAGATTCTGAGCTCCTACATCTTCTTGGTTTAGACTTTCCACCAACTCCCCTCTCTTCTGGCTGATTTCTGCCCACTCATCAGGCTTGGCCTTACATGCCTTTCCCACTCGGGAAAGCCTGCCCAGGTCACACACACCAGGTCAGGCCTACCCTGCATTCCCACCGCTCCCCGAGCTCTCCTTGACCCCCAGGCGTACTCCAGCTCTCATCACTTGGGCCAAACACACCTGTGTGCTCTCCCCACCCCCGCAGCCCCCATCCCGGAGCAGATGGAGTGATAAACACCTGTGAATGAAACATGGGGGAATGAAATGCTTCGCAGACCTTGGCAGGCTGGTAGACCTCGGAGGCAGCAAGAGCAAGGGGGCGAGGCTGCTGGGCTGCCCTGCAGGTTGCACTAAGACAGGCCTCTCAGAGTCCGGGCCGTGCTCAGAGCCCGGAACACAGGCTGGAGTCTGCACTTTGCTTAGTGATTTGGAGTTCCGGGCTTAAGGCATGCCGGAGCCGAAGGCATGGTTTAAGAAGGTAAGGCTGTCCTCAAAGCCATAAGGAAAGACGGGTGGGTCTGGGGAAAGCCACCTATGGGTCTCTGGACACAATGGACACAATGGAAATGGGGTAGACACACGGCCATGTTTCAGCCTGGGAATCTGGCCTGATTTCGCACACTGTTGGGTCAGGCACTGGGCCTTGGCCTTCCCGTACTCGCTGATCGAATCTCCTTAATGACCCCAGGAGGCAGCGACTGCTGTGGGCCCCACCGGACAGACGGGGCAACTGAGGTTCAGAGAGGTGGAGTGACCTGTCCCAAGTCACACAGGGACTCTCTGTCCCTGCCTTAGTTGTAGCTCTGTATTGCAGCTCACTCAGAGGTCAGGGCCATCTAGACCATCTAGATCATCTATGTGCTGTGCAATATGGTTATCATTGGCCACCTGTGGCGATTTCAATTTTAAGATTTTATTTATTTATTTGCGTGTGAGAGAGCGAGCACAAGCAGGGGGAGCAGCAGGCCGAGGGAGAAGCAGGCTCCCCACTGAGTAGGGAGCCTGATGTGGGACTCCATCCCAGGACCCTGGGATCATGACCTGAGCCAAAGGCAGATGCTTAACCGACTGAGCCACCCAGGCGTCCCATCAATTTTAAATTTCAATTAAATGGAGTTTAAAATTCAGTTCCCTAGATAAATAAATAAAATAAAAATAATAAAATAAAATTCAGTTCCTCGGTCACACTAGCCACATGTTAAGTGCTCAATAGCCACAGGTGGCTAGTGGTTATCATATTGGATAGTGCAGGTATGGAACATTTCCACCACTGCAGAAAGTTCTATTAATAATGCCGGTCTAGACTGCGAAGGCGGACAGGTCCTCAGAGACCATTTAATTCAATGCTCTTATTTAACAGATAAAGAGAGATCAGAGACTGGTTCAAAGTCACGCAGTGAGTCAGTGATAGGAGTGGAACTCCAAACCTGGGCTCCCAACTCCCAGCCTGGGCTCTCTCCACTGAAGAAGGTTGACTACTGTCTCTTAGCTGGGGCTTCATAAGGGGCTTCCGTGAGGCAAAAACAAAACAAAACAAAACAAAGCACCCCACCATAAACAAAGTCTAAAGACAATTGATTAAGTAGAAGTAATACTTTAATGTTGAAGCATAACTGAGGTTAATATTCATAATATGTAATAAGCTACCACAAATAAATAACAAAAAGATGACTACTCCGATTGGAAAAAAGGACAAGGATAAGCCAGGCAATTTGCAGAAGAAATGAAAACTGCCAAAAAGATCCTAGTGAAAGAAATGTACAGTAGTGTAGCTTTTTTTTTTTTTTTTTTTGTCAAACAGATTGGTAAAGATGGAGAAAAAGTGGGAATGGGTGCTATCTTATACTATTGGTGGGAGTATAAATGGGTCCAACCTTTTTTTGGAAGGCCGTTTGGCCACATTTTTCAACAGTAAATATGTAAATGCTCTTTGAATCAGTAATCCCTGGGCCGGAACCCAAGGCCGCCTGACTCCGGGTCTCGTGCTGTGAACCATGACTATTCTCCGTGACTGATGGTCAGGCTTAGGTTGGAAAGTGCAGAATCACTGGTCAATGGGGAGACTTGTGGACTTGGCTGTGGGAGGTTTAAGCAGGATGGATCCTGTGGGCGAGTTCTTTGGAGCCTTTATCTTCTTGTGTGACTGGCTCCAATATTAGTGAGGGGCCCAGCACCGATCAATATGCGCTTGGTCAGCTGCTGTGGTGGCTCAGCTGCCCTTCCAGTTCTGCAAATAACTGGAGCCCAGTCACCGGTGAATCAGCACCGACCGCCCTTGGCAAGCAGGGCCGGGAAGGCGGCTTGGCGTGGCACTCCGGGCTGTGTGTCAGGTGACAGAGGGCAGGCCAGCTGGGTAGCTGCCCTGAGGGTGATTTGGGCAAGTGCATCCTCAACCCCACCTCAGTTTCCCCTTCCTTTCCCTGTCTCTTTTCCTTTCTTTGCTCCTCTCTTCTCTCCTCCCTCCCTCCCGGCCTCCCTTCCAGTGAGTGCCAAGTATGTACCACTTATTGTGACAGCAAACAGAAGGCAGAACCCTTGTTTTCTCTGGACACAGATGGCTGGTAACTTGGGGGCACAGAGCAGGGAGCGAGCGTTGTGCCTGACATGGGGGGATGGGGTGGGAGAAGATGCCTGAGCTGAAGCTTGGCACGTGGTTGGTGTGACCAGGTGGGCAGGGGACAAGGCCAGAATTTTGGGGCAGGGCTGTAGGAGCCTGAGGGAGGCGGGCAGTGAGAGGCCGAGCAGTTGCTCCCAGAGTATCTTGAATGCCAGGCTAAGGACCTTTGATTTTATCCAGGGGGTGATGGAGAAACATGGCAAGGTTTTTGCTTGTAATATCCTTATAACGATATATTACTAAATTACAAAATGAATTCATCACACTACAAAAAACACATACCCCAAATATCTATTAAAATAAAGGAAAAATTTCCCTCTACACTCTCTCCCCAGATGGAAGCCTCTGGGAACAGTGTAGGGTATGTTCTTTAAGAGTCTTTCCTATGCATACATAAATGCATATTCTTCTAGACAAAAATAAGCTCACTCTTTACATACTGATCTGTGACTTGCTTTGCCATGGCGGGTTGGACATTCCCCCCTCCGAACACACACGTCTTCTACAGCCTTCTCGGCGGCCGTGCGGCATCTCATCGATGACACTTGCCTTCATTTGACAAACACTGAACTCCGTTGTGTACCAGACACTGTTCTGGGTGCCAAGGATGGGGGCAGAGAACAAAACGCAGTTTTGCCCTCAAGGCTTCCCTCTTCCTACTGCCAGACATCAGGCTGCTTCAGTAATTTTGTGTAAAATACAAGGGTGCAGGGACCATCTTGCATATGTCTCTTTGCCTGCATGCGTGGCTGCTGCTATTGGATAACTTACTTTAAAAGGAATTGTGCTCTGAGGGCCTGGGTGGCTCAGTTGGTTAAGCGGCCAACTCCGGATTTCCACTCAGGTCATGATCTCAGGGTCCTGGGGTTGAGCCCTGCATTGGGCTCCACGCTCAGCGGGGAGTCTGCTTGAGGATTCTCTCTCCCTCTTCCTCTGCCCCATCCGTGCTCATGCACCCGTGTGTGTGCACACGCTCTCTCTCTCAAATAACCAAATCAATCTTTAAAAATAAAAAAAAAAGGAATTATGCACATTGAATTTTGGTAGTTACTGGCAACACTGAGGAGTTTTAGAGTAGGAGGTGATGTGGTTATATCTACAGTCATCCACCCACCCGTCCATCCACCCATCTATCCGTTTACCCATCCATCCATGCACACGTGCACATATATGCACATATGTCATGTGTGTATCTGGGCATCGTCCCTTAGGCAGTCATTTGTGGAGTGTCCGTCATGCGTCAGGCCCTGAAATGGACATCCAGACACCGTGGATGAAGTGTCTGACCCTGTGAAGCTCGTGCTTATAATGGAGAGAGAGGTCGACAGCGTCCCAAGAGTTTGTCCAAGGCCAGACAAGGGCGAGGATGCTCTCAGGCCTCCCATCTTCTGCAGCTGTGATTCTAGTCTCAAGGCTGCAGTCCCGCTATTTCCCTCTGTTCCCTCTATCCTTCCCCAGAGTTTATGTTCACTTACATACCGACTTCAAGAACCAGGTGGCACTTAGTCAAGTTCAAAACCCTGGGGATATTCAAAGAGCTCTACTTGAGAAACTACTACCGTTGCTCAGGAAGTGCTGAGCTCTTCCTCTGCTGCGTGTCCCCTTTCCCTTCCCAGTGCCCTGGCTTCACGCTGGTCTGAGCTTCCAGTCTCCTGCTGGCACGGCTGTCTTAGCCTCCTTGCCTGTGTGCCTGGATTGGTCCTGCCCGCTGGTAACCAATCCATTCTCCACTGAGCCAGAAAGGACTTTGAAAGAGGCATTTTGGATCTTGTCACTAACCTGCTTACGTCCTCCGGGGGGTCCCTTTGGGCTGAGAATAAAATCTAAACTCCTCCCAGGCCCACAGAGCCCATGTCAGCAGGCTCCTGCCTGACCCCATGCCTCTCTCCCCTCCTTCCACCCACTCCCCTCCTGTCACACACCTCCCCAGAACACGCCAGTTCCTGCTGCCCCCAGAGCTTCCTGTGCTTGGGTCCTCCTCCTCCTTCTTCTTCTTATTACTTTATTTAAAGATTTTTTAAAAATGTGTTTATTTGTCAGAGAGAGATAGAGAGAGAGCGCACAAGCAGGGGGAGCAGCCTGCAGAGGGAGGAGAAGCAGGCTCCCCGCTGAGCAAGGAGCCCAATGTAAGACTCGATCCCAGGATCCTGGGATCATGACTTGAGCTGAAGGCAGATGCTTAACCGACTGAGCCACCCAAGCGTTCCAAGGGTCCTCCTTATTATGTAGGCCTAGGCTGAGATAATCCCTCACACAGGCCAGGAACCCCAATCCAATCATCCTCTCTCACATTTTCCTGGGTTTCCCTCTGCAGACCACTTGTCTGAATTATCTTGTTAGGTTCCGCTTTCCTTATGTCTGCTCAGGGCCTCAGGTAGGGAGGACAGGCTATGCTTGGGAATTTGGGGGTGCTGGCCTGGACCTCCATTCTAACCACTTGCTCAGATCTCCATGTCCCTTCAGGCCTAAGCCATTTGCAGGTGTGGCCTCGTGAAGTCTTCACAACATTCTGAAAAGGTTGGTGTTCTTTCTTCTTTCTTTTTTTTTTTAATTTTCAAGTGAGCTCTACGCCCAGCGTGGGGCTTGAACTCATGGCCCTGAGATCCAGAGTCACATGCTCTACCGACTGACCCAGCCAGGCACTCCAGGTTGGTATTCTTAGTCCCCTTTTACAGATGAAAAACTATGACTCGGAGATTAAAAACAAACAAACAATGTTCGGGGTGTATCCTTCAAGATTCCTTTCTATGCATGCAAAAGTACACCCAAAGCTTGTGTGACACAGCTGGTAGTGTTAAGTCAGCCAGATTTTGAATCCTGCTCTGATGGCTTCAGGGCAAGTGGTCCTAGCCACATCACACTGAACCCCCCTCTATGCAGAATCCCCAAGCCTCAGTGTCTCCAACCAAAGCCACACTGTTCATGGGCAGCAGAGCCAGGATTCTAATATGGGTTCATCTCACCCCAAATGGAGCATCCTGAACCGGCACCAGGCTCTCTCCCTTCCCCAGGCACCACATCTGGGAAATGAGGAAAGGGAAACTTCCTGGGCTCCCAGCCCTGAGGCTACAGAGAGATAAATACCCAACCCGAGCTAAGTCTGGCAGCCAGGCCCACCCTGCTTCCTGTTAGAGCAGTTTGGGGTTACTCGTGGTCACAGCTGAAGAGCCAGGCAGGACTTGAGATCTCCTTGGCTGGCCATCTCCTCTGAAATCCCCTCCTGGGGTCAGGTGGGCACAGGCTCTTCCCCTGTGGAGCAGGCCCAGAATCAGCAAGGAGAACACACCCCACAGAGTGGCTAGCATAGTTTAGCCGCCTAGTGCCTGTGCTTCAGGGTTAAGACCCCATTCCAATGATCTAAACTCTCCAGGCCTCAACGACCCTGGCTGTACATGGGGGTACAAAGTAGTAGTGGGAGCTGCTCTTGCCATTTTTCACCTATCTGGCTTAACTGTGTTTTCTAAATTATAGGACCAGCTGGAGGGAAGTAGAGGTCACCACCTCATTTTACGAAAATCGGAAATCTGAGCCCTTGGTTACATGTCTGGGTAACTCGGCTCCAAGTCCAATCCATTTCTGTCTCCCAAATGCCTCTCAAATCCATGCTCTCGTCTTCTCTCAACTCTGAGGTTCTGCCTTCATCATATTTTGCCTGGATCAACATGAGGCCCCTCAGCCCTGTTTCCCATATTCTCTCCTCCACGCCTACAGGCTGCCAGAACCAGCTTCTTGCAACGAAAAACAGGTCATTCTCTTGTTCAAAATGTGTCAGCGGTTCCCCTCCTTACTCTGGTCGACAAGACTCGGTAAGATCCAGTCACTACAGGCCTTTCAGCTGCATCTCTTGCCCCCTGCCTCTCTCGAATCTCAATGCAGCCAGATGGAAGTACTTAAAACTTCCGTGGGCACCACGTTCTCTGTCCTCCAGGCCTCTAGAGGCTCCCTCTGCATGGCTCCTGCCTAACTCAGGGCATACATCCTGCCTCTACCCAGCTCCTCCAGTGCCTGTCACAGTTCTCATCTACCAGATTTGTTGCTGCCTGTCTCCCAGGCCGCTCATTCCTCCACCTGATCTTAGGCTTAGGGAGGCTGGAGAGGGGAGGGCCACCAGAAGCTCACTGCTGGGTCCGAGCCTGGTTCCAAGCAGATTGCCCCTTAACATTTGGAGACTGAATGAATGAACTACAATGTGTCCAGGACCTGGGAGGTACGCGGCTCTGGAAGCGGTCTCTACCCAGGGCACTTAATGTAGTCAGAGAGACCAGCAGTAACTAGTTAAGAAGCTCACCGACAACAAAAGGCTTGGAAAGCAGCTTGAGGGAGAAGCTGGGTGTAGCACAGATTGCGTGATGAACTGCTCTCCAAGTCACTCCCTCGGCGAAGCCTTTGCAGACACTTCCTTTTCCGTGCTCAGAACTAGATTCCCAAGCGAAAAGACCTGCTTGGTCTAGTCCTGGCCACCTCTCTGGGTGTTTTTGGAAAAATGGGACTCACTGTGTCTGGCCCTGATTTAGTGTCTAACCAGCTAAAGTCTGGGGGTACGCTGGAGGGCCGTTATAGCCAGTGTTCATATTGTTTCTTCTCTTCATTGTTTCTTCTTTTCTTCTGCTCGCGCCCTCCTCCTTGCCGGACCAGCCGGGGCTTCCCGCCCCGCGACCTCCCACTGCCTTCTCGGGGCCCCTCTCCCTTTCCCTCCTCTCCGCCCCGACCGAGGAGGCGGGTCCAGGAGCGCGGCGCACCAATCCAAGCGTCCTGAGCCGCCTCTGCCTCCCGTGAGTCCCGCCCCACGCCGCCGTCCGCCAATCATGCTCCGCGCCCGCCCCGCCAGGTCGCCCAATTGCGGGCAGGCTGGGCCGCCGGCGCCCCGCCCCTCCCGCGCTCGGCGGCGGCTCCGCGGGCGGCCGCGCTGGGCCTCAGCATTCTCCCAGCGGTGCGGCACAGCGACGGGCTCGGGCGGCCGTGGCCGGAGCGCAGGGGGCGGCGCTGCTGCTCGCGGGGTGCTGGGCAGAGGCGGTGAGCGAGGCGGGTGCCACCGGCTGGCCGGAAAGGCGCCTCAGCTCCGCCGGGGCCCGCGGCGCGGGACCCAGGACTGAAGAGGAGGCGGCGCCCCGTCTGCCCCGGCCCGGTGCCCGCCCGGAGGGGGCCGTGGCCGGCCGTTCCCGGCCCGGAGTGTCCCCGCCGCGCCTCCCGAAGAGGCCCCCAGAGCTCCCGGTCGCCCCCTGGGGGTGCCCTCAGCCGCCCCGGGCTCACCTGCGCGGGCCGCCCGGCGCCCAGGTGCGGGGGCGTGTGCGAGACGAGGGCACCTCCTCCGGCCGCCAGCGGGGCGGGGGCGGGGCCGCCCGCCGCCCTCGGCCTCACCGGTCCGCCAGCCGCGCCCGGTAGCGCGGCGAGAGCTCTCCGGAGACCGCGGTGCGGGATGCTGCCCGCCAGCGCGAACGCTCGCGCGTCGCCCGCCACCCCTGCCCCTGACTCCTGGGCCATGCCCCGCTGTTTACATGCCGGTGAAGCCCCCGGCCGCTCCGAGCCGCTGCGAGCCCCGGCTCCCCGACGGTGAAGCCAGCCGGCCCGCGAACTGGACTGGTCGCTCAGACCTGGGCCCTCCGGACTTAGATCCCCGCCTGCTCGGCCGCCTTCGCCACCATCTGGGCGGGATCCGGCTTTGATGTTTTGAGGAGGGGGTGTGGTGTAGGGAAAGGAATCCTGGGGATTTCTGGCTTCCCCCCCTTTTTTGGCCTTCGAGGCTTCAGACTCAGGGAACTCGCTCATGGCTTTCTTGATGAAGAAGAAGAAATTCAAATTCCAAACCACTTTCACCCTGGAGGAGCTGACTGCGGTCCCCTTCGTGAACGGAGTCCTCTTCTGCAAGGTCCGGCTGCTGGATGGCGGGGATTTTGTCAGCTTGTCGTCAAGGTAGGAGCTGAGGCAGTCGCGCCTGCAGGGGAGGGGGGGCGGTGATGAGCCAGATCTAGCCACTTGGCACGTGGAAGCGCCCCTGTGGGCCCAGAGAGTCCCGGGGATTATGTGTGTCTGGGGCAGGTTTGCACAAGGCAGGGCTGAGTGATCTGGGAGGTCTGGGCGGGAGGAAACTGGCAGTGTGCCGGGCACCCCTGTCTGCAGGTGACCAGCTGGATAGCTGGGGGTTCGTTCTTTCAGCTCCCTTTTGGGGCCCTGCACACTGGCCCATTCCTCAGACTTGCACAAAGAGCCCACCAGGGTTTGTGCCTGGAGGGACTGAGACGGGGAGGAGTATTACAGGCCACCTTGCACCCAGCTGGCCACTTGGGCTGTCATATGATTTAGAGCCTGGGCCAGCCAAAGGTTCCCAGGCACTCCCGGTCTGGCTGGAGGGAGGTGGCTGGATTTTGGCCTGGCCAGCCCTCTCTGAGTGTCCTCTCCTGACTGTGGCTGGGCTGCTTTGCATTGCAAATGCCCTTGTCAAGGAGGCTGCCACCCTCTCTGAAAGAGGCTCAGTCCAATTCGGTTTATGGGTTCTTCCCCATCCTGCAGGTCCAGCTGTCCAGCTCATTGTCGAGGGTGACTGAGTTCCCGAGCTGCACCACTGACTGGGCCCATCTGGGGTCATATAGTTGGGGCTTGCGGGCGGAGAGTGTCTGGGAGTCTGACAGATGGGAGTTTGAGTCCTAGCTCTGTCACTTTCTGGGCCCAATACAGGTCTCTGTCAGAGTTGTGGAGAAGTTTCAGTAGTTAGAATGCAGTACAGGGCCTGGCCCAGTGCCTAGGACATGCTGGTTCCCTTCCCTGGTCTGTCCCTTTGCTCCTCAGGCCTCCTTGTGGGCCCAGTTAGCTGGAGCTGCCTCGTAGTTCTGAGCTGGAGAAACCGAGGCCCAGAAAGACGAAGTAAGTGGCTTTCCAGGGACCTCACAAGAGGCAGTTGTCACTTGAATTTGGCCTATTTGGAGACCTGTTGGATGAATCTGGTGGTCTGGGAGGACGCGGGCAAGGGGGTCAGGTTGGGGGGTGAGGCGGGCATACAGCCTAACCCAGATTTAGGAATCTCCGGTGTGGACAGGGTGGGGTGCCTTTTCTCTGCACTTGGGCCCACTCAGGCCTGGAGGTTCCCAGACCACCCGGACCTGCTTATCTGAGGAATTCGGAGAAGGGCTGCCTTTTGCTGTGGGGGCTGGTGGCAGTCCTCCTCTGCCTGGGAAGGCTGTGATCCTGATCCCGGGACCACCCACAGAGCAGCCCAAGGTTTTGGGGAAAGGGTGTGCTCAGAGTTAGGATCTGGGGTCAGCCACTCACTGACCGAGTGACCTTGGGCAAGTTACCTAACCTCTCAGATTCCAAGAACCAGCAATTGTTGGTGTGGTGCTCCCCATTTTACTAGCACTTCTTCCTTAATTCCTGGACTATGCCACAGAGTGGGGTGGAGGTGGGGCATGGGGGAAACTGTAGGATTATTATCCCCATTTTACAGAGGTGAAAACTGAGGCTCAGGGAGGGAGTGATTTGCCTGAGCTAATACAGCAGAACCCACATTCCTTCAAGGTGTGCTTTTAACCACTATCCTGTTCTACCTTTGAGCCTTCGTTTCCTTGTCTGTGAAATGGGAGAAATCATACCCGTCCCTAGAGTTGTAAGGATAATGGATAATGGCTGGTTCAGGCAAATTGGCACACCAGTCGTGGTTACTATGGCAGAGGGGTCCAGGCCCCAGGCCCCAGGCCTCCCACTCTTGGAGGGTACCAGTCAGAGTCAGCAGAGGGCCCACACGTGACCTAGGGGTGGAACACGGTCTCAGATCTCACTGAGGAATACACATTTAGCCCCAGACTGAGGTGTCCTCCCAGGCACTGGGGCCACTGTCACCCTACCTGTCAGCCTTTCCATTGCCCTAAACCTGCTTCCTCATCTGGGAAAGTCTGGAAAGTTCTAAGTTTGGGCCCACAGTGTCTGGATTTCACCTTTGCCTCCCCTTCTTCTCTCCTGGCAAGGGGCCATGGATTCCCTGAACCCAGCTGAGCCCAAACAGCCTTTCGTAGCCCTCATCCTGGTTGAAGCCTGACAGGGTTATGGAGGGAGGAGCTGACATCGAGCCCCCAAGGCTGGGCACTTAGTGGGCTCTGGGTACCTGTCAGCTGCTGGGCAGGTGTGGCTGGAGGGAGCAGACAGGGACGTTGGAACCTGAGGCTGCTTTAGAGCTGCTTTGGCTTTTGCCCGGGAGATTGGGGTTCCTGGGCTCCTACCTCCTCCATGCCCATCCCGCCCATCCTGTTCGGCAGCCTGGGAGGGAGCCTCGCCTCACCGCCCACCCCTCCAGATGGCCAAGGCCCCGTTGTTTTGAAGTTGGGGTAGGGTCAGGGGTGATGACACCTGCTTAGACCTTGGGCCCAGATCCAGTCGTATCCTCTTCCCTACCCCAGGGATCCCTGGGATGGCCCAGGGACTGCTGGTGGCTGCACCGGTTGTTGTCTGAGTAAAGCAGGCCTGAGGCCCCACCCCTGCAGCGCCCGCCTTCCTAGCAGGAGTGTTTCCCGTGTGTTGGGTGCCATGGCAACAGCCGGGTACACAGCTCCAGCCTGACCCAATTTGAGCAGGTAGAGCAGGTGGTGTGTCGCGCTGTTCCCCAGCCTCATCTTTCTGAGGCCTCCTTACAAGCCCCAATCCTCACAGCTACCGTGTTCCGAGGGTCCGTGTTCTGTGCCAGTGTTTTGCAAGTGGTGTGTCCATTAATCCTTTTGGCCTTGGGGATGGGGGGGGCGCCGAAGCCAGGGGGTGAAGCCATCTGCCAGAAGTCACCCAGCTCGTAATGTAATTGGGAAGATAACCTTTCTATCATTAGGGTTTAAACTGCCTTTATGTGCACTTGCTGGATGCTAGGGACCTGCTGAGCACCTCGGATGTGTGATCAGTTGAGCCCTGGAACCACCCCATGAGCCGACGAGGACACTGGGCTCAGGAGAGCTGAAGTGACGGGCCCATCTCACTCGGCTGGGGAGTGGCAGGGCTGGGATTTAAATTGGGCAGGCCCAGCTCCAAAGTCCTGCCTTGTCTCCGTGGCAGAGGACTGGAAGCAGCTATAGCCCCATGTGATGTCCCCAGACCTTTGAAGAAGGTTCTTTTTATTGGGTGGGGTGGTACAGGAAAGTCCAGATCTGGATACTTTTGAGGCATCGATCTAGATCCTGAGGGAAAGGAGCCCTAGGGCCATAGATGGGGATGAAGATAAAATCATTCCTGTGGATTTGGGGCCAGGCATGGGCTGACCCTGGGGCACAGTGGGCATTTGCCAAGGTCCCTGCTTGGAGGCCCTCCAGGCAGATGCATCCAAATGGCATCTGGGAGGCTTTCCCAGGGGTCCTGGGAGGGATGCAGAGGTCCCAGCCAAGTCTGGTGAGTTGGGAGGCAGCATTAGTCTCTCCAGGGCAGGCTGGGTGCAGGCTTCCGGCCTTGAGCCAATCTATCCTTCAGGCAAGAAGAATCCCAAACATCCCGAGAGGTCTGTGCGCCCAGCTGGCCCAGGGCTTGTGGCCTGGCCCATGCACGTGCTGGCGGTGCCAGGGGAGGAAGCGAGACGGAGGCGTTGATTTACCTTCAAGTCCTCGCAGGAGGAGACAGGCGGAGAGCGCCTCCTTGGCCTGCATGGTAGGGAGGGACTGGTGCAAATGAAGACGGGGTGGCCAGGCCTGACCCCTTCTAGCCCTGGGGGCCCAGCTGAGGGGCAGGGGGGCAGTGTGGCCTGGTTTGCCCATCAGATGATAGCTTTGGGCTGCTGAGTGGAGAAGAGGCAAGGGGGCTGACTAGCACTCCGTAAGGGATAGTTGGGAGTTGACTGGATGGGTTTTGCCGGCCCGGCTGCGCAGTGACAGGCAGGGGGAGAAGAGCAGGCGGCCTAGAGGGAAGGTTGGCAGTCACAGTGGACAGGTGGGTTTCCTGGTCCTGACGTGCCTGACACCACACCTAGTGCCTAGTGGTGGCCAGAAGGTGGAAGTTCACAGGGCACCCGGTGGCCAAATGTAGCTAGGATTTTGGTGCCCCATACTGTGCCCTAATAGTTTTTGAAAAAATAAAAATCTAGACTTTTGGTTTCTTTTAAATTAGGGATCTGGGGCACCTGGGTGGCTCAGTGGGTTAAAGCGTCTGCCTTTGGCTCAGGTCATGATCTTAGGGTCCTGGAATCAAGCCCCACATCGCGCTCCCTGCTCAGCAGGGAGCCTGCTTCTCCCTCTCCCTCTGCCTGCCACTCCCCCTGCTTGTTCTCTCCCTCTCTCTCTGTCAAATAAATAAATAAAATCTTTAAAAAAATAAAAATAAATAAATAAATTAGAGATCTGGCAGGAGTGCCACGTGGCAGCGTTTGGCCCTGGGGCTTTGTGGCTGCCTTCTCCACGGGATACCTGCTCTGGGCTCCCGACCCCACCGCACACTTTGGATCTCTGCCATAGTCTGCCTCCCTCGTTTTACCAGGTCCTGCCTGGTCCCTGAGGGGCGTGAGGAGGCAGGCAGCTGTGGAGAGAAGTCCTGCTGGCAAGCCACAGGGGCCACCCCAGGCAGCGGGGGGGCACCAGGCCGGCTGCTGGGTCCCTGTGGGTTCAGACTGTGCTGCTGGTGCCTGTGGTGAAGCCCAAAGCTGCTGAGCCCGGGCCTGGCCTTGACGTCTGCTCCTTGGACCTGGCCTTTGCCGCCAGCTGGCCGCACGTTTGGCAGGTGCCACCCTGGCAGTCCCAGCCACCTGTCCGCCAGCCTGGCAGTGGCCAAGCCCTGACCTGAGGTGATCTGGCTCTGCGGAGCCAAGGCTGTTCCCTGAGGCCCATTCCTCCCGTTGAGCTCTGTCCTGGGAGCCACTCTGGCCGCGGGGTCTCAGCAGCAGTGACATCGTGTGTCTGAGTGCCCTGAGTGCCCTTGAACTCTGCTTGCTTAGTACCTAAAAGTCCCGACTCACATTCAGGAAGCCGTGCTGAGCCTTGTGACGGCTGCTAGTGTGTCTGCTCGCATGTCTCGGGAGCCTGGGGACTCAGTGTGTGCGGTCTGGTGACTGCCATGGGCCGACCCTGCGGTCACTGGCCTGGGGGTGGGCAGTCTAACACCCTGGCAGCTGGGGCCGGGGGAGGGGGGGGGTGTTTATCTTTATCCTGCCAGACGGCCACGGCGTGGTTTGAGCAGGGGAGAAACATCAGATTTTCTCAGAAAGAGACCCTGGTGGGGGCAGTGGGGGGTGTCTCTTTTCATTTTCCACCTTGTCTGGCAAGTGCTTCTGGTCGTGGGCACACCAGACCAGCTCCCATGGCTTCAGATGTGCTCTGTGACCTGAAGTGTGTCATCCCCTGGGCCTCTCACTTTCTGTAGGTCCCACTGAGCCAGTCAGGGCCTTGGCGAGGCCTGAAACTGCGCCGTCTGCGCCTGGTAGTGGTGTCCGTTTAGGGCTGTGCTTGCAAACCCAATGGTCTTTACTCTGAGCCTCTTTTGGCACCTTGGGCTGGGAATAGCTCTCAGATGCAGGCTTGGAGCCGCTGACCCTTGAGTCAGCTTGGTTCGGCCGTTGGGAGGAGGCGGCTCTAATGGAGGACTTGGTGCCTAGTCGGTCAGGCTGGTGCCCTGCCCCGGACATAGGGCTGGGAAGGATGTTCCGTCCTGCCTCTTGCTGCCTGTGTGACCTTGGGCAAGGAGCTTAAAGGTCCCTTCGATCCTACCAAGCGGGGCTGGTGGTGCCTGCCTCGCAGTGTTCCCGGGAGGACACAGTGAGATAATGCCTGTCAAACGTCCAGCTTGGCTTCTGGGACATGCTAGAAGCATGGTACACACTGCAGTCCATCGTCCCGTCCCTGGGCTGAGTCACAGCGGTGGGCTGGGTGGTGCGCCTCAGCTCCCCTCTGACCCCCCAACCCCTGACCTGTCCCGTGGCAGCTGGCACGTCTTAGTGGGCCAGGACTGACTCTGGGGTGCTGTCTCTCTCTCTCTCTCTCGTGATTCTCTGGGGTGCTGTGGGAGAGGGTATTTCCCCATGGGGCTCTCTGCCCTTCAGAGGGGTGGGAATGGGCCTGGGGCACACTTCCTGTCTAAGGGGACTATTATCGCGCTGAAACACAGGGTCCCCAGTGAGTCTCTGTGCTTTTCTTGCCCCCATTGCTTTGAACCTGCCCCACCTTGGCGTGCTTGGCTCTGAGCCCCTGCGATCTGGGGCGCTCTCCCCAGGAGGGCCTGGGCTGGGGGGTGGGGTGAGGTCTGCCTGTGGGAAAGGACCCTCTCCACAGCCGGCTCGAAGACCCACTCTGACAGGCCGACAGTAGCCCCCCACTCGAGGTGGAGGGCCCTGGTTCGGACTCTGCTGGGGACAGGGGAGTGGGTGGGGAAGCCAGGGGTCCCTCAGTGGGTGGCAGGCCCCTGCCTCTCCTGGCGCTCCCCTTGCTTACACCACACCTTGCTCTTCTAGTTGTTTGCTTCTGTAGTTACCTCGACCTCAAGCTCCCTTCCCCCACTGCTTCACTTGGGTAAACTGCCCAGCCCAAGAGCCACCTCCTCTAGGAAGCCTTCTCTGGACTCTTTTGCCTTCTCTATCCACTGTGGGCCCTTATCTCAGGACACTACAGTCCCTGTCCCTGCCTCTTAGCTCCGTCCTCAGACTGTGGGCAGGAGCGGCCTCCATTGCCTCTTAGTCCTGGAGCTTCCTGCAGCTGGTTGGTGCTGGCATGGGGCTGGGACTTTTCTCCCTTGGCACTGAACCAACGTGGGCACTGGTGGTGCTGGACCGTGTGCCGGATCGTGTGGCGGCCACCGCCAGCTGCTGGGGTCCGGCCCCTCCCCACCCCGGGCCCAGAGGTATCAGTCCGTGTCAGGAGCAGCCCTCACCCGCACACCGGGCAGCTGGGCCCCGCCAGGGCCTCAGAGACAGTGCTAGAGAGGCAGCTGGGGGCACCGATGGGTTGTGCGGGGTGGAGCCTCTGGGGGAGCTGGGGACGCTCCCGGTGGGATGGGGAGGAGGAGGGGGCTGGGGCCCACCCGGGGCTCTGCTGTCAGACCTTGGCAGCTGCTCGTTGGCTCTCTGACGGTGGCCAGAGGCCTTGTCCTCTCAGCCCTGGCTTCTTCCTCCCTCAGATGCTGTGGGCCTGCTCCTGTGAGGGCGGGAGGGCTACCTGTTCGGCACAGGGCCACGCACCTGGCAGCTGAAAGCAGAGCAAACTTGCTGAGCGGGGAGGAAGTGCAGAGCGCCATGCTGAGGAGGGCTCTGGGGAAGGCAGGCGGGCATCCTCTCCTGCTGCCGCTTCCTCTCGGAGAGCAGACCCCGGGGGGCAGAGCACACCTGCGGCTCCGGGTGCTGCAGGGCACAATTTCCTGAACACCTTCCGTGGGGGTGGGGAGGCCTTGGGGGCTCCTGGGGGCAAAGCCCTGCCATCACAGGGCCCCTCCCCAGGAAGCAGTGCTGGGTTCGGTGCCCACGAGGAGGGGGCAGGTGGTGGAGAGAAGAGCAGCCTGGGGCAGAGGGAGGGCAAGGGCCTGCGTGCGGAGCAGGGAGGAGCCAGCGGCCCCGGGGGGGGGGGGGGGGGGCGGGGGGCCGGGCTGGAGTGGCAGGAGGCCATGGGGAGGGGTTTGGACCTTTGGACCTTTCCGAAGGGGGAGCCCCAGAAGAGTCAGATTTGTATTTTAGGACCAGCAAGGGCAGCCAGGGGGTTGTCCACTTGGGGCTGCGGTTTGCAGAAGGGGAGGTGGCTATCAGCTGTCATCCCGGAATGGTTCCAAACAAGGCTCGAGCCTCCTGTGCAGTGAGAACGAACAGGCCGCTGCTACTCACAAGCAGGACGGGCGTCACAAACAGCGTGGAGGGAAGGAAGCAGACAGGAGCGTGCTGCGCCGTGTTGATATAAAGTTCAAAAGCAATGTGATTCCAAAAACCCACCCTAATATGAGTCAGGATGATGATCTCTTTGTTGGGGTGGCAGTCATGCCTGCAAGGGGCTTCTGGGGCCTGTCCTTCGTCTCGGGGTCTGGTTCTAGGGGCCTCTTCTGAGAATCTGTGAGCTGAACGCTGACAACGTGTGTCAGCAACAGCCGTGAGACATCCCATGCCTCTGGGAGTGCTGGGCACCTCTAGACAAAAATGAGATGCTTTCTGGGCTGCCTGGAAGTCTGGAGGACGTCCCGTCTTTGCAGGGTCTTGCTGGTGGGGCAATCTGAACTGTCCTGATAAGCATCACTCCTGTTTACGAGGCCGTAACTCCTCTTGGCAGCTGCCAACGGTCTTCTCTGCAGATTTTCCTTCTGCTGCTCGCAAAAACCCCAGGAGGTGCTGCTGGCCCGTGGGGGCTTGGCAGTTCAGAGGGAGGATAGGCTCCTGAGGCTGCCAGACCATGGGATCCCTCTGAGCCTTGCTTTCCTCATCTGCGAAACGGGGTTTGGCTTAAGTGGATCAACGCCGGTTATGTACCCAGCATAGGCCCTGGCACAGGTCCGTGCTCAGCAAAGACTGGCAGTGATTGGTGATTGGTATTAATCCAGGACAGCTATTGGAGAGAACCCAAGGGCAGGAGCAGAAGGGAAAGGTCCATGTCCATGTTCCTCTGTCTCTCCTTTTAATTGTTTCTCTTCTCTCTTCCTGTGGTTCATCCAGTCAGCGAACATTTGTGATTAGAGCCAGGCTGCTGCCCTGGCCTTGCACTGGGCACTGGGCCCAGCAATGACCAAGACAACCATGGTCCCTGACCTGGGGCCCGTGAGCCGGGGGAGACCATTAGCTGCATCCGCTCTCAGAGGAGTTCTGAGCACCATGGGGGAGGGGAGCCATTGGCTTCTCCTGCCCTCTCTGGCCCCGACCCCTGTCTTTGGGAATGACTGTCTGGGTACTCTCCCCGAATGCTCCAGCACCTCCTGAAGGTTTTGAGTTGGCTAAAGAGGAATCACATGGACCTGAGCATGGCCACACGCATTTTGGCTGCAGACAAGACTGAGGCCCAGGCTTATTCTGAATGTCTCTCCAGGGTCCTCCTCGGGGCTGGCCACAGTATAGTAAGTGCTCAGTTAATGTGTGTGGCATGAGTGAATGACAGAGGCAGTGATTGGCCAGGGTCTGCATGAGTCTGTAGGAGAATCAGGTGTCGAGGAGAAGGTAGAGATTGGTGAGTCAGGGCCTCGTGGTCCCACCTGACCCTGAGCCCTTTGTCCTGTGGTTGGAATCTTGGGGAGATGCTAAAGATGGCTGGAAAAAGACGCCTGAGTCTGTGAGACGTGACTCGGAATGAGTGGTCACTGAGCATCCCTTAGTCACCTCAAAGAAGACCAGAGAGCCATGTGTGGGGCAGTGGGAACACCTAGGGACAGATCCAGAGGTGGCAATAACCGTTGACCCCTTAGAAACTGCAGAGGACATGGCCCAACCACAGCCAAAGGCCCTTTTCCCGGAGGGGGAAGGAGCATTGTAAGAAGGCCTGTGCCGACCCTTGTTGGGAGCAGGGCTGTGAAGGTCATTAATTTAGTCATTAGACACTTCCTGAGTACCTACTATGTGCCAGGTGCCATCCTCAGGACTCAGAAGCAGCAGCGAGTGAGATGAGGGCCCTGCCTCTAGGAGCTCCACGCTCTGAGAGAGGGGAGCCTTGTTCTGTTTTCACCATACCTAACACCCAGGCCCAGAAGAGGAAGTGATTTGTCTAGCCGCAGTAGTTGGGGGAAGGGTGCTTTCTGGAAAGGCCTAATGGAGTTGGGTAGGGGCTCAGAGGATAGGGACGTCCCCCTTACTTGCTTGCGACCAGCCCTTCAAGGAATAGGCCTCTGAGGATGGGATTCCCTCCCGCCTGTCTCTTTCCTTCCTTGGATGATTCAAACGCCACTCAGATGTGAGTCAGCCAGGAGTGGCCTGGACATGCCTGCCTGGGCCACCTGCTGGTCTACCTCCTGGGGTATCCCAGCCAGATTCAAGGCTGGGGAAAACATCCAGATATATGGTCTGGGGTGAGGGAGGGGAGGCTCTGTTAGAGGCCTGGCGTGCCTGGCTTCCTGCTGGACCATCTGAGTTACTTCTGATGGTTGCAGCCGCATCCCCCATTCACCTCGCAGGGTGGGCTCCTGAGGTAGGGCCTGGGAGGACAGATCAGCATGTCCTGTGTGACCAGTGGTCTTCTTGAGAGTTTGCTCATCCAAGAAGTAGGCGGTGGTCATGCCTACAGAGAGTTAATGCCTGACGTATGGGCCGGGATGCCTAGGAAACAGGAGCCCCGCTGGGCCACACTGGGTACCGGGGGCGTCTTTGTCCAGGTGCGTGGGATTGGACCAGCACTTGGTCAAAGCTAGAAGTTTACTTTGGATCCTTTCCATGGCCTGCTCTCCTCTTGGGCTATCAGAGCAAGAGGGAGTGGCCCATTGTTGTCAGATGGGAAGAGCATCCACTGGCCTCCCCCAGTGGTGGGGAAGCCGCCGCCATGGTACGACTGGGTGCAGAAGGCCGGGCAGGGAGGCTGTGTGCCTGTGTCTGTAAATGGGGAAGCTGGCCCCTGCCTGCTGTGGGGTTTTTGATCCAGCTTAAGCTCTGGGCTGGCGAGCGGCAGGATTCAAACTCAGCTGCGCCTCACTCCAGAATCCTTACCCCTGACCCTGATGCTTCCCCACCAAGCCTGAGTGATTGCCTGGCCCCCTACTCCTTTTTCAATCTGGAGTTGCTGCAGCCCCCAGTGGGCTGTCCCTTCTGTACTTCCACGGGCGACCTGCTGCTGCCAGCCTTCACTCCTGGGCCGGGAGCAGGGGAGCAGAGAAGGGGTTTTGGGGTGTCTGGTGACAGCCCTCCCACCACCTCCCCGAGCACTCCCGTGTCAGCAGAGTGGCTGGCTTCTAGGAACTGACTGCGGCCTCATCCTGGTGCGGGAGGAGCGGCTGGCTGTGTCAGAACTGCAGCAAGCTGCTTCCCTTGTGCGCAGCCCCGAATTCCTGGCAGGAGCCACGCGCTGCTGGGCTGCCACGTTGGCCATGTCGCTGGGATGGAAGCTCTACCGGCCCATGGCCCCTGGATGGCCGCCTTGGCTGGTCCCCGGGGTGGGCCCCTCCCCAGGCGGCTGTACTCTCTTCTCTTCGGGGAAGCGCAGGCAGATGTTGTCGATTTAAATTGTTTCCTTATTAGACTCTTGCCTCTCCCGGCCTGGGCTGGGTTTCATCAGCCCGGAACCTTGGCTGCATCACTGAGACCGACCGCTCGCTCCACCAGGAACCCAGCCAAGGACTGGAGATCATGGAGTGGGCGTGGCTGAGGAGGCGCTGGCTGGGCTCCGTGACGGCCCCCCTGCCCCTCGGGGCTGCTGGACCAGCTGGGAGGGACTTAGGTAATGCAGCCTCGCTCTGGTTACCTGTCATTGTAGGGGCCGGATGGGAAGAATCCAGGGACCAGCCCTCTCAGGAACCCAGGACCCCAGCTGGGCCTGGGAGGTCCCTGGGGTCCCCCTCAGTGCTCCTGGGTATGCCCCTCTTTTAGCTGGAGGCCCACCTCCTGCATCAGAATCCCAGGTTCGCTTGTTTCAGAAGTTCGGCCAATGGGGCGCCTGGGTGGCTCAGTCAGTTAAGTGTTGATCACTCTTGATTTCGGCTTAGGTTGTGATCTCAGGGTCGTGAGATCGAGCCCCGTGTCGGGTTTGGCCCAAGGCCTGCAACAGTGATTCTTAATGGGGGCGACTTTGTCCGCTGAGGGGACAGTTGGTGGTATCTAAAGACACACGTTGCAGCCGGCGTCATGCTACTGGCAGGATGCTGCTGAATATCCTGCAGTGCACAGGATGCCCCCCAGGACCCCCAGAATCTCCGTCTCCAAACGTCAGTAGGGCTTAGGTTGAGAGAGACCCCCTGCCCTGTAGTCTAGTTCTGGCAGCGCCTGGGGATCCGTGTGATGAGCCCTGGGTTTTCAGTGTTCCCTTGAGTCTGAGAAGCCTGTTCTCCCAGGCCTTGCTCGTGGCCATGACTGAGCTGCTGCTCCCTGCCAGACCGGGGCTCCATGCTGGGCAGTGGTGGGAGTGAGGCAGGCGTGCAGACGAGGCTGTCCGGCTGGGACGGTGAAGGCTGATGGTGCGTGCGGGGTCGCGCTGGAGCCCATTCCAGGGGCTGCCCCACTGATACCCTGGGTTCCCTTCTCCTAACCTTCTGTTCCTCTGATGACTGCGGGCCGTGCTGCGTCTTCGCTCCGACTCCAAGGAGAGGCACCAAATGGCCTCTTTGGTCCCTGTCTGCGGGGGCCCTGTGGGTGTGATAGCCTGTGGCCAGGAGGAGGCTCCCACTTGCACTGACCCCTTGTCACCTGAGTGACGGAGACCCTGGGGGTGCTAAGGCTCTGGGATTTTGTTTCACTTCCTGGGTGGTGATGCCAGTCTGGGCCGGGGGCTGGGGATGTGGCAGTGGGCCGACCTTGGGGAACCAGGGAGTCTGGACTCTGGGGTGGCTCCTGCTGGGAATCCTGAATTTCTGACCAGCCTCTCAATGTGAGAGGCTGAGGATGGTGGCTCATGTCAACCTGACTTGCCACCCTTCACAGCCTTCGAGGCTGGGGCCTGGGAAGAACCATTTCCCTCCTCCCAGGTGCCCACTTACCCTTCCTGCTTTTGAGGGGAACTGACACAGGGAAGAAGTGAAGGTGTGGCCTTGGTGTCAGGCCACCTCAGGTCAGCATCCAACCCCGTTCTGTGGCTTGGGGCCTACCCTGTCTTCTCTAGGTCTCAGTTTCTTCATCTGTAAGATGGGAATGATAATGGCACACACCTCATAGGATTGTGGTAGAGTTCAGTTGGTCATGTATATGAAACATGTATCCTGTAGCACGAGCTAAATGAACAGGACCTGCTTTTACTCTCGACTAATTAAAGATGAGTCTGGGGGGTAGGGAGGGTGGTCTAGAGGGAGAACCCCACTCTGCAGCTCTGTCCTGGGCTCTGGGGAGATGGTGGTTACAGAGCGGATACTGTCTTCATCTGTGCGGGGCCCCAGTGGTGGCCAGCTGCCTTCCTTGGTCGCTGACACACGGCGAAGCAGGAAGATGTGTCCACACACACACGGTATTAGCGGTGCTAATACCCATCTGGTTGTGCTCCCCATCCGGTTGAGCAGGAGGAAGAAACCAGACACAGCACCGTGGAGTTATTCTGACAGCCCCTCCTGGGGTCCCTCACCAGCGCCCCCCGCCGGCCTTCTCTCACCTCTTCCTGGGAGCCCCCTCCTTCCCTTGGGGTCTTCTTGTGCTGTTCCCATTGCCTGGGACATCTCCTCTAATCTTTACCTGGCCAACCTCAACCTCGAGGTCCCAGCTCCGGCGTCACTGCCCCCAGACCAGGTCAGGCCCCTGTCTGCCCTCTCGGAGGCTGGTGGCAGTTATCAGTCACTTGTGAAGTGTCTATCTCCCCCACTCAGCTGGGGCCTCTTCCGCAAGGTCTGCCCCTGCCGCGTCCCCACATCCACCCGGGCGCCATGCCAAGCCAGCACCCACAGTAAGTCTCTGTGGATGCATAATAGGGGCCTTGGTCGGGATTTGGGGCCAGGGGCACTCCGAGGGAGTTCTGCTGGCCTGAGGACAGCAGCCTCCTGCGGTGCTCGGCCCTATTTTAGGACAACCCAGAAATAACTGAATTCTGCCACTGGGCTGGCCATAGAGGGCTGCGGTGGGTGGAGGGCTCGCCCTGCCTCTCTGGGATTCGGACGTCTAATTGTATCTCTTAAAGCTAAAAACGAAACTCCCCTGAAAACGCAGTCTCTGTAATTACCTGTCCCCGGCATCATGGAGCTGGGGACTCATGCCTGAAACCCCAGGCTGGGGCATGCCAGGGTCCTCATCGCCATTTCCTTGGGGTGGGGGGGCACCTGGTCCTGTGGGAGGGTCTGGGCCAGGCCTTGAATCAGGGAGATGAGGGGTCATTCCCCCTCTGGCTTTTGACCAGCCCTTCTAACCTCACACCCTTTACTCATTTTTCAATTTAAATTTTGATTATAGAAATGATTCTTGGACAGAAATTAAGAAGATGGGCCCCAGTGTCCCTCATCACCCTAGCCAGACCTGCTGTGTGCTCCCTCCTTCCTTTGACCATTGTCCCCTCATGCCAGCGTGCCTATGAACAAGCCCCTCGCCTGGGAGCCCGGGCGCCGGGTTCTGGATGGCCTCCTCTCTGGGCTTGGCTGCGTCATCTGGACGGTTCTGTGTTCCAGCCCGTCCTGAGCCACATCGGCAGGGCAAACAGTGGGGACGCCCAGTGCTGTGTTTTCTTAACAAACGTCTTATTTACAATTTTTCTTCATAAATGCTCGTTGGTTTTAATTCTTTCACGCTCTCCGTCTTTCTGAGACAAGCACTCACTGTGCCTCCTGTCATTGCAGATGGATGTGGAGGCCCAGGGTGCCCAGGCCGGGTCCCTGTCCTCTGCACCCACGGTCCCCCGAGGTCACAGTGGTGTGAGGTGCCACTCGTCTTTTGCAGTCCTAGTCACCCTTCAGGGGTCTTGCACGAGGCCTCTGCTATTCCTGGGGGTCGTTCCCTACGGTTTGTGACCTCGAACCTCATGGCAACGCTGAGCCCTCCCAGAGGAGTTCGTTTCTCCCCCAGTCATGCTTTTTTTTTTTTTTTAAGATTTTATTTATTTATTTGACAGAAAGAGAGAGATCACAAGTAGGCAGAGAGGCAGGCAGAGAGAGGGGGAAGCAGGCTCCCTGCCGAGCAGAGAGACGGATGCAGGGCTCGATCCCAGGACCCTGAGATCATGACCCGAGCCAAAGGCAGAGGCTTTAACCCACAGAGCCACCGAGGCGCCCCCTAGTCATGCTTTTTTAAATTTATTTTTATTTTTTATTTTTATTCTGTTCAGTTAGCCAACATATAGTACATCATTAATTTTTGATGTCATGTTCAAGGATTCATTAGTTGCGTATAACAACCCAGTGCTCATCTCAACACGTGCCACCAGTCATGCTTTTAAAAGAAGCCACACTGACCGTTCAGTTCAAAAGGAAAAGAAAACTCCCCCTTCCCTGGTCTCTTCTGTGCTTCCCTACTTACCTGTGCAACCGTGGGTGCCGTGACTGCTGGCACCTGTCCACGGTTTGGAAGCTTGGGGCCAAGATCCCCTCTCCTGCCTCCATCCCAGCGCCCACCCCCTCGCTTACCCTGCTCCTTCCATGCTCTCCCCCCCCCCCCCCGGGCCTCTGTGGGGAGGCTGGCAGCTGCTCCCCCAGGACGTGGGTCCCTGCCTCACCTCCTTCAGCTCTTTGCTCACATGTCACCTTCCCCGGTCTCCTTCCCACAGACCTGGCCTGGCTAGCTCCCTCTCTGGGGCCCATGGCCTCCGGCTTGGCGTCCTTACCCCTGCACTTCTGGCGAACACCCCTCCCCTGCCCGTGAGCTGGTGTTCCTCTGCCTCCGCTGCCCCCGGCCCGAGTCTGGGCCTCCGTCTCTGCAGAGGCGGCAGTCGGGCTGGGTCCTGGCCGGGCCGTCTCTGGGTCCGTGACGTACTCTCTGGACGCAGACGGGCTCGGGGCGCAGGCTGGCCTCTGCTCCCCACAGCCCCGCGGCTGTGCAGGAGTCACTCAGCCTTTCTGAGCCTCACCTCTGTCGCCCGTGAGGCGGGCCCAGTAGCAGCCACCTGGCAGTGTTGAGGAGCGCCAGGTGGCACACAGTAGGCCTTCGGGAAAGGGCCGCCGCTGGGATGTTTTACCCTCGCCGTGACCTCCCGGGGCTGGGCCAGGGTGGGGCTGTGAGCCTCTTCCCCTGGGAGTGGTGGTGTTTAATAGTGTGTGTTTAGAGCCCTGTGGAAACAACAGGGAGGCCCAGCGCTGACCCCCAGAGCCCTGCCCCGACCCATCTTCCTGCGGGGGGAGAGGGGAGAGGAAGGCGCCTGTTACCTGAGCCTGGGAGGGCCCCGCATGGCCCAGCCCGGCAGGGCCACAGAAACCCGGAGATGGCCTCAGGCTTCCTGGCCTGCATTCCCAGGGCAGACTCACAAAGGGGAAGGGAGAGAGCCTACAATCCTATATATTAGCTTTTGTTCCCAGACACTAATCCTCATTCCTCTGGGTGTTTCCACACGCCCAGCACTGTGAGCTTCCTCCTCAGATCGCCAGCAGCCGCTTCCAACTCCTGGGCTGAGTTGAGTGGAGGGGGTGGATAGAGATCTGAGGGTCCCCGTGGGAGCCATGGCCACCCCCCAGGGCCCCCATTTAAGCTTGGGCCTCTGGCTACTCGGGGAAATGTTTCTACTCTTTTTCCCCTTCTACCCACCTACTCTGGGGCTGTTCTCTGCCTTTGCCTCAAGCCACTGGTGGCAAGACAGAGCCACCATCAGAATACATTCAAAGACCTCACCGTGGCCCTTGAGGTCACGCATGACGCCTAACCCCCTGCCTCCTCCCCAACCACATCCCCTCTGCTTTCTTCCCCAGTTCCATTCAGCTGCTTGCCTCCAGGCCACTTTTACATTTGCCAAGCATTTTTCTACCTCAGGGCCTTTGCATTTGCTGTTTATGCATCTGGACAGCTCTCCCCAGTCTTTATGTCTTTGCTGCTCATGCTGGCCCTGCTCAGATGTCATTGCCTTCAGGCTTTCCCCAGCCATCTGCCGGAAGTAGCAGCCCTCACCTTCTTATCTCTTCTCAGCAATCCTGACCCACCTTCCCCTCTGTTTTCTCCATGTTTCTCTCTTTATCCGACCTACCATGTTGTTTGGTTTTTCACCTATTTAAAGCATATAGTTCACTGGTTTTTAGTCTATGCACAGAGTTGTGCAGCCATGGACACAGTCCCTTGTAGGATATTTTCATCACCCCAAAGAGACCCCATACCCATCAGTAGTCACTTTGCCTTTCCTTCTGATTCCCCGAGCTTCTGGCAGTCACCGGTCTTTCTGTCTCTTAGGGATTTGCCCATTCTGGACGTTTCACATAAGTGGGATCACACAATACACAGTTCTTTGTGGCTGGCTTCTCTCACTTAGCGTTTTTCGAGGTTGAGCCGCATGGTAGCGGGTATCCGTGCTTCGTTTCTTTTGACTGCTGAATCCTACACACCCCATCGTGTGGGGGGGCATTCAGCGGTTGGTGGACATTCAGGTTGCTTTTACTTTTTGGCTGTTACGAAGACCGTGGACTTACCTTGCATTTCTCTTGGATATACACCTAGGAGTAGCATTGCTGAGTCCTAAGGTAACTGTGTTTAACTTTTCTAGGAAGTGCCCAGGTGATTTCCCGAAGTGGCCACACCCCCTTACCCTCTGACCAGCAGTGTGCGAGGGCTCCAATTTCTCTTTTCCAACTCTTGTTATGATCAGTCTTGATTATAGCTTTCCTACTGCGTGCAAAAGGGTCACTCATTATGGTTTTGATTTGTGTTTCCCTGGTGGCTAATGATGCTGGGCATCTTCTCCTGTGCTTACTGGCCGCTTTTGTATCTTCTTAGGAGAAATGTGTGTTCACATTTGATCATTTGCCCATTTTTAAATTAGGTTGTCTTTTACCGGTCAGTTCAAAGTGCCCTTTATATATTGTTAGCGACGAGTCCCTTGTTATTTGTGGGGTCTGTAAATATTTTCCTTCATTCTGTGGGCTGTCTTCTCCCTTTCTTGATGGTGTTCTGTGAGTCACAAAAAGGGTTAATTTTGATGACGTTCAGTATTTCTATTTGTTCTTTGGTCACTTGTTCTTTTGGTGTCATATCTGAGAAATTATTGCCTGATCCCAGAGCACAAAGAGTTATCCTATATTTTTTTCTAAGAATTTTGTAGTTTTAGCTCTTATCCTTAGGTCTTTGATCCCTGTTGAGTTAGTTATGTATAGGGTATTAGAAATGTTAGAAATGGGTCGTACTTCATTCTTTTGCATGTGAATATCTCATTGTCCTAGCAATTTTTGTTAAAAAGACCTCCCCCCCACCCTTTTAAAAATCAATCGACCATAAATGTGAAGGTTTATTTCTGAACTCTTAATTCCATTCCAATGACTTATGTGTCTGTCCTTATGCCAGAACTATACTTCCTTGATTATGGTAGCTTTGTGGACGTTTTGTAGTCAAAGACATATGAATCCTTTAATTATGTTCTCTTCTACTTTTTCTAGATGCTTTGACTGTTCTGGTCTCTTAAATTTCCAAGGTTTAGGATCAATGTGTCAAATTTCTACAAAGAAGCCAGAGATTCTGTTGAATTTGTTGAGATTGTGTTGAATTTTTAGATCAATTTGGGAGCACTGTCCTACCACCTTAGATCTTTGGAAACATGACTGTGTGATGTCTTTCCATTTACTTAGAACTTCTTGAAGTTCTTTCAGTAATGTTTCCCAGTTTTCCAGAATATATATTTTGTACTTCTTTTGTTAAATGTAATCCTGTTTGTTCTTTTTGATGCTGTTGTGAATGGAATTATTTTCTTCATTGTGGATGTTTACTAGGATGTAGAAATAATTGATGTTTGCGTGTCGATCTTGTATCCTGAAACCTTGCCAAGCTCTTGTATTCTGATAGTTTTTAGTGGATTCTTTGTGATTTTCTACATACAAGATCAGAGTATCTGCCAGGAGAGAGAATTCTAGTTCTTCCCTTGCACTACTTTTTCTTGTTTGCTTGACCTCATTTTTCTCCTCCCACCACAGTGTAAGTTGGTCACTGCCCGGGTCCCCACGCATAGAACAGCGACCTGCACATGTTTGAATGAATGGGTGAAACCAGCGTGGTTGGGTCCAGTGATGCTCCCGGCCCAGGGCTACGGCTCCTCCTGTGACACCTGCTTTTGACAGGGTCCCTGTCCATGTCTGCTGGTGGTTGGGCACTCTTCTTCCTCCCCCTCATCTCTGGCCCTCACATCTTCGGCTCGTCCTCAGTCTTGGGGCTGCAGGGAGTTGCTGGGGTCCCCCGTGTCTTCATCAGACGAGACACATCTCACAGACCTCCCCAGGCCAGGCTCGCCGATGCTCCCAGATGCCCCCAGATGAATGGGTGATGTACCTGTTTCGCCCGTGAGGCTGGAGAGGCCAGGCCCTGGCTGAGTCATGCAGTGATGTGAGGGCCGTGAGCCCACGTCTGCCCGACTCGAGTCCTGTTGCCCCTCGTCACGGCCCTGGCAGGATGTGGGGGAAGCCTCGCGTGCGGTCAGGAGGGGGCTCCTCGGAGAGGCTCGGCGCAGGGGAGGTGAGGCCAAGGAAACCAAAAGTATATTTGTTCCTCCCTCACGCTGTTTCCTCTGCCTGGAACTGTCTGCCCCACCGGCTACGCCCCTCTCTTCGCTCCCGTTTGAGCTTGAATGTCACCTCCCTGTGACCAGTCACCTACTCTGACTCACCCTTTCCCTCCACCCTCTCCTGGTGACACTGAGTCATCACGGGGGTAACTGTCAGTGCTGATCTGTGAATAAAGTCCCCTGCAGAGCTTGGAGCCTGACTCGTACGTGGCACTCGGGGACACGGGTGCGTGTCTCAGGTACATGGCAGGCGCCGCTGGCCCGGAAACCCCGGTGGGTCCTGCCCGCCAGGCTTTTCCAGGCTCTGTGGTCCGTGAATTGAGGCAATGACTGAACGCTTTGACTGTAGTGGGACAGTCCTGGTTTCAAATCCTGCATTGTCAGTCACTGGGGCTGTGGTCTGGGGTCGTCTCTTGGAGCCTCTGTGGCCTCAGCTGTGGAAGAGGGTGGCACAGAGCCTGGGGTTGTGTGCGAAGCGAACACGCCCGTGTTCAGGTGCTGCTGCGCTTGTGCTGATCCTCTCCCCTCAGGCCCCAGTCTGGCAGTTAACCTGTGACCCCGGGGTCCCCGGGGTGTGGAGCGGTCACTTCCTCAGCTGTCTAACACGGCCGTTCCTATTAGATGGGATGGTGATGGGGCAGGAGATAACGTTTCTACGTCCCTTCCCTTCCGTGGCCATCCCTTCCTGAGCACGGGCTCTGCCAGGCGGGCCGTGGGGGGATGGGGAGCTGCGCGGGGCTGCGGAACTTGTCACTGCCACCCCAGATCCTGCTGAGCAGCTGGGACAGGCTCCAGGGCACAAAGCATTTCCCTATTATGGGGGTGCAGAATTTTTCAGTATGGTAATACCCCCTCCAGGTGCAGAAGGAACTTGGGCTGAAGACCAGCTCCCCACTTAGCATCCGGGAAGCTGAGGACCCCAAGTTGGTGTCTCAGGCTGGTATGGTGAGAGTGAAGCATGTGGCACCGGGAGCCCACCGCTCGGGTTCGAGTCCCTGTTCTGCTGTGTGTGCGGTGGGCCTTGGGCTGGGGTCTTGGCCCCCGCTCCCGGTGTCTGTGAATGTGGGATTGGCCTAATGGGAGTAGCTGTCCCAGACAGTTGCTGGAAGAGCTACCATGATGGTGGGTCTCTGGCCCTTGTAGTGGCGCCACTAAAATGCCATGAGTGCTGTCCGGCACAGGGGAAGCGGGGCAGGAGCCTTAGACGCTGTTACTGTTACTATTAACCTTGTTGTTGTTGTTCGTGGTAAAGGAGGGGTCTCCGCAGCCAAGCAGCCCTGAGCGGAAGGCCAGCTGTTTCCTGACTGGGTGACACTGGGCAATTGAACTCGCTTTTCATCTGTAAAATGGGCTCTGGGGCCAGTTTGGGAAGACTGCTATGAGGGTCAGTTGAATGGCCAGGGGTCAGGGAGGTAATGGCAGAGGAAGGAGCCCCCCAGAGTCACAGGACAAGGGGGAGGGGGCAGCGCTGGAAACAGGAGCAAGGAGTAGCCTCCCCTCTGCCTGACCTCACCCCTACCTTGTGTTTTTTCATTTTTTATTACTTTTTCTTTGTTGTTTTTATAACACTTACACAAGCATGTCCTTTTTATGAAAATACAGTCACTTTGTGATACAAAGTAAAAAGCGAGAGCTCTGCTCCTCCTCCTCTCCCCTCCCTAAAGGCCAGTCCTGTCTCTGATGCCTGTGTTCCCTTGTCTGTCTGCCCTGCAGGGAGGAGGTGCAGGAGAACTGCGTGCGGTGGCGGAAGAGGTTCACCTTCGTGTGTAAGATGAGCGCCAACCCGGCCACCGGCCTGCTGGACCCCTGCATCTTCCGTGTGTCAGTGCGCAAGGTGAGGCTGGGCTTCGGGGCTGGGGGCTGCGGGCCCAAGCCAGTTTGGGGTGTGAGGGCACCGATCCAGCGGCTTTAGCCCCATCCCCTGACCTGTCCCCTCCAGAGGGCAAGGAGTGAGTCCCTCTGCTCCTTGGCTTGACTTACCCCCAGCAGTCAGATTTGGGGCGGGGGTGGGGGGCTGGGAGATGCCTGAGATTCTCTAGTCACGCGGCTGCTTGTCTGTCTCTCTGCAGGAGCTGAAAGGCGGGAAGGCTTATTCCAAGGTGAGTGGGGCTATGAAGGGATAGTGAGATAGATTAGGTGTGAGAGATTAGATTAGGTGTGAGATTAGATGTGAGAAGAGCTTCAGCCCCCTCTCCCCACCAGACAGGAGACACTCAGCTCTGCGGGAGACGCATTCTTTCTTAGAAATATCTTTACTGATAGTCTTTGCACTCAGTACGAAGCTACCCTGCACTCGTTGTGACACGAACGGTACAGAAGTTCAGAGTGGAAGGGGCAGTTTCCACCCTCTCCTCTGCAGCCTTCTTCCCCAGACCCCATCCTTGGATTCGTTAAGGTCTTCCCAGACCTTTTAAGGAAAAGAAAATGATGATGTACAGGCAGAGCAGCGAGTCCGACCCGCGCGCATGCGATTTGGAGGAAGGGCAGATGAGCACCGTGCGTGTGGACTTGTGGGCGCGCAGGCAGCAGGCTTCTGCCATACACAAAAGGGGCTTGTTCTAAACAGATTCCGCAGCGTGGCTTTCACTTGCCAGTATGCCGTGGGCACATTTTCACAGATTCCTTTTGCTTTCTAACCGTGGCCATGCCCCCCTGTGCGGCTGGGTGGTGGGCGCCCAGCTGGTCCCCTGCTGTGGCCCATCTGTGTTGTTGCCATCTGCTCAGCACCCATGGAGACCAGCGGGAGAAGGCGGCTCTGCAGGGGTTGTCTCTGGCTCTGAATAAGCCCGCTCTGCCCTAGACCCCGTTCTTGGTGGGGACTCACAGCCCAGGCGTTCCGTGGCCCCCGGGAGGCGGCCTGGCAGCAGGCGGTGGGCTCAGTCTGTCCGGAGGGGAAATGCCTTTGCCTCACCTCGCCCTGCATGGAAGGCATGTCCTTTCCCACTGACTGGAGCTCAGGAAGCTCCGTGTTCTGGGCCATCTGCTCTGCCTCAGCCCGGGCGCTGGTGGCCATCTCCAGAAACAGAGGGCAGGGGGGCTAGAAGTGGGCCGCCAGAGGTGGAAATTTCTCTTCCCGGGAAGTCACATAGGCATGGACAGCTGCGGCCTGCCACCTCCACCCGGCGGGCACTTACCAGGCGCCCGGCACATGTCAGACCTGCAGGCCCTTCCTTTCTGTCCTGTGATCAAACACCCTTGACAGGCCCTGCTCCCATTCGCCAGGGAAGGAAGCTGGGGCGCACAGGGGCGGCTAGACTGGACTCTGGTTGGGTCTGGTCTTGGGGCTGGCTCTGCTGGCTGGGCTATGTGGGGCCTTGGGCAAGTCACTTACCCCCCAGAACCCTAGTTTCCTTCCCTGCCAAATGGGGGTCCTTCTGACTCGATGGCAGGGCTGGGATTCGAACCTGCCAAGTCTCTGATTCTGGCTTGTGTGCCCCTAAACTCTACAGTAGAGACTTGCATGTAGTAGGTGCTCAATAAATGCCACCTGTTGGTTTGGTTGTCCCCCAAGACCCTAATCCCAGCACCCCCCACCTTAACTCAGTTTCCCTCCCAAGGTCTAGAGACCTGGCTTCTTTCGCAGGCTTTCCCAGCTCCTCCACCCTGTTCTCGAATGTGCTACCACTTCCCTCCGCGTCCCTGGTGCCTCCGTCTGCGTCCCAAGAGCAGCCAGGTGTTCCCACCAGCCCCTCACTCCAACCTCCGTGAGGCACTCCTGCCCGCCCCCACCCCCACACCGAGTTCCCACGGGCCTTCCCTCCCCCCTGCCTGCTGGCCTGGCGGCTCCCACAGCACAGCCTTGTTTCCCAGGGAACAATGCCTCTGTGTCACAGACAACAATGTCCTTTCATCTCAGGCGCTGCCCCAGTGCACGCTGGGACGTGGCACAAAGGGCGCTTTGTGTGGCTCGGGGATGTGAGCTCCAGACCAGCCTCTGTCCTTGGGTGCCATTATGCAACACTCAGTCTGGGCCGTGCGGGGGGGGGGGCCCGGGGGATCTGCTTCCCCCCGCCCCAAGTTAACCCTTGTGGCACTTGCTGGGCACCCACACCTCCCGCAGCCTCCCACACTGTCTTCTGTCCCTCCCAGCTGGGCTTCGCCGACTTGAACCTGGCCGAATTCGCAGGCTCAGGCTCCACAGTGCGCTGCTGCCTGCTGGAGGGATATGACACGAAGAACACTCGTCAAGACAACTCCATCCTCAAGGTACCAGGGCCCTGCCCCCTCTTCTGCCCCCTCCCACCAAGGGGCGGGGGCCAACCTGCCCCTCATCAGAGTCCCCTGGAGGGTTGTTAAAAGTACAGATTCCCATCCCAGACACTGGTTAGATGTGGTCCCGGGGCCAGGAAACCACTGTCAGAAGCCTGGCTCTGCCACTGGCCTCAGTTTCCCCATCTTTAATCTGGGCTCGGGGTGCGTCCCAGCAGTCTCTGTAAGGGTTGGCTGAAATGAGCGTCCCTGAGCGCTCGCCACCTCTCATCTCATGATGCCTGACAACAGCCCCATGGGGTGTCGTGTCTGTTCTTGGACCCGGTTTTGCATAGGAAGGGGTTGAGGCACAGAGGTTAGATAGATCATTTGCCTGGGGTCACAGGCAGAGCTGACACTTGACCCCCAGCTGTTCAATTCCACAGTCCGGCTCCCAGCCATTGCCCCACGTGACATGAGGCTGCCCGAGCTTGCAGGGGAGGATCAGTGAGTGGAAGAACCCGCCGCCCTGTGCCCCGGGCAAACCGAGCATGCCTGCTCCTAGAGCCCAGCCGCGTGCAGCCTTCCAGCGGCCGGGGCAGCTCCTTCCCTCCAGGCCGCTGGCTCTCGGGCCTCTCAGGACGGAGATATCTGGGCATCCGCCGCTGCCAGCACGCCTCTCTTCCTTGTCCCCCACTCTTCCACCTGGCTGAGAAAATAGCCTTGTCCTAACCACACCTCTACGAGCGGACCCAGTGGGAGCGTCTTGGGCCTGAAGCAAAGCCCGGCTGCAGGTGGTGGACAGGGGCTCTGCAGCCTCCTGGACCCTTCGCAGAGGGAACCAAGGGCACCCAAAAAGGTCCATGCTGGTTTTGGTGGGGGCTAGGGCCTTTCGGTCTCGCTCCAGTGGCCCTGTGCACCCTTAGGCAAATCGCGGCATGAGGGGGGTGCAGGTGGCCTCAGCTGCAAGGTCAGCTCCCCCAAGTCCTGTCTGCGGGGCTGTGGGTCGTCATTTCCCTTGAGTCTGTCTGAGTGCTGCTTCCCTTGTGTACAGCCTTGGGTCATCACCTACTTGTAGGCTGCTATCACAGCCAAATGAAATAATTCAGTGAAAAAAAAAAAAGCCTCAGGAGGCGCCTGGCTGCTCGGTCAGTAGAACATGCGACTCTGGATCTCATGGTCATGAATTCAGACTTCACGTTGGACGTAGAGTTTAGTTTCCAAAAAAGGGGGAGGGGGGAGGTGCCTGGGTGGCTCAGTTAAGCGTCAGACTCTTGGTTTCGGCTCAGGTCATGATCTCAGGGTCATAGGATCGAGCTCCATGTCCGGCTCTGCCATGAGCATGGAGTCTGCTTGAGTTTCTCTCTCCCTTTCCCTCTGCCCCTCCCCTGCTCGTGCGCATTCTCTCTCTCTCTCTCTCTTTCCCTCTAAAATAAATAAATAAAATCTTAAAAATCTCAGCCCAGCGATCTCCATTTTTGTCAGCGGTGGCACTGGGGTATGAGCACCCATTTCCTGTCCTATCACCTGTTTCCTGTGGCTCCATCTCGGCCCAGACTTGGGGACCCAACCCTGCCTTATTTGGGCCATTGCCAAAATCTCTGCCCAAGTAGATGTTGAATTTCTTTTTTTTTTTTTTTTTTTTTAAGATTTTATTTATTTATTTGACAGAGAGAGAGATCACAAGTAAGCAGAGAGGCAGGCAGAGAGAGAAGGAGAAGCAGGTTCTCTGGTGAGCAGAGAGCCCGATGCGGGGCTCAATCCCAGGACCCTGAGATCATGACCCGAGCCGAAGGCAGAGGCTTTAACCCACTGAGCCACCCAGGCGCCCCGATGTTGAATTTCTGATGGCTTCTTGCTTTACTCAATAAACTTTCACCCTGCCCTCCATGCTGGACTCTGCACCCCATCCCCCACCCCCCGCCCCCCGTGTTATACCTGGGGACCCCCTCCCCACCCAGGTGGGCTTTGTGAGCCTCCCTCCTGCCTGCCCGCAGTTGTGGCTCTGGAATAACAGTAGCTAACTTTTTCTGCCTGCACTGCGTGCCGGGCGCTAAGCCATGCGCAGCCTCATCTCCCCTAGTCCCCTCCACTGTCCCAGGAGGCAGGTGTCAGGATTGGTCCTCTCCTCCACCCAGGGAAACAGGGGCTCAGTGCATTTTGATGGCCTCACCGGGTCCAGCAAGGGGCGGAGATGGGACCAGAGTCCAGCCTGTCAGCAGCCAGAGCTGAGGGGCCACGGGGAGGCACCCGGGCTGCAGGTAGGTGCGGTATGGCTGATTTCTCCCTCTGTGCAGGTCACCATCGGGATGCTCCTGCTCTCCGGAGACCCCTGCTTTAAGACGTGAGTGTGGGCTCAGGCCGGGAGGGTGCCACACAGGGACTCTTCCTTCCTCCGGGCTCTTGGGCTGCCCTGTCTTTGTCTGACCCCGAATGTGGGGCATCCCAGTCACAGCCATCTGTCCTCCCAAGGCCACCGTCCACCGCCAAGTCCATCTCCATCCCGGGTCAGGACTCCTCCCTGCAGCTGACGCGCAAGGGCGGTGGGACCAGCGGCAGTGGCAGTGGCACCCGGCCCCCCAAGGCAAGGCCCACCATCCTCAGCTCAGGTACCATTCCCTACGTGCCCTCCCTCTGCCTCCCTGTGGCCCAAGGCTTGTTTCCGTCTCCCCAGGTCCTAGAGGGGTTGCTTGCTGAGAAGGCAGGTGGTGGGATGGTGTTTATGCCTGTCCATGCTTCCATGAGGCCCACATCAGAGCCCTTCCCACGGGTGGGGCGCTGTGCTGGGCCCCAGGATCACAGCAGTGCCTTGACCTGGAGGCCCCATCTTGCAGGAGAGACAGGAGTCAATTAGGCAATAAATAAGTCTGCATCACCTGCAGGTGGGACAGGAACGATGACCGGCACTGAAGAGCTGGCACTTGAGCGGAGTCTGGGCTGTGGGGGCAGGGTTCCCGGCAGGGGGTGCTGCGCCGCCATGACTGGCCATTTTCCTGTCTGGTCTCAGCACCCCCCCCACCCCGACTAGGGGGGCAGCAGCAGCCCCTGCAGCCTGGGTTGCTGTGGAGCTGAGCGGAGTGCCCGAGTGCGCCCTTGGCTGGCACACACTATGTACTCTATTCTCTCGGTATTTCCCGGCGCTAGGTTTCTACTAAACTGTCATGAACGTTATAAAAAGTGCAGAGGAGACAGCATGGCGATTAGGGGGAGGAGGTGCTCCAGGAGAAAGCTCCAGCCGCCCTGGGTCCAGAGGTGGGGCCCCCGTACTCCGTCCCTGGGGGTGAGCTCGGAGCCGGGAGGCACACTGCCTCCGAGCTGACGAGTAAGCCGGGCGGCACACGCCACCCTAATTTGCACCATGAGAGCAATTAGAGAGGGCGCAGGGCCTTGGGCGGCTCAGTGGATGTTTGCGGGGTGATTCTGCCCCCAGGACGGCTGGGAGCAGTGAGGACCCTGACCTCAAGGGCCAGCTTTCTTCCACTCCCATTTTTCCTGTAAGCTTAGCCAGGTAAGGCTGGAGCTGAAAGCTGGGGTTCACATCTGCCTCGGCCTGGTAACTGCTCGCAGAAACAAGGGCTTCCCAGCACCATTGCTCCCTGGCTTCTCGGGGGTGGGGGACACCAGGCCACCACCCCAGCAGAGATGGTACCTTTTGTGCCGAGTCAAATCGGTACCTTTCCCAGGCAGGGTGGGGTTTGAGCCCCCACATGCCTCTGTGGCTGGTGTTCTACCCCTCTCCTCCTCCAACCGCCCCCTCACCCCGCCCCGCAGAGCACCTGTCTTGAGAAACCCTGAGCTTTAGGTGGGGACCCTGGCAGGCCTGGGGTCCAGCCTGTGGCCTGGTGTGTTCTTCTCTGAAGAGGGGGATGGAGGAGATGAGTTCTTCTTTCCTATGACCAGAACTGGTGGGCAGGCACTCATGGGGCCCAGAGTAGACCCCCCCCCCCCTCCCCGGTCCCTGCGCCTCCTGCTGGCGAGTGCCAGAAAGTTTGTTTCGAAGTTGGGCTTATGGGTGACTTGGGACAGGGTTGTTGGCCACTCCCCATTCCCCTTATTCCTTCTACTCCAGCCACATTGACCTAAGCTCCTTCAAGCCTCAGGGCCTTTGCTTCTGCTGTTCCTCTGTTTGGAAGGCCCTTTTCCTGATGCCTTCTGTGGCTTGTTCCCTCCCTTGCCTCCAGAAGGCCTCCCATTAAGGCCGCCTCCCCAGAGCAGTCTTCCCTGATCCCAGACTGGGTCAGAGCCCCATCCACACTGCTCCCTGCTGTGTACCACTCACCTCGGTCGTGGGTAATTGTGGGTCATTTTTAGTTCGACACTGTCCCTTCCCGCTGGCCTGTGACACCCCATGTCCTATTTACAGCACCCCGAGCAGAGGACGTCCTCCCAGATATTTGCGGAATGAACAAACCTGGGCTCTGGGGGTGGACTGTGGTGGGAACGGGGCCTCCGTGTTTGTTAAATGGGAAGCACCTAGCGCGACCTCCTCCCGCCCCCGCCGACTCCGCGAGGGGACATGAGCGGGCGGCAGGGCCCCACTGCTGAGCCCGCCCCCTCCCCACTCTCCAGGGGTGCCAGAGGAGCCCGAACAGAACCTGTCCAGCCCCGAGGAGGTGTTCCACTCCGGCCACTCCCGCAACTCCAGCTATGCCAGCCAGCAGTCCAAGATCTCTGGTGAGTGCCCGCCTGGCCCTGCGCCCCGGCCCCTCGCACGCGCGCCCCCTCCCCTCACTGACGAGCCTCCCTGCGCACCCGCCAGGCTACAGCACAGAGCACTCGCGCTCCTCCAGCCTCTCAGACCTGACGCACCGCCGCAACACGTCCACCAGCAGCAGTGCCTCCGGCGGCCTCGGCATGACCGTGGAGGGCCCCGAGGGCAGCGAGCGCGAGCACCGGCCCGCTGAGAAGCCCCCGCGGCCGCCGCGGCCCCATCTGTCCGACCGCTCGTTCCGGTGAGCAGTGCTGCCCAGTGCTCCTGGGGCCCCCCGGCACCTCCACTTCTTTCCCTGTAGCACGGGGACGGCAGGGTCCCACCTCGGAGGGTTGAACGGCGATGACTCAGCCAGCGCGTGGACGCGGAGGGCACAGTCTGGGCCTGGCAGGCACGCGCTGTCGTGTGTGGCTTAGTGACCCAGGTCCCCCGCTTACCCGTGGCGCGGCCTCTCAGGGCCTCAGGTCACGTAACCTCTCAGGGCCTCCCAAGTCCTCATCCACGAAACCAGGTCATGGCCCCTGTCCGGGGGCTGAGGAGAGGATCACAAGAACACGACTGGGAATAGGTTCTCACGCGCATGTAGAGCCGCCTAAGCGCTGTAGGGGCTCTCTACTGTCGCCCTTGTACCTGTCGCCGGCCGGGCTGCTGTGACGCTGCTCTGCCCTGCCCCTCCCCAGGCGGAAGAAGGACTCCGTGGAGAGCCACCCGACCTGGGTGGATGACACTCGGATTGACGCGGACGACATCGTGGAGAAGATCATGCAAAGCCAGGACTTCACGGACGGCAGCAACACTGAGGGTGAGCCGCCCGCGCAGGGAGGGTGGGACTGGGGGGACGGTGCCGCCTGCTCCAGGGCCGCCCCGGCCGCCCCTGCCCAGCTCAGCCTCTGTCCTCCCCTGTGTTCCCACAGACAGCAATCTCCGGCTGTTCGTGAGCCGCGACGGCTCCGCCACGCTGAGCGGCATCCAGCTGGCCAACAGGTAGGGCTCCCTAGGGTGGCCCCGGGGCCTGGCGCTGGGAGCACGGTCTCGACAGACACTGGCCTGGCTTTGAGTACTGTCCTTCCCACCACAGTGTCACCAGGGACCACTCCCTTCTCTCTGAACCTCAGTTTCCCTGCCTGTCAAATGTCACGGACCACACCATCTCATCTAGAAGCCTGGGACAACAGTCTGGGCTTGGTTCTGAGGGCTCCAAGGGTAGCTTGGAAAGGGCCTAGCACAGGGCTTGGCACACAGTCGGGCCTTCATCTGTCTTTATTTGGGACCCTGCTTTCCCCTTCCTTCTGGATCTGGGAACCCCTGAAAATGATGATGACGACTCGTTTTATTTATTGAATAAATATTTATTGAGCACCAGGCACACCCCAATCACTGAGCTAGGTGCCGGGGAGACAGCAGTGAGCAACACAGATCGTGCCTGCGTGATGTTTACACAGGAGGGTGTGGTGGGCCGAACCTGCTGCTTCAGCTTTAGTTCGTAGCATGTTTACTGGCTCACCAAGTCAATGGGTGAATGAGTAGAGGATCTCCCCCTGTGCAGGCTGTGCCCAAGTTTTTACCCCGCTCCCCTGGGCCGGCCAGGAAAGTGAGCATTTAACATCTAAGGCTGAGGGGTGCGGAGAATGGAGACCTGGCTGGGCTGGTCTGGGGCACAGGGTCCCAACCTCCCCTCTGGTGCTGCTATGCTGACACCTGCTGGCCGAGGCTCAAAATTGCAGCCGCCATCTCCCCGTGGCTTCCTGGGCTGTCCGCCGGGAGGTGGGCAAGAGGAAAACAGAGGGCACTCCTTGGAGGTTTACAACACCCCTCCCTAGCCCCCTATGACAGTGAGGAAACGGGTTCAGGGGATGGACGAAACCAGTTTAATCAAGAGCAAGGTCTTAGCAGAGCTGCATGCTGATCCCTGAATGTCCATGACCCTGTGGGTGGGTCTGGCTTCAGCAGGGAGAAGAGCTCTCCAACCTTCTATTCTCTTGGTGAGCTTCATCATCCCTCTGTGCCTCAGTTTCTTCATCTGTCAAACGGGGCAGGATTCAGTCTTAGCCTGCCAGGGTTGCCATGAGAATGGGTGCAGCCCACCTCTCTGTGTGAGCCACTGGTGCTCAGGAAGGGCTCAGGCATAGCTTGCAGCAGCTCTGAGATCCCACAGGCTTCAGTACTTAACATCTGTGTTGCCCTGGGCAAGTGACTCGACTTCACTGAGCCTCAATTTACCCCTCTGTGAAGGAGGGCCAGTTAGTTCACAGGGCCAGCTTGCAAAGTTGTTCCCAGGGCCTGCCCCAGAAGAGCATCTAGGAGGACAAGCTGACCTGGTTCTCTCCTCCCCTCCGCCACAGGGTCTCCTCTGGGGTCTATGAGCCTGTTGTGATTGAAAGCCATTGAGGAGCGGGTGTCCGCGCTGGAGAAGGGCCCTGCCTCTGCGGGCATCCAAGCCCGCATCATTCCACCAGGGACCTTCCCCTTCGGATCGCCATCCGCGCCGCATCTCATCTGTGCCTCCTCCATGCACTCCAGCCCCACTCCTGCCCCAAAGCATCATTCCATTGTCCTCCCATCCATCCGGGGACCGACCTGGCCCGCCAGGCCCCGGGCACCACTGTGAATATTCTCCTCTGAACCACTAGGGGGCAGGATGTGCCGGTCCATGAAGCAGGTGGACAAACAGAGATGGCCAGGCCTGCCCCTCTGGAGACCAGTCTGGCCCCTCGGCGAGGACATGCGGCAGCACCTACATGTCGGGATGCTTGTGGCTGAGGGGCCTCTTGCCTGTGTCCCTGCTCACTCCGGGAACATTGGCTTAGCCATGCCCCGGCAGGGCCTTGCTCCACTGCCCCCTCGCCCTTGGGAGGGCCAGTCCACCCCCAGAATCCTGCCACCACGGCCCTCTGACTGCTTAGTGCTTCAGCTGTTCCTTCCCTGTGTCCCTGGGGACCCGCTGGCGGCCTTCTCCTGGGAACCAAGACCTCAGACCCATCCACACTCCAGATCAAGACCCCCGCCGCCCCCAACGAATGTTCTCCTGCTGCCCCGGCAGCCTGCACTTTGCACATGCTCGCCTCCAGCACAGCCCCACTGGCCCTTGTCTGCCTTTCCCGTGAGCCCTTCATAAGGCTTTCTGGGCACTGGCTGCTGTGCGGTCAGCGCCTGCCTCTAGCAGCCCCGCTGGAACGTGGCACTGCCTCTCCCCCAGTGAGCTCCAGCTCAGGCCTGACACCCATGCTGGGAAGGGGCTGAGCATTGATGGTGGCTCTCTTCTGCTCAGGGCTGGATCCTGAGCAGCTGGTTTCCTAGGAAGCCAGGGAAGGTGCCCCCCAAACCCTTGGATGTCGGCAGTCAGGCTAGGCTGGGCTGGGCTTGGCAAGCAAACCCCCCTCTCTGTCCCTGCAGGGTCTGCTAGCCCAGGCTGGGGCTGATGCTGGAGAGGCAGGTGGGCTGGGACTGGACCAGCCCGGAGCTGGCTTCCTGGCCAGAAAAGCCTCAGCCGTCCTCTGGAAGCATCCCTCTCTCTGGGCTAGGGAGAGGCGGGGAGCAGTCTGGCCCTGCCCCCACCCCTCGCTAAAGCCTCTGCTCTCTGCCCCCCCACACACACACATCTTCCTTACTTGCTTGAAGGTGGGTTCTGGCCACCCGCCAGTCCCTAGACAGACTTCCCTGCCACATTGAAATTTCACTCTTTTTGTGTGAACCCAGCAGGCTGGTGTTTACCTAGTCCTGTACCTCTTTTCTTTTTTTAAAATTTCCCCTTCTTTTCCTTTTTTTTTTTTTTGGATTTCACAGTTTGGTATTTTCTCCTCCCCCAGGTGAGGGGTGGTGTTTCTGTTCTCTGGCCTACCCGCTGGCTGGGTCCCAGCAGGGCTGGGGATCTGGATGGGGGGCCGGGATCCCGGCTCTCTCCCTGGCAGGGGTGTGGGTGCCGGTGGGGTGTCCTCCCCAGGCTGGGAGGGCTCCTTGCCCTTTTGCTCCAGCTGGCAAGACTTGGAGCCGTTGTCTTGGAACCTTCTGGCCTTGGGAGCAGAGCATTTCTAGGATTCTTTGTTGTTGTTTTTAATCCCCTAACTCTTAGAAAATGAATGTGCGGAGCTGCCTGCTGAGACAGGACAGAGCGTTTGCTGTGGCTGGGGAAGGCTCTGCTTAGCCCTGCAGGTCCCTTCCTGCCCCGCAGGCATCTGGCACTTTAAAAGGGAGCTGGCGGTGCCGGTGCTGTCTCCAGATGAAGTGACCCCGGAAGATGGGAGAGCACTCTCCTTCGCATCTGTGCCTGCATGACCTCAGCCCAGTGGGGAAGCGCATTCAGGGTGTATTTGGGCTCTGGCTCAGAGTTCTGGGCCTCAGGCATAAAGCAGTTCACTCTGGTGCTGCTGGGGAGTCCCCCAAACCGGGAACCCCAGCCCCACCCAAGGCGAGGTCTGGGCTCGACAGTCACCCCAGAAGGACACGGAGCCTGCCACAGCCTCCCTGCCAGGCCCTGGGCCAGGGTAATTGGACTGAGAATTTGGCCACATTCAGATTAACACTAGCTGGAGCCGGAGGCCTGGAGCCCCAGCCTCACCCCCACGCAGGAGCCCTTCCTCCGACCTCTGGGTCCGCTCAAGCTCAGTGAATTCCCGCCAGGCACACACAGCTCCTGGACTTAAAATTCTATATATAGAGAAAGATAGACTATATTAGAGATATTTTTGGAAAGGAATCAGTCTATGCAATGCCAGTTCGGAATCTTCTTGAAAGGCAGTTTAACGTTTTTACTAGGAGATTTAAAGAAAATAAAAGTCTACAATATTTTTAGGTTACTTTTTTTTTTTCTGGTCACCCCAAATGGACCACACGGTGTGATCGGCCGGGATGGAGATCCGCCATGTTCTCCCCTCTCTTGAGCTGGGAAATGGGTGGGGGTGGGGATGGGGTGAGGTTGGGTCTTGGCTTTGGTTTTTTGTTTTGTTTTTTGTTTTTTTGTTTTTGGTCTTTAAAAAAAAAAAATTTCCCCTCCTTTTAACAGAATGTTGCTGCCCTGACACCCCTTATTCAGAGGGCTGTGTTTGTATCTCTGTCCCGGCTTCTGTTGTAGAAAATCACATTGTAAGGGGAAATCAGCCTAGTGTCAATGTCTGGGTTTGGGGGAAAAAATTAAATGTTGCAGTTTTTGTTTGTTACGGCGTGTCGGGTATCGTCTGTCTTACCGCGAGGTCAGCATCAGAAGAAAGCTGGATGTGTAGGTTGACATCCAGGAATGGGGAAGGATGTAGGTGGCCAGGGTCCTCCCTGTCCTGGCCGCTGTCACAATCATTACCACCTTTATTGCTGCAGATTCCCGGGGAGGAAACTGAGGCCCAGAAGGGCAATTTCTTGCCACCCTTGCACCTAGTTAAGTAGCAGCTCTGGTCTCTGCACAAGTTCTAAGCACCGGAACTTTCCAGCAGTCAGCCTGAGACAAATAACTGTCTGGGCCTCAGTTTCCTCAGCTGTAAATGGGCCTGTGGTTGAAGGAAGAAAGTGGGTGTACAGCCTGGCACAGGATGTGCTGAGTTTGTTCCCAGTTTCTTTCAAGTCCCAGGCCACCACTGTCTCCAGGCCTAAGCCCCTCACTTCCGGCCCCCAACACTCTCAAGTTACAGGGGAGCCAGCAACTTGGCCAAGCTCTGAGAAAGCCAAGTCAGCCCGGCCTTTAATTAGCTCGGGAGTGGCAGGAAGCCTCAGTGGCTGTGGGCAGGCCAGAAGGGACCAGACCTCCAGGCCTCCCTGCTGCCGCTTGGCATTGTCTGCACCCCTTCTCAGGGCTGACACCCACTCATGGCCCCTTTAAACCCTGGAGGCTGATATTGAGTCTCTTCCTTTGTTCTGCACAGCACACCTGGGGAGGGGTAAGTTGGCTCCTGGCAGACCCTAAAGTTTGTCCTGAGACAGAGAGGGAAGGCATTAGGCTGTAGGCCAAGACACATTGTTCTCGTCAGCTTTGAGGAGAGCAGTCCCCATAGAGACGGGCTCAGGTGACCCAAGGAGACATGCTGCCAGCAAACCATGCCCGGTTCTAACGCATCTCTGCAAGTGTGTCCGCCCCTCCCCTACTCCCCATTCTGGGCACTAGGGATGCAGCTGTGACCACAGACCCTATCCCCATGGAGCTCACAGGCCAGATCAACAAGGAAATGAGCTAACTAAGACGATGACAAGCGTGATCACAGAGACACTCTGGGGGCTGTGGAGGACAGCGGAGGGAACCTCTGCCCGGCTGTGAGAGGGCTTCCTTAGGATGTGCGGCATCCCAGTGAGACCTGATGGGCGAGGAGCAGCCAGCCCCGCAAGCTGTGGGAAGACAGTGTTCCAGACTGGGGAGGGACCTGCATGCCGCGCTAGTCCGACGATCTGTCTGTGCTGCTCCCTGGGTTGCATCGACACCCTGGGCCCAAGGGGCAGATGGTGAGGAAAGGGAGGGTCACCTTGACCTCATCCCAGCTGTGAAGAGAGGACACCGGAAGGTTCGCCTGGGAAGCCAGGCGATGGTAAGGGGGCGCTCCCCTCACAGCCAGTGGGAATCCTCCCATCCCTGGGGACCTGGGCCACCTCCCCCCCTCCTCCCATCCCAGGTGGGGCAACAAACACTCTCTGCACCCCTCTCGGCAGACAAGTTGGGGCCTCGGTACTACGAAGTAGGGCCCCCGGGTTCCGATCTCGGCTTCATCGCTGACACGAATTGTGATCTGCAAGTTTTCGCCCCTGTGAAGCCTCATTTTCCCCATCTGAAACTTGGGACCTCTGACCTCCTACGCCATCCCGCTCTGGCTTTGGGATTCTGGGATGTTTGGAGATGGACTTTTGCTTCTGGGGCGAGTCTGGCAGGACTGACGGCACGAGTGCCAGCCAATTTGAGTCCCCCACTCGATTCCATTCCCTAGGGAGAGTCGGGGAACAGCGTGATCCACGATACCCTTGGAAACTACACTTCCCGGCATGCGAAGCGGGAGGCGGCACCCTCCTGTCTAGGGACACGTAATCCCGGCCCGCCTAAAGACTACGACTCCCGGCGTGCCCTGCGGCCCAGGGCCTGAAGGGCCCGGATCCGGATCTGGCGGTGGCTTGCGGCTCGGCTGTGGGAGCGCGGGAGAGATGGTGAGCTCCGGGCCGAGTGCTGGGGGCGGGAGGGCGTCTGAGGGTGGGGTTTGCCCGGAGCCGGGGCTTAGGCACTGGGAGCCGGGATTGCTGTCCCGCGGGCCCACGGTACGAATGAAAACGCCGTGGCCCGGCACTGTCCGAGCCTAGAAAGTGATAGCTGGTCAGGCCTGTCTCCATCTGATGAGTGAATGGGAAGCTAAGAGCGGAATCAGGCTGCGACGCCACCCCGCCAGTAGCGCACCTGAATGGGGAGTTCCTTCGTCATTTGAGCCCTCCTTTTCTCCAGGCCACGGGGACAGACCAGGTGGTGGGACTCGGCCTCGTCGTCGTTAGCTTGATCATCTTCACCTACTACACGGCCTGGGTGATTCTCTTGGTATGTGTGCCCCCCCACCCCACCCCGCCCCGCCTCACCTTCGACCCCTAGCATCATTTAAGCAGCCGCTATGTACCAGGCACTGTGCTAGGTCCTTTCCCTGCCCTCATCTCCTGAAATCTCCAGACCAGCACTATGAGGACGATGCTAGAGGTGTCCCAGTTTATAGATGAGAAAGCTAAAGCTCAGGAAGAAGGGTCGGGCCCTTAACCCTACACTGTAAAGCCCTGTTACTGATTGGCTTTTGCCTTTGCTTGGAGTTCTGGTCCTTCTGGGTTATCCTGCTGGCTCCCGGGCGTGTTGAGTGCCAGGAGATTTTGTGAGGGCTTTTAGGATTTTTTTTTTTTCCTTGTGGGAAAATTCAATGGTTACTGCTTAAGAAGTGCATTGTGTTTGGAGGGCCAAAACTTGCAGAACTTTGCAGGAAAATGTTAGTAAAGAAGACCTTGGAGCCTACTTGAGGATTCCTCCTGCACTTTTGTCCCTGTAGGGCTGTGAGTGCCTTAGGCCCAGGCCCCGGTCTTCTGTTCATTGCCAGGTCCCCTGCACCGCCTTAGGGCAGGCATCAGGCAAATGTGCAGTGAACAACTATTCAGGGAGTGAATGAAGGAAATAAACCAGAACACCCCAGATACCATCATCTTAAAGCAAAGCAGGTGCAGCCCCAGCTTTGACGGGGGTTAGCCCCTGAGATGAAGGAAGGGCGGTGTTTGGCCTTGAGGGGCTGGGCCAGGCACTGAACGCTCACCAGAGCTCTGTCCTCCGTACCAGCCATTCATCGACAGCCAGCATGTCATCCACAAGTACTTCCTGCCCCGAGCCTATGCTGTCACCATCCCCCTGGCCGCCGGCCTCCTGCTGCTCCTGTTTGTGGGTAAGTCGTCACTCCCTCCACCCCGAGCAGGGTGTCTGGGAATTCCCTCAACCCTCTCCCATCCCCGAACATGCTTCCACACTGTAGCACTTGCAGTGCACCTGCTGGAGGTCCCTGGCCCCCAGGTTACCTCCCCCCCGGGGTTTTCCTGCCAGTCAGTAGCCCTTCTGGTCTTCCCCATGCCTCAGGCTCATTAATCTCAAATGGGACGACCCTCATGGAGTGTCTCCCTTTTTCCTGCTCCCTCTGCCACCCCCATCATCACTCTGCTCACACCTCAGTCACCTTTCACCCCCTTGTCATCACTGGCTCATGATTCCTGCCTCTCTCTCTCTCCCAGCGCTCACGTGTGGGGTTCCCTGGGGCAGGGACTGTGTCTTCATCATTATTATTATGTCCTCGGCTGCTGGCACAGGCTGTGGCACTGAGCTGGTGCCCAAGAAAGTGGTTTGGATGAGTCACTTGGATGACTGCGTGGTGGGTGGGTGGGTAGGTAGGTGGGTAATTGAGTGGGTCTTGTGCCCCGTAGAATCTAAAACACCAAGTGTAGCTGTTCGCCTGCGTAGGCACTCCGTTGGTGTTTGTTGCCTACACGGGGGTGGATGTGTGACTTGCTGAGTGACCAGGGAGGTGATCGTGGCCTTGGAGGGTGGTTGGGCAGGTGCTTGGCCCTGTGTGCGTCCGCCCCGTCTAGCCTCCCAGCAGCCCCAAGCCCGGATCTTACTTGGCCTTTCTGGTCTGTGTATTCCAGGGGTGTTCATCACCTACGTGATGCTGAAGAACCAGAAGGTGACCAAAAAGGCTCAGTGAAGGCCCAGCGGGGTGAGGCTGCCGGCCCTTCCTCTGCCTCCCCTCCAGAGGTGGGGGTGCACAGGACCCACCCAGGCACAGCAGCCCCCTCCGGCCTGGCCGCCCTGCAGACCTCCCCGTGGGATGGAGCTGATCCGGACCTACCACACAGGCCTGCTCCTTCCCTGCTCGACCTTCCAGAAGCCAGGAGGGAGGATTACCTGGAAGCCTCCCCCTCCCCCTTCTTTGGCTCAGGACCTGAAAGATGCTGGTCGTCCCCACTCTCCTTCAGACTCCCTGTCGCCTTCTCCCCCCTGGGTTCCACCCTCTTGTTTCAGTTTCCCTCCTGTCACCTACTGATGTCGGCCTTGGCACCTTCTGAGGCATCATGTGACCTTTCCCCACCGGTCCTGCTCCTCCTCGGAGGCAGCTTTCCCAGCTCTGGCATAGCCCCCGGCCCCACAAGGACTTCTGGACCTAGAAAGCCTAAGGGGAGGACCGACAGGCTCTGGGTTACCACCAGGCCTCAGGGTCCACTAGGGTGGCCACAGTGGGCCCCCAGACCAACTGCTTCTCATAGAGGCCCAGCCCCCCAGCCCGAGCGCTGGCCAGCTGGGGAGAACCAAACAATAAACCTGATGGTGTGTTTACGTCTGGGCCGTCCCTTCCCTGGGGAAGCTGGGCTGCTCTCAGGTCAGGGGACTCTGGTTCGCGCCGTGACGGTGCCTCAGGTGCCTCCCTGATTGTCCCCTTGCTGGACCCAGGATAAGGTGGGGACTGAAACAGATGTGGCTCCGGCCTGGTGCAGTTCACGGAGGAGGACTCGGCGGAGGCATGGCAACGTGCCCCACACCACGACAGCCTCCACTGTGCCTCCCCTGCGCCCACCCAGCTGGCGTGCACTCGTATTTTAGGGACCCTCAGGCCAGTCCCCTAAAAGCCCAAGTCCGTTGTCTTATCTCTTGCACCCAGCAGCCCAACCTGGCGTGGCTCTGAGCAGTGAGGGCTGGGGGAAGCAGAGCAGGGCTGGCTCTCTGCTCAGGCTGGCTGGCCTGGCGCAGGCCCTGCCCAGTCTCCCCAGCAGTCCCGCCACGCCCCTGGGTCTCCTGTCCGCAGCGCCTAGTTTAAGCCTCTGTCACGCCCTGGATGATGTTCACTCCGGTTAGCAGAGACGTCTCCCGCACACCTGCCCTGCCCTCCCCTGTCCCATCCTCTTCCTGTCCTCTCCCCCTCCTATAGCAGGAGTACCCTGTCTCTGGTGGTCCCCCCCTCTCACGGGGACAGCCTCTGCGTCTCACCAGCCTCCTCCTGGTGTTTCAGGCCCCCATGTAAAGGACCCGCCATCAACCCAGTAATTCCCTCCAGGTCTCTCCCCCTCGCCCCTAAATAGCCAAATTCCCAAAAGGGTGTCCACACCCGCTGCCTACAGCTTCTCACCTTCGCTGTGTTCAGCATCGCTACCGGGGCTGTACCCGCTCGGACCACTGGTGACCCCATGTTGGCCTGTGACATCCCCTGGGTGCACCTCAGATGCTCCTGGTGTCCGTGAGGATTCATTCTCATACTTTATGTCTCCCACACTCCACTTCCACCATGAGACTGGGGGGGGGGCGCGGGGGGGGGGAGGGCTCCTCGGGACTTGGTCTCAAGCCTTCTCAGCCCACGCTTGTCCTTACCCAGACTCGCCTCCTGAGCCCGGACATATTGCCCATGCACCAGTTAACTGCCATCAGGTGTCATAGTGGCACCTCAAGTTGATCCTGTTGAGTCTGAATCCTCAGACTCCTCCTCCCCAGTTTCCCCTCCTCCCCTTCCATGACTGGCGCCATCCTGTGGCCCTGACCCCAGCCAGAAGCCTGGCACACATCACTGACCTTGGCTTCCTCCTCCTAGCCCCCATCCACGTGGCCCCAAGTCCTGTCGATTCTCCCCTTTTCTCCCCTCCCCCCACCAGTCACCTTCCTGATGCAAGGGCACCGTCCTCTGGCCTAAGTCACCAAAAGATTCCTCACCCCCCCACACTCTGGCCCCTCCAATGTGACTATACATGACAACCATAGCCTTTTAAAGACATCAGAGCATCTTTCTCACATGAGAGAACCTGAATGCTTGTTCGCTTCTCCTCACTCCAGCTCCCCTGGCCTTTCATTTCCTGGGGTTCTCTGAGGCCCTTTGCACACCCTACTCACACTGGTTCTGCGTATACTTACGAAACACCGGTTTGTGCCAGACCCTGAGCCAAGGAGCCCAGCACGGTTCCTGCCCTCCCAGTGCTCCCTGGGATGGGGGGAAATGTAATAAGTACATGAACAAGACGATTTCTGACAGTGTTAAGTGTGATGAAGAAAATAAAACAAGGTGATATGATCAAGAATGAGGGGACACTGGGCTGCCTGGGTAACTCAGTCAGTTAACCATCTGCCTGCGGCTCAGGTCATGATCCCAGGGTCCTGGGATCGAGCCCCACATCAGGCTCCTTGCTCAGCGGGAAGCCTGTTTCTCCCTCTCCCTCTGCCTCTCCCCCCCCTGCTTGTGCTCTCTCTCTCTCTTTCTCCCTGTCAAATAAATAAAAAAATTTTTTTAAGTCTTTTTTTTTTTTTATTTTTTTTTTTAAAGATTTTATTTATTTATTTGACAGAGAGAGAGCACAAGCAGGCAGAGGCAGAGAGAGAAGCAGGCTCCCTGCCGAGCAAGGAGCCCGATGTGGGACTCGATCCCAGGACCCTGGGATCATGACCTGAGCCGAAGGCAGCCGCTTAACAACTGAGCCACCCAGGCGTCCCATAAAATTTTTTTAAGTCTTTAAAAAAAGAAAAAGTATGAGGGGACACTTAGAGTCTGGCAAGGTGACAAGAAAGAATAGGTCAAAGGAAAGCCTAGGGAAAAGGATTTCAAGCAGTGGGAAGAGCACCTGCAAAAGCCCCCGGTATGAAAGAATTTTATGCCTAAGGACCAGCGGGGGAGCCCCCGTGGCTGTCTGGTGGGTGTAGGCAGAATGGTTTGAGATGGGCCTGGGGCCACAGCGAGGGGTATGGATTTTGTTCCAGTCCCAAGGGAAGCCACTGGAGGCTTTGAGCATGAAAGTGACATCATCCGATTTATGCTTTTAAAAGATCACGCTGGCAGCTGTGTTCCTCTCACTCACCGCTGAATCCCCAGGGCCTAGAGGTGCTCCTGCCCATAGTGAGTGATCAAAATAGCCCTTGAATGAATGCATGCCTCGGACTTCCTGTGTGACCTGGAGGTACTCACTTCTCTCTCTGGACCTTAGTTTCCTCACCCGAGGGACAGTCGGTGGGAATTTCACGCCAGAGTGGGTGGGCGGGATTTGATTTCGGTTTCCCGCCTCCCCAAGCGACCCCGAGCCCCGAGCCCCCCACTTGAGAAGACGGTCTGGGGGAGGGGGTCTTCCCTCCTGGGGACCCTAAGCGACGCGCGGCGGCCCCACCCCGGCCGGGACCGCGGTCTGAAGGATGCTGCAGCCCCAGGGGCGGGACCCGCAGGCGTTCGCCGGCGCCTCCCGCGCGGATTGGGTGCAGCCGTGACCGGCACCTCGCTATTGGTCGATCCAGAAGCAGGGGCGGGGACCGGCTCCTGCAGCGCGGCGACCGGGACGCGGCCGGAGCCCGGGAAGCTGCTGCGGGGGCGATGGCCGCACCGAGCCCGGGACCCCACGAGGTAGGTGCGGACCCAAGAGAGGACAGAAGAGGGAAGGGTTGGGGGACAGAACCCAGGCCTCCGCTCCCCGTGCAGCGCAGACACACCCCCATCCAAGCCCTGGAGGGGTCCTGCACTGGGCGGGGACCAGGACACGCCCCACACGGGGCCGCAGGTACGGAGGGGGAAGTCTGGCGGGTGTCCCCAGAGAACTTCCTCGGTTTTCTCATGGGGGCGGGGGGGAAGCTCCTCCTTCATAGGGCTGTTAGCAAGTCAAGCTCTCCGCCAGTGCTGGGCACATGGTGGGTGCCCACTACTAATGGGTCAGCGGCTGTGAGCTGACCCTCCGCTCAGCGGGGAGGAACTCCGCATAGACGAGTAGAAGAGATGACCGAGTCCTTGGCGTCACAGCTCCTGCTATCAAGGGTTCCTGTGCCTGGAGCAAATATCGAACTGCCACGAAGGAGTTATTAGAGTTGTCATTTTACAGATGAGAAAAGGAGACGCAGAAAGGTTAGGTGACTTACCTAAGATCACACAGCTGGTGAGAGATAGGTTTGGCTGCAGAAAGCATTCTCTACCTACTGATAATAATTCTATTCTGGGTGCTGACTGCACGCCAGGCACTGCGTGGCCCATCACAGCACCCAGTGAGGCGGGTACCAGTGTTATCCCTGTTTTACAACAGAGGAAACTGAGGCGGAGAGTGATAATAGGAGGGCTTCCAAGTACTGGAGGTGGGACTCAAATCCAGGTCTTTTCCCTCTGGGATGCATCCATGTACTCATTTCTCCTTGCGCCTCCTGCCACCAGGTCCTGGCCCCCTCCCCAGAGGCTGGATGCCGAGCAGCCACGTCGACGTCTGGCCGCCGTGGCCTCCTCTGGCGTCTCCGAGACAAGCAGGCTCGCCGGGGCCTGTTTGAGATTGGCCCGGGGCACGAGCTGCACCCACTGACATGCATGATGCAAGCAGGGCTGTGGGCTGCCACCCAGGTCTCCATGGACCACCCACCCACCGTGAGTGGCCCATCTGTGTCATGTGCCTCCTCGGTACCCAGGGCAAGACCCCGCGGGTACCAGGTCCTGCCGATACCGCAGGGTCGGGAATCAGAGAGGGCTGTACAAGGAGGAAATCAAGGGCTTGGTTCAGGGGGAGAGGGACATGCTGGGGGTGGGGACTGAGACCAGGAAGCCGCAAAGCCCAGTGTGTACTGGGGATGTGAGGAACTCCTTGACCCAGGTGGTGGTTGTGCGACTCTCGATGGGCCTCTGCTTCTTTGGGCCTCAGTGCCCCCATCTGTGTAATGGGTGTGTGGGGAGGGATTGTACTCCATGGTCTCTGATGTCCTCCTGGCTCTGCTAGGGCGTATGGCTGAGAAAGGACCCCACCCCCACCCCACCAGCCTGGCCCATCCTCCCTGGAGCTCAGGCTGGAGCCAGGCTGGCTCAGCAGAAGGGGTCACCCGACTGCAGTCTCAGCAGCTGGACGGGCCAGGGCGAGCATGTGTGCTGTTTGTGTGTGTGCACATGTATGTGCAGTGTGACCACGTCCCACAGGCAAGTCCTGGCACAGGGATCTAGAGGTCCAAGAGGAGTGTAGGAGCCTGTGTGTGTGTGTGTGGGGGGGCAGTCTTCTAAATCTCATCACCTGCTGACAATCTTCCATGGCTCCCCAGGACTCAGCACGGCCTCAGGATCCTGCTGGCTCAAGTCCAAGAGCCGACCGTCCAGCTGCATTCACACTCCCTCCCTCCCTTAATTATTTCAACCACTTGAGCTCTCCTGCCCTTCCAGTGACCACCAGTGCTGTTCCCCCTGCTAGAAACACCATGCTCCTCCTTTCCACCACCTTTCAGATTTCAGCTTAGAGGTCACCTCCTCCAGGAAGCCTTCTCTGATCCTGCCCTTCTCGCATTGAGTCAGGCAGGCCCCTTGGCTTTAAGGCTATCCCCTTTCACTGGGGTGGCTTCACTTGGCCAACATGTGCTTCTGGGTCAATGGACGAAGCTCTGAGTTCTGGTCTCTGTTTGCTGGACCAGTCACATTGAAGGAAGGGGGGGAGGCCAGGTGCAGGACCCTTGGAGATCCTGGAGCTGGCAGTGTGGGGCTAAGACTTGACAGGAGCCCCTCCACCCCTCCCTGTAGGGACCGCCTACTGAGGAGGATTTCTCTGAGGTCCTGACCCAGGTTCATGAGGTAGGAAGCCCAAGACTGCCACGTGGGGAGGGGCATGTACTGGTCTTCCTTCTCTCGGCCTCAGTTTCCCCATCGGTGCAGTGGGAGTGCTGGCTTGCCTCAGGGCTTTGCAGGAAGGGTGTGGTTACCCTGCCCTCCCACGCCAGGCCCTACTGCACGCACCTGGGCCCCGTGGACACAGCTGGGGCTGCTCTTCCTCCCCTGCAGGGCTTCGAGCTGGGCACCCTGGCTGGCCCCGCCTTCGCCTGGCTGCGCCACTCCCTAGGCCTGGCGGAGGAGGACTATCAGGCGGCCCTAGGCCCCGGTGGCCCCTACCTGCAGTTCCTCAGCACCTCCAAGAGCAAGGCCAGCTTCTTCCTGTCGTGAGCTGGCAGCAGGGGTGGGGAAGGGGTGGGAGCGGTGTCCCTGGACGGAGGGGAGAGGGGTGGGTGGGAAAGAAACGGAACAGCCAGGTCAGGGAGGGTCAGGGCCAGATAGAGGTCAGGTGGAGGAGAGTGAGGGCGGGAGGTGACCGGGGCGGGGTGGGGGCCGGCGGGAAGGCCTCGAGCCCGGACGGGGATGGGGGAGGGGAGACATCCGTACTTGGGCAGCGGGGCCGATGGGGGCTGCTCCAGCCCCGCCTGACCAGTGACCTCTCTCTCCACCCCCCAGCCATGACCAACGCTTCTTCCTGAAGACCCAGCGGCGTCGGGAGGTGCGGGCGCTGCTCGCCCACCTGCCCCGCTACGTGCAGCATCTGCAGCGGCACCCGCACTCGCTCCTTGCGCGGTTGCTGGGTACGACCGGCCGGGGACCGGGGACTGCGGGGCGGAGGAAGGGGGGTGGGGAGGAGGAGTGAAGAAGACCGAGAGCGAGCAGGGGAGGGGGCCAGGGAGTGGGGCGGCACCCAGGATGGGGGGCGTAGGGGACCTGAGCCGGAGCCGGGGCCGGCGGGTCCCGCCGCGGGCCGAGTTCGGTGGGGGGCGTGTCCTAGACGTGGGTGGAGAGAAAAGGCCGGCTCGGTGGGCGCGGGCCGCCCTCTGGGGCGGGGCCTCCCGAAGGGGGCGGGGTTGGATCGTCCAGTCCCGCGGCGAGAGGGCATATGGGTGGGCTCACGCCTGAGGGCCGCGCCTCTCCGGGGCTGCCTAGAGCCGGGGCCAGTCGGGACGTCCACCCAAGCTGGGGCAGAGGTCCGGGGGTGCGGCCTGGAGGGGCGGGCTCAGGAGCCGGGGGACCTCGAGGAGGAGGCGTGGCCTGGAGCTGGGCCTAGAGCGGGATGGACCAGGGGTTGTCGAGTTGGGGGCCCCTCACCTGGCGCCCTCTCCCCTTCCAGGAGTGCACAGTCTGCGGGTGGCTCGGGGAAAGAAGGTGGGTGAGGCCGAGGCGAGGGGGCCGGGCCAGAGGGGGCGGCTGGAGGGTGAGATCCTGTTGTCCCTCACTCCCTACCCCCGTCCCCAGGAATTCTTCATCATCATGCTGAGCGTTTTCTACCCCGCCGGCCGCATCTCTGAGAGGCGAGTCCCCTCACAGGGCCCCAGCCCCACGCGGGATGTGCCACCTGAAGCGCCCGTACTCACTAGACAGATGCGAAACTGGGGCCCAGGGAGGAGATGGGAGGCACATCCCCGAGATCTCCCGGTGGATCGGAGACAGGGATAGGCACGACCAGCGTCCCTTGAGCACTCAGGGTGCCTTGGGCGCTGTGTCGAGTCTTTGCATTCATTGCCTTCTTTATTCCCAGAACAACTCTGAGGGGTAGGGGTGGTTATCATCCCCGTTTTATAGATGAGAAGCTGAGGAGGGGGAGGGCCACACCGCTACTATGTGAGGAGCAGAGATTCAAATCCAGCCTCTTATCGCACATGGCCCTCTCTGCCTCCTAACCGGGATTCTGCCTGCAAACCCCCATGAGTGCTCCCCACCCCAAACCCTGGGGCTGAGGACTTCCCACAAGCCCTTCTGGTGCTGCAGTCTAGGCTTGGACCCCTGTGTCGGGGACACTTCCAGGGATGACAAGGTGCCGAGAGACAGGCGCAGGCGGGGATGAAGCCTGGACTGGGCTTCCAAAAGCCCGAGTTCGAATCCCGGCTCTGCCCTTTACCTACTGTGTGGTCTTGGGCAAGTCAGAGAAGCTCTCTGAGCCTTTTTCTTCATCTCTGACATGGAGACAATAATGGAATGGCTTGTGATGAGGGTTCAAACATCTACCCAGTGGAAGCTCTTGTTCCTTGGTTCCCCGTGTGTGTCAGTCTGTCTAACGCTGAATTCTGTCGCCCCTTTTCTGTCACCCTCCACTCACAGGTATGACATAAAGGGCTGTGAGGTGAGCCGATGGGTGGAGCCAGCCCCTGAGGGTAGCCCCCTTGTCCTGGTGCTGAAGGACCTCAACTTTCAAGGCAAGACCATCGACCTGGGTGAGCCACGGAGGCAGTCCATGCCTACTCTTCCTCCATTCAGGGTGAAGTGAGAAGGGTGTCCCCGGCCCTGCCCTCTGCCTGAGTCATTTAGAGCTGGGATTCTAGAGTCGGGCAGAGCAGGGTTCAAATCCTGGCTCCATGCCTTACGAGCTAGGCGACCAGGGCAAATCATGGGGGGGTTTCCTCATCTGTGAAATGGGTCGGTTAATGACACCTGCCCTCTTGGGGCAGAGATGCGTGGAGCCCTCAGCACCTTGCCTGACACACGAGGAGCACTCAGGTGGGGGCACTGATGCTCCGGCAGGGCCCCAGCGGAGCTGGCTCCTCCACCAGATGGAATTGGACACCGCCTTCCTCCGGGAGCTCAACGTGCTCGATTATAGCCTCCTGATGGCCTTCCAGCATCTCCACGACGATGAGAGGGGCCTGGGCAGCAGCCTCATCTTCCGCACGGTCAGGTGGGCCCCCCTGCAGGGGTGAGGGCAAGAATGAGGTGATGAGAGCAGGAGAGAGATGGGTGATGAGGCGGGGGGACAGCACAAAGGCTCAGAGACTGGAAAGTGCACGCACGTGAGTGTGTGAGTGTGTGTGTATGTGGCGGGTGAAGAGTGGAGGGCTGGAGAAGCCTGGTTGGCAGGCTTGGCGGGCACGTGTGGACCACACACGACCAAGCCGGGGAGACCCAGCTGGACAAGGGCTTCAGTGCTGATGTAAAGAATCTGCCCATTTTCCTGAAGGGGATGTGGAGCCACTGAAGGTTTCACAGCAGTTTTCAGGCCTATTTAATTTCTACTTTAGAAAGAGCCCTTGCCCTTTATTAATAACATACAAGGTTTTATTAATTTATTTGAGAGAGAAGGAGCACAAGCAGGGAGAGGGGCCGAGGGAGAGGGAGAAGCAGACTCCCCGCTGAGTGTGGAGCCGGACGTGGGACTCAATCCCAGGACCCTGAGATCATGACCTGAACTGAACTCAGAGGCTTAACGGACTGAGCCACCCAGGCGCACACAGAGCCCTTGACCTTTAAACCATTCCACTTCTAGGACCCTAAGGTCATCACCATTGGCGCCATCATCATGTTGTCCCCTGCTTTGTAGTAGTAACTGTCGCTCTTTGCATGCTGATCACGAACCTCATTAAGGTGGGCTCATTCCTATTTTAGAGATGTGAAAACTGAGGCTCAGAGAGGGGAAGTGAGGTAGCAGAATGACTTCTGAGGATTCATGTTAGTACTTGGTTACTTGGATTTCAGTCCTCCAAGGGTGAACAGAATAAAGTAGGGGTTAAGGAAGGTACATTAAGGAAAGAAGTCCAACCATCTGGTGGGTGGAAAAGTGAAAAATGATGTCCTCTCATCCAGCCCCCCAACCTACCCTTCGGAGATGGGTGAGGCTTGGGCAGAATCCAGGCTATTGGCTCCCCACATATTGACTGGACACATCCTGACCAGAGGGTGGAATTCCTGCCATGGGCCACAGACGCGCCCCCTTCCCCACCCCCCCACCCCCAAGGTCTGCCTATCCAAGCTAGGTCAGCTTCTCTCTTGCCCCCTCTATCCCCAGCTGATGCTGAGATTATGGTTGTCATTCAGCCAGTAAACCCTAGTTTGCTTGTAATAGCTGTTCTCATATGGAAATATGCTGGCTGGTAAATGGCCACTGCCCCAGCCCCACCCCTGCCAGTTCCCAGCCCCTCTTTCAGAACAAGCCTTCGCCTCCCCCACCCCATCCCCATCCCCAAGGCTGCACCGCAAAGCGCATCAGTGTTTTGCCCAGGCACCCAGACCCCTGGGTTCTGATTGGTCGGTGCCTGGGCGGGGCTTGTCTCTCATTGGCTTATTTCTCTCAGCGACACTTCCCCAACTCTCCTCCACTTCCTGGAGGACAAAATTAGGGAACTGAACCTGCTTCTGGCTGGGACTGGTGCCCAGCCAAAGGCATCTTCCAATTTGGAATACATTTAGAAGGCAAACCTCCCCCCCACCGCCCCCCCAACACCATCTATAAACTGGGGTCGGACTTTGTTCACACGGTTTCAGCTATGCCACCCTGAAACCTCCAGGGTTGGATGACCCCAAACAGAAGTTTAGGAAACACCCCAATACCAGACTTAGCCAAAGTCATGTGGCAGGTAAGTGTGTGACCCAAATGTCCTAGAGCAGCACCACCAATAGAAAGGCAATGCAAGGGGCACCTGGGAGTTCAGTCCGTTAAGCGGCTGTCTTCAGCTGGGGTCATGATCTTGGGGTCCTGGGATGGAGCCCTGCAGGGCAGGGGCGGGGGGCCCTCCCTGCTCAGTGGGGAGTCTGTTTCTCCCTCTCCCTCTGTGCACTCTCTCTCTCTCAAATACATTTTAAAAAGAAAGAAATGTAATGTGAATCACACATGTGGCTTTAAATTTTCTTTAGAAATTTAGCCTCTTTAGAAAAGTAAACAGAAACAGGTAAAGATAATTTTTACAATATATTTGTTACTTAATACACCCCAGTTTTTATCATTTCGCCATCTAATCCATATAAACCTTTATGAGGTATTTTACACTCTTTTTCTCATCCTGTCTTGGGAATTCAGCATGTGTATCACACTTACAGCGCACCTCAGTTGGGACTGGCCACATTTAGATGCTCCGTGGCCACATATGGCTAGTGGCTACGTAATGGACCAGTCTAGCCCATCATCTACACTTTACTCAGACTCCCAGTTTATCTGAAGTCACAGGCCTGGCACACAGGAGTTGTGGGAATGAGCAGAGGAAGAGCGGGGGTCAGTGCAGAGTGCTGCCCAGGCGCCCCGTGGCTACGCTTGTGGGAACCTCTGGGCTGAGGTCCCCTGCAGGGGGCAGTAGCCTCACCCTCCTGTCGGCCGCCAGGTCTGTGCGAGGGGTACAGAGCCCAGAGGAGCCGGGATCCCAGAACCGCCGGCTGCTGCCCGACTCCCCCAACGCCTTACACATCCTGGACGGGCCTGAGCAACGCTATTTCCTGGGCCTCGTGGATCTCGCCACGGTCTATGGGCTCCGCAAGCGGCTGGAGCACCTATGGAAGACGCTGCGCTACCCGGGCCGGACCTTCTCCACCGTCAGCCCCGCTCGCTACGCCCGTCGCCTCTGCCAGTGGGTGGAGGCACACACCGAGTGACCCGTCCCCGAGGCGCTCCGCATCTGGACAATGGGTGCACGCCCGGAACCGGGGTTGGGCTCCCCTCGCCTGCCATTCCGCCTTTGGCCTCCAGAGGGCAGCATCCCCTAACTAATACCGTGACAACAGCCTCATTCGGTGGTGATGCCGTGTTCGGCCTTGTGCCAGGGACTCTCCTACGTTAGCTCATTTAATCCTTAAAAAAAAAAAAAAAAAAAAAAAGCGATTATTCTCTTTTTACAGACCATGAAATGGAGGCTCAGGGGGTGAAGGGACTGAGCAAGATCATTCAGCAATAAACGCTGGAACCAGGACTCGACTCTGCCTTTTGGACTCAGGAGCCTGTATTCTTACCCGCCCGCTCCCTCAGCCCTGGCCTCGTGCTCTGGGGAAGGGGGGGCGGCTGGAGGCTCCACCCAAGCGCCTTTGTCATCCAGATGGGGAAACTGAGGCCCAGAGACTTTAAGGGGCTTGCCATTGGGTAAGTGGAAAGACCTACCCAAGAACCCAGGCCTCCTTACCTTCTGCCCACTGGTCTCCTTTGGGGGTGGTCCCCCTCGCTCCTGCTCAAGGGATGCAGGTGGGAGAAGGGGGAGGATTGAGGGGCTTGCATCTCTGGAAGACACTATGTTGAGGCCCACCATTGATCTTGGGTAAGCTCTTCCCTCTTCTGGGAGTCACTTTTCTCATCTGTGAAATGGGGGTAGGGGTTGGGGGCGAGACCAAGGGTATGGCGGCACGGAAATTAGCAGGAGCAAAGAAGCACAGTACATGCACAGTCCCTGATCATTCCTTCTCCTCCCTCCAGGAAACTCCAGCCTGGCCTCCGACCCTGGTCCAACCCCACCATACCCGAGTGGGCCTTTCCTCTAGAGCTGCTCTGGGGCCTGGCTGTGTGTGTGACCAGGGCAAGGTGCTAAACCTCTCTGTGCCTCAGTGGTCTAATCTGTACAATTGGAAGGATGAAAATGGACTTCGTGAACTCATTAAATATTTACTGAGCACCTATCATGTGACAGGCCCTCTACTGGGTGATGGGGACCTGGGGGTGGAGCAAGATTCGCAGATTCCACCTTCACAGAGCTCACGGTCTGGGGAGAGGTAGTGACAGAAGTAGCCCGATGTGACCCAGCCTCATGAAGGAGCCTGGGGCCACTATGCTGAGGGAAGGGGCCTCCCCCTAATAATTTGATGGAGGTGGGGCTCTACCATCTTAACTGAGACCAGGAGAGTCAGATGCAGCCCTGGGAGGGTCCCAGGCCAAGGGCACGGCAAAGGTCTGGGGTGACAGAGAGCCTGACGCTTGAGAGAAAGAAACATTTCACTGTGGTCAGAGTTCGGAGTGGGAGGGACAATGTGCTGGGTGGGGGGAAGTTGTGCGTCAAGAGCTGACCCCCAGGACTTGAACCGGACCTTGGGAGAGCCACTCAGCTAAACCCAAACATTACCAGTCCATTAGCCGTCGGAGAAAATAAAGCAAAATGGCGGGTAGGGAGGGAGCGGGCAGAGAAAGTTAATGCTGCAGTACTGGAGTGTGGGCCCCTGGAATATGTATACAATTGGCCTCGCCCCTAGTTGTCTGGGTGACCTTGGATGATTATTCAAGCTCTTTGAACTGGCACAAGTCACAGAGAATTTCTTGTTTTGGCTCAGCAGGAAGTTGACACATAGAGGCCTTAAGGTCATCAGTCAGGAGGTGGGTGTGTTGAGGAAGCTCAGTAATGGTAGGGCTGCTTGGCAGGAAACGGGGGTTTGGCCCTACATGGGCCCAGGGTCTGGATCTGGCAGGACCGAGTCAGAGCCTGAGAGTCCTGCACTCACAGAAAAGGATGGCTCAGCCCCTCACCTACCTGGGGTCTCTGGCAATGGGCTGAGCCAGAGCTTGAGTCTGGAGGGGGATGCGACTTATTCAAGATCTCATGGGGCCCAGGATTCCTGGTTCTCCTCACTTGGTCATTCAACAGACATTATCTAGCCTCTAGTGTGTGCTGAGTGTTGTGCAAGTGCTGGAAATGCCCGAGACCGTGACTGGCCTGACTCTGCCCCCTTGTAGCTGAGAGTCTAGTGGGTGGGTGGACCAATTAGTACACAAGATGATTTCAGACCGTGACCAGTACTATGAAAAAGACCAGTAAGGTGGGACTTAGAGGTATGGGCATGTAGTGTCACATAGAGTGCTTGGCGAGGGCCTTTCTGAAGAGGTGACATTTGAGGTGAATGTCAAGAAGGAGCTGGCTCTGAGTAGAGCAAACAGCAAGTGCAAAGGTCCTGAGGTAGGGATGAGCTCAATGTGATTGGGGGTCAGAAGCGTGCCCAGGGTAGGTAGAAGGTGATTAAGAAGACAGAAGTTCCTAACGTACAGGGCCTTGTAGGTCAGGGTAAAGAGAGTGGACTTTTGCCAAAACCAAACTGAAGAGCTTTATCTGAGCCTGCAGAACTTCCCACGGGCAGTTCTACTGTGGATGTGTGATCCTCATCTGCTCTGCAAGTCCAGGACATTTGGGCATATCCCTGTCTCCGTGTGGCCCTAACAAGGAGAGAGTTGCCTCTTCGGGGAAAGAATGGTCACTTCACCAGCCATTGTGGGTGATGAACGAATCCTTAGGGAATTTCTCACCATTGTCCCCTTGGGGTTGGGGCTATGAGGAGAGACACTTGAAGGATGAGGACTTGGGGGAGGGGGTAGGAGGACTCTGGCTTTGGGGACCCACTGTGTGCCTTGCCTTGAGTGAATAGGAGACTACAGAGAGAGATTGAACTTGGACCACTATCTTCGAGCTGTTCCCAGGCTGCGGGGGAGGGATAAGGCAGGCCTGTGCTCAAAGGAAGCTCAGGGGCAGGGCTGCTTTAGCATGTCACTGCCCTGCCCCCCCCACCCCCCCATAGGACAGGGAGAGGCATGAGGGACTTGGCTTTTGACTGGAGCAGAATAGGTAGCCTTGGGAAGTTGCTTATCTGGGTGCAGATACCTAAACACGGGTCCCTTGGCATTATGCCCACACCAGAAGCTCTGAGGAAAAGGCAAATGGAGTTTGAAATGGGGTCGGAGAAGAAACCTAGCCTGGATCCCAAGGGAAGGTCCTGCAGAGGAGGGTGTGATGGAGGTGGTAAGATGAGCTTTCTGGCCCATAGAGCATTTTATAAAAAACAGTTTAGATGAGAAGCATACCCTCCACTTCTCCGCAGGCACACTCTTCCCTATTTCCCTATATCTGTTCTTTGAACCCTTTCCAGCCCCTGAGGGCACTTGAGTTTGAAATCCCCAGGGGATCCCATCTGAGCCTTCAAATGGGATACAGTTCAGCATCTGTGGGGGTGCAAGACGGAGTTGGTTGGGGTTTGGAGGACATTTTGGGAAGGGGAGCCGAGGAGTTATCTCACCCTGGCAGTGAGATAGCTCAGGGTTCGAATCCCAAATGTACTACAGCTTACCTGCTCTACGTCACCGGCAGGTAGGTGCTGTTATTATCCTCACTTCACAGAGGAGAAAAACAGGCTCAGGTGGAGGTCACACCACTAGAGACAGTCCTGCTAGGGTCGCCAGAGAGAATAGAGAATGCCCAATTACACTGGGCATTCATGTCAGATTTTTTTTTTTAAGATTTTATTTATTTGACACAGAGAGAGAGCTCAAGCAGGAAGAGTGGGCAGGCAGAGGGAGAAGCAGGCTCCCCAATGAGCAGAGAGTCCGACGATGTAGGGCTCGATCCCAGGACCCCGGGATCATGACCTGAGCTGAAGGCAGCCGCTTAACCGAATGAGCCACCCAGGCGCCCCGGAATGTCAGATTTTAAATATAAATATGCATTGTTTATCTGAAATTCCAATATAACTGAGCGTCCCGTATTTTACCGGCTAAATCTGGCAATCCTACAAGCTTGAAACCCAAGGCAGCCTGACCCCGAGCCCCTGCTTAATTTTCCTACCCATCCCCCAGTTTCACAAATGGAGAAACTCGAGTCCAGACCGCTAGGCTGCCACGGCGCGCCGGTGCCCACGCTCCCTAGGTCTTTTCTCTGCGCGCCGCCCACCCGACCCCCGACAGCATCTCGGGAGAAATGTGGGAGGGCGGGAAAAGGGGAGAAGCGCGCCCTCCGACTCCGCCCCCGGCCCGCAGGCCCCGCCCCTATTCCGGAGGCCCCGCCGCCAGCCACGCACTTCCCTCCCCGGCCGCGCAGGCGGTGCTCGTAGGTCCCGCCCCCGTCGCCCGGGCCCCGCCCCCAGCGCGCCCTGTCTCCTCCCCGTCCTCGCAGACCCCGCCCCCGCTGCCGGCGGCTCACGTTCAGTTTCCAGCCTCCAGAAGCCGCGGCTGCGGTGCCGCCTCCGCCCTGGGGCTCCGGCTTCCCGCCCGGACCGCCCAGTTTGCGGGCCATGGAGCTCCGAGCAGTGGATCGGGAGCAGCTGGAGCGCCCTAGCCCGTCCGCCTGGTTAGCGCCTGGCCGGGGGAGGGGGCGGTGGAATCTGGGAGAGGGGTGGAAATATCCCGCCCGGGGCCTCTCGTTCATCCCTCTTGTAGTGAGGTAGGAGGGATGGGGTGGCAGTCGGGGCTCCTGGCTCCCGGTTCTAACTGACCCGGACTCGATGGGTGACCTTGAGCCGAGGCTCCCCCTCCCTGACTCTCCTTCTCTATCTGCACAATGGGGATTGGGTTGGTGGGAGGTTTCCCCGAAGGTCACTCGATACCAGCTCCTTTATGGTGCGGACCGCGCTGTCCGGTCTTTGGGGGCTTTAAGGAGTTTAAGTCCTGGAAGTCATCTGCCTTGACCCTGGCCCATCCCCTCCGCTGCCTCAGTTTCCCTGCGCCGTTTCCTCAGAGGCCCAGGACCCAGCTCTGAGTTTCTGGATTTTGGCAGGTGCCTGGCCCCCACCCCTTCCCAGCGCGAGCCCTGGAGACGGCAGCCCCCAGACTGCTGAGCAGCGGCAGCAGCATGAAGGCCCCGGTGAGTGCTGTAAGGAGGAAGGCTCTTGGGGAACTTCCGGCACAGCAGCCTCCTAACCTCTCCCACCCCAGGACTGACTCACTTTTGACCCACTGCTCCTAAGCCGAGAAGGGCAGACGGGCCCCAAAGCCCTGCTGATCTGGTCTGACAGGCGGTGAGGCTTCAGGCAAATGGTGTTCCCTCTCTGGTTTCAGGGCCTTGCAAGTCTCCCCTGTGACATGGAGGTAATAATACTATCTCCTGTAAGCACCCGGAGGGCAGCCTCCCAGGAGAGGCAGTGACCTGGGAGGGGGATATGGTGTGAAAGTGCGGTTTAACTGCTCTTGACTTTATTCAGGAGCCCCTGGTTGAGGGAGAGGGCCCTGGATGTTGGGGGGGAATCTGCCACGACTGTCTAAATTCGGGTCTCTGGGTCCCTTGTGGGCAGAGGACCGGGTGCCAGGCAGAGCCTGAGGCCTCGGGGGCTGAACCCCCTCCCCCAGCACAGCTGGCCACAGAGAGATTTATTTTTAGAAGCTGATGTGGCTTGTGGGCAGAAAAGGGTGGGCCTCTGGTAGAATATGTCTGGGAGGGGGACGGTGGGGGCTGCTTTCCCCCCTCTGGTTTTCAGAGCACCAACAGCTGCTAGGTGGATTCCGAGGGGGGAGACCTGTGCCTTGGGCAGGCTGGGAGAATTTTAGAGCCCAGAGAGACGCAGATGGTGACCCAGGTGGCCCAGCACATGAGAGCAGCCCGGGGTCCTGCCCTCGTTCTGGTGGCTCCTCCTTGAAGGCTGGGTCACTGAGTCTGCCAGCAGGGCCAGTGGGCCCAGAAGGCTTCCTGGTTCACACGGCCTCTGGCACATGTTTTGTGGAGGTAGGAGCCTCTGTGGCCCAGCTTTCAATTATTGAAACCATTCTTCGAGTGATGCTTTCCTCACTTCCTGGGCCGGTGACCCAGATCTGAGATCACTAGCTAGGGGGCAGGTCACTGAGCAGCCGGGGGAGGGGGCAGGGGATGGGCAGCCTGGGTCCTGGGTCTGAAGGAGGATGCTTGCCCTTCTGAGGGGCCGCTCTCCTGTCTTGGGCACCGCTTTACGGTACGCAGAGCATTTTTACCACAGCCCTTACCGCACGGTCATACTGCAGGTGGTATGGGCCCCAGTATTTTAGAAGCAGAAACAGGCCCAGAGGGGTGGAGAGTCGTACCCAAGGTTGCCCGGTGCACCGAGGCTTCCGGTTACGAGCAGGGGCTCTGCAGCCTGGATTTAAGGCCCCATCCTGTTGCTATCTTGCTGTGCGGCCTTGAGCCTTCACCCCAGATTCCTTATCTAGAATATGGGGATAATAATAGGGCTTATCTCCAGGGCCTGAGCCTGGCGGCCCGGAGGAAGCCCGTGGGCTGCGCTAATGTTCTGGAAGCTATGAGCTGGGGTTTGGACCCGTGAGGCTGGGGTGCAGCGCCAGCCCAGCAGAGGCTTCTAGGAGCCCCAGGGACCCCTGCCCACAGCCCATGACCGCTGTGTCCTCCAGGGCCGGCTCCTGCTCGTCATCCTGTGCTCCTTGGGCTTCTCCGCTGCCTACATCCTGCTGTGCTGCTGGGCCTGCCTGCCCTTCTGCCTGGCCACCTGCCTGGCCCCCCAGCCCTCCACCAACTCCAGGCCCACTGTGCCAGGGCCCCTGCACTTCAGCGGCTACAGCAGCGTGCCAGATGGGAAGGTGAGCTGGCCGGGCGCCGTGTGGCAACAGGGCCGGCCCCGGCCGCCAGGGTGCTCCCAAGTCTCTGGGTGTAAGGGAGAACCAGGCTCATGCCAGGCCAGCCCGGACCCCAGGCTTGGCTCCTGTGCTCAGCAGCCGTGTGTCATTGAGCAGCCACTTCTCCTCGGTGAGCCCCAAGGTCTAAGAGGAAATGGTTTTGTTTTTTTTTCAATTCAACAAATAGTGCCCGGCTGCTCTCAGCGGGGTGATGGAGGTTAAAAAAAAAAAGAGGTGAGCCAGCCAGGGTGGCTGGCCATCTGGAGTTCTTAGTCCCGGTGGGGGAGACAGACACCGTCCCATCATGGCGATCTGTGCGTCGTTCTGTGCATCTTTAGAATTAACTGTGTATACACACAATCCATTCACGTAGCACGTGTGTATCTGGGTGTGCCGTGCCTTGTGCTGATGGTCGCTGGGGTAGAGACGACAGAGGAAAGTCGTGTCAACCCCAGAGCTCTCCCTCTCATGTGGAGACAGGGACACTGGGGCTCAGGTGTGACGACCCACCTCCCCATGCTTGCTCTGCCAGGCATGGTTTGGAGTACTTTACCCCCTTGCCCTGATTTCAGTGCCCCCCCACTTGGTAGCTTTCACAAATGCATCGCACGCTGACACCAACACAGAAAGCTCCTAGTCCGGAGTCTGATGGCTCTCTGAGAGTAAATCAGAGGGAGGCATGTTCAGGGACCCTGGCTTGGAGGAGACGTATTTAGGGTCTTAATTTCTCTTGAGTCTTGGTTGCCTCCTCATGGGTAAGAGAGCATCTTGTAGTTTCTACCTCTATGGAGTTGCTGTGCAGATTCAGTTGGGGGGGTGCATGGACCATGTTTGCGACAGGTGCCGGATAAATATTTGATCAAGAGGCAAAACTACTGGGGGTTTGGCCAGGTGGGACCAGTGGTGGGGTGGGCCGGGTAGATGCTGTCCTATCTTCCACGGGGTTGGGGAGGGGGGCAATGAATACTTTAGACACTCAAGAGCTCATGGGGATGTGGGCTCAGGGTAGCCGGATCCTCTGGGTTGCTTAAGAGAAGCCAGAGATCCAGGTTTGGGGTATCAAAATGGACTGGTTGTAATTAAATATTTTAAAGACCTCTTAAAGACTTTTAAGACCTTGTGGGACAAGCAGAATATCTCCTGGGGTTGGGGGTGACCTCCTATCTGAACAAACCCCTGCTGTCAGGACAGGCTCAAACTGCAGGCAGAAGAAAGATGTCTTGGTCTGTATTTTGGGGGCTTGGAAAATGGACCTGTGGGTCTCTAAATCAACGTTATGTTAGATATAAAATCTCCCAGGGTGGGATACAGGCCGGTGTAAACCCCTGTCCCCCAGGAAGACATGGAGACACGGAGTAAGGAGCGAATCCTTTTCTGGGAGTCCCGACCTCTGACTCCCAGGGAACATTTGCAGGCATGTTGGCTCAGCTTCTGCTTTTCAAGAGATAATGAGATGGTGGTTGGGCCCTCACTGTGCTCTGGTCTGTACTGATTGCTCTCCAGGCTTTTTTTTTTCCCCCAAGATCTGAGCTGAGATCAAGAGTCAGATGCTTAACTGACTGAGCCACCCAGGCACCCCACTCTCCAGGCATTTTTAATTGAGTCCGCACAACCTGGGGAAGTAGATAATATTTTCATCCCCATTTGCCAGATGAGGAAATGGAGGCTCCAAGGGGCAGAGGAAGTGGTCGAGCCAGGAGTCAGGCTCAGAACCAGAGGTTCTCAATGTCCTTGTGGCCCTGAAGGCCGCTTTTACTTACGAACCGGGCATAACGTGAGTGGGGCTCGGGCAGAGGAGGGGGAGGTCCAACCGTGATTGTGAAGCGCTCAGGTTCATGTTTACTTAACAAACACACGTATGACCCCCAGGCTGTGCCAGGTGTTGCTCCAAGTGCTTTATAAATATTTGTTCATGTAACTGTAATAAGGAACCCATGATGGAGGGCCCAATAGGGCCTCAGCAGTCGGGAAAGGGGACGTGAACAGGGCTGATGAGGAAGCACGGGGCTCTGAACACAGAGGCTCAGCCCTGCCCCTGGCTATCCATAGGACCGTAGGAAAGTCCCTCCGCCTGCCCAGTCTCAAATTCCTCATCTGTGAAATGGGTTGATGCTGCACTCGGAGCTGATACAGGGGCGAGGCAAAGTCAGGGGCTGTCGCTGGGTGGAGGAGCAGGGCCACGCGACCCAGTGCGCTCACGGCTTTCTCTCCCCCCGCAGCCGCTGGTCCGAGACCCATGCCGCAGCTGCGCCGTGGTGTCCAGCTCCGGCCAGATGCTGGGCTCGGGCCTGGGCGCCGAGATCGACAGCGCTGAGTGCGTCCTGCGCATGAACCAGGCGCCCACCGTGGGCTTTGAGGCCGACGTGGGCCAGCGCAGCACCCTGCGCGTGGTCTCGCACACGAGTGTGCCCCTGCTGCTGCGCAACTATTCACACTACTTCCAGCACGCTCGAGACACGCTCTACGTGGTGTGGGGACAGGGCAGGCACATGGACCGGGCGCTGGGTGGCCGCACGTACCGCACGCTGCTGCAGCTCACCAAGATGTACCCAGGCCTGCAGGTGTATACCTTCACCGAGCGCATGATGGCCTACTGCGACCAGGTCTTCCAGGACGAGACCGGCAAGAACCGGTGAGCCTGGGCCTGGCCTGTTGGTGTGTGGGGGGGTCCCTGCCAGCCCCAGGGGGCGGGGCATGCCTTCTCCACCCAGTTCTTGTTCATGAAGGGTCTGCTCCATCAGGTGCTGGGGAGGGGGGTCAGCAGTGTTGGAGGCAGACGTGCTTCTGCCCCTGATGCGGGACAGAAGCAGAAAGACCGTCATTCATCGAATTAGCACATAGATGACAAATCCCCAGCGGTGGTGAGGGCTGTTTGGCTTTGCAAGCACAAGATCAGGGAGCATTGCCGCGTGGGGCAGCGTCGGGGAGCTCTTCCCTCTGGATCTCCCTGAGATCGGGATTGGTCTCTGAAGTCCCTGCCAGATAACAAATAACAGTTAGCGTCGGAACAGCCCTCTGTGTGCACTAGGCACTGAGTTAAGCACTCTGCATGGAAGATCTCATTTTATCCCACTGTCAGAAGAGCACGCTGATTCCCGCCCACCTCCTCCGCACACTGGCTCCCTCCCCACGCCCCCACCTCACCCCAACTCAGGAAATACAGCGGCCAGCCTCTGGTTTCCAAGCCAGAAGCTTGGGCTTTGCACCTGACTCCTTTCATTGCATCACCTGCCACATATCGTGGGCTCTTGACTCTCCTTCTGTGCCACAGGTGCCACCTTGACCTAAGCCACCATTCCTCCCCACCCCCCGGCCCTTGCAGCACCCTCTCGCTGCTGCCTCTCTGGCCCCCTGTTTGAGCACCAACCGCCCCAGTGAATTCATCCCGTTGGTGGCCTGCCCTCAACCTGACAGCAGATTTACTTTCACGCCATCCCCTCCCCTGGCCTTCAAGCCTCGTATGATCTGACCCCTGCCTGTCTATGATCTCATCATCTCCCTTCACTCAGCCTGCCTCAGCCATCTCGGCTTCCTCAGAAGCAGGCCTTGCACATGTTGTTCCCTCTGTCTAGAACGTTCTTCCCCCATATCTCCCTATGACTGACTCTTTGATATTCAGGTCTGGATGGGATGTCACCTCCTCAGAGAAGCCCTCCTTGACCACCCCGTCTAAAGGCGCACCTCCCTGCCTGTCTTTGTCCCCTTCCTTTGTCTCCTTGTCTTCTGAGTAGTTCTGCCCCGTCCCCTGGGAATGTTAGTACTGGCTGTGGCAGGTTCCTGGCCGGCACAAGGCCTGGGAGGTATTGAGTTTGAATGAGCGAGCCACCCCATAAGCCCTCCGTCGAGGCGGAGGTGAGTGGCCCTCGGCTGGGAGAGTAACAGTACTGGTGCATTGAGAGGGTTGAGGCCTGGGCTGCCCACACAGCCCCTTGCTCCCAGGTGGGTGTGGGGGCATGGGGGAGGTGCTGAGCCAACAGTGTTCCCTCCCCATAACTACCTATAATTCTCCCCATTTCACAGATGGGTCAGTGAGCCCCAGAGAGGTTTGGGGGCAAACCTGATACTGTAGAGCAGATTCAGGGCTTGAATCGGAGACCATCTGACTCTAGACAACCATCTTTCTTTTTCTTTTTAAAGATTTTATTTATTCACTTGAGAGAGAGAGAGAGAGACAGTGAGAGCACACGGGCAGTGGGAGAGGCAGAGGGAGAGGGAGCAGCAGACTCCCCGCTGAGCTGGGACCCCGACATGGGTCTCGATCCCAGGACTTGGAGACCATGACCCGAGCGGAAGGCAGACGCTCAAGCATCTGAGCAGCCGGGCTGACCGTTCCCCTTCCTCCCAGGAGGCAGTCGGGCTCCTTTCTCAGCACCGGCTGGTTCACCATGATCCTCGCCCTGGAGCTGTGTGAGGAGATCGTGGTCTATGGGATGGTCAGCGACAGCTACTGCAGGTCAGGCCGCCCGGGTCCTGGGCGGGAGGAAAGCCCGAGGCAGGGAGGACCGTGGAAAGACCCCAGCCCCATCCTGGCTCGGCCTGGGGGAACTCGGAGCTGTGGGGCGCAGGGTGTGGGGGCTCCCCAGTGGGCGGCCGAGGTTCAGACACCCCTTGGGCCCGGTGCCTGGTGGGAAGGAGCCCAGCTTCATGACGGGTCGTTCCCCCCCCAACGCCGTTGTGACTTTGGGCCAGTCATGCCACCTCCCAGGGCCTCTGTTTCTTCATATGTGAAAGAAAATAATCATACCTTCCCCAGAAGGTGGTAGCAACATTTAGAGAGAGAATAGTCTACCGAAGCACTTAGGACGGCATCGTTGGGCGCCGGCTGATACGCATGTCAGAGATAGATCACATCTGACCTATTGCCGTCAATACGGTAATGCTCCCGCGTTACATACGGTAATGCTCCCCCGTTACCATAAGTAACACGTGTGGAGCGTGCCGATTGGGTCCCGATCTTTATCTTCCCTTTGGAGCTTGCTTGATGAGCACGTGGGCCCTCTGCCATGGGCCCTGTGCTTTGCAGTCTTGATCTTGTTGGACCTGTGGTCTCGGGTGCCCACGTCTGTTCTATAGACAGGTTATTTATGCTCGGAGAGGACGCCTCTGGCCCAGCGTCGGCCAGCTTGCCAGAGGCAGAGCTGGGGTCAAACTCTGGCCTTGGGGGTCTGTGGGCTGCCCCGCTCCTCCCCCGTCTGTCCTGGCCTTCCCCGGGGCGGAGCATGGGGCTCCGTGGGAGGACCCGGTGAGGCGCAGCCGCAGCAGGTGGCGGGAGGCAGGCGAGTTTCCATAGCCCACGCCTGTCCCTCTCCCCCGCCCGCAGGGAGGAGAGCCACCCCTCAGTGCCTTACCACTACTTTGAGAAGGGCCGGCTGGACGAGTGTCAGATGTACCTGGCGCACGAACGGGCGCCCCGCAGCGCCCACCGCTTCATCACCGAGAAGGCCGTGTTCTCCCGCTGGGCCAAGAAGAGGCCCATCGTGTTCGCCCACCCATCGTGGAGGACCCAGTAGCCGTGTGCCCTGGCCGGCCGCCACGCCTTCACTGGGCCTCTGTTCTGCACACCACCAAAAACATTTAATTTATGGATCCTGTCTCATGCCTCGTGGACCTAAGATCCCTTCTTGCCCTACCCCTGGGACACTTGGAGCCCTTTTAGGGCCCCAGACTTGAGGGGGAGAAGAGGAGGACTGTGGCGAACTTTGCGCCCTACTCTGCACCCCACTCCCCGAGTCATCCAGATCTTCATTTTGGGATTCATCCCTTCTCTGGGTCTGTCCAGTGGCCTTTGCCCTGGGGCCGATGGCCCCCCACTCACCAGCATCGAGATCTTCGACCTTGCAACAGCTCTGGTCCCTCTTCACTCTCCCCCCTCCACTTGCCTTCGGTGCCACACTTCCCAGGCTGGTTGTCCTGGTCAGGGCAGCCCAGAGCTTGGGGGTTCATTGGGCAAAGGGGCCTTTGAACTGTGACTGCCAGGGCCATCTCTGGAGTGTACGGGTAAACGTGTGTTTTCTGGAAGCCTGTCCGAAGTGTGGTCATGTGTCTGGGGATGGGGATTGGGGCTCCTCTCCCTGCCACAGTCCCATAACCTGTTGACTCGAGGGCACGCTGAGTCCTCGGGCCCCTTCCCGGGCCCACAGCCGGCTGGGCTTCTGGCTGTTTAATCTGCCCACATGTTTCTTCCCCAGGAGCCTACTTGCTTCCCCACCAGGCCAGGAGGTCTGGCCACCTGGCTGCACTGGGCTCAGGGAATGCCCCAACTCAGAGGCTTCCAGGGGACCCCTTGTCCTGCACCAGTGGGAGGAGAGTCTAGGGCCTGGGAGGAAATGACTCAGGGTGGGAAGGAAATTGCTCCACCCCATGTCACCTCCCTGGTCCGTGGGTTAAATTCCAAGGATCTTACCAGCGAAATCCTCTATTAACTCTGGAGTTGGTCACACTGCAAGAAAGGGAGGCGGAGGGCAGGCCCCTGGCTTTCCCTCTCTCAGCTTTAGTTTTCTCGTCTAGAAGGTGGGAAAAGCAGACCCACCAGTAAACCTTTAGCAAACGCCAGTGTGCAAGGGTCTGCAGCCGCCCTGGGAGGAGGGGGCTTATGTTAGGCCATTTTACAGAGAAGGAGAAGCCACTTGGCTGAGCCAGGGTACAACTAGCCAGGCCTAGTGCCTGGGCCCTGCACTAGGGGGCTGGGAAGAGCCCACTAGAGGGCTTTACCAATTCCTGCCTCCTTCCCTCCCTCCCTCCTTTCTTCATCTGAGACCAGGAGGCTAATGGAGAACCAGGACCCCAGGACCTCGGGCTCTCAGCTGGAATGGAGTCCTGGGGTTCTAGCTGCCTGCCCCAGGGTTTGGGGCCTGCTTCATGGGCCTATAACCTGGAGAGCTGTTCAGAGTCCTATGCTCAGCATAATGCTCTGCTATTGTCACCTTGAGATTCTTACTATGTTTTTTAAGAAGGGGCTGAGCATTTTCATTTCGCACTGGAGCCCCACAAATCACGGTGCCATTTGTGCCAGAGAGTCCGGGTGACCCAACATGCTCCCCCTCCTGCCCCTGCCTTCTCCGGGGAAGCCGGAGACCTGGCACCTGGCCCACAGCGCTGCCTTTTGTGCCCTGCCTCCCCCTCCCCAGTGCCAGGCAGGCCCAGAAGCCTCTGCAGGCGTGGGAGGGGGGAGGAGAGCCCTGAGCTGGGAAGTAGGGAGGAGCAGGCTGGCGGCCAAACCCGGCCAAACCCCGTTGCTGGCCCGGCAGTAGCCAGTGTCTGGGCGCAGGTACTGGGCAGAGGTGAGGGTGGGATGTAACCTGGCAGGCGGAGGGTTGGGAGGGGAGCTCCCAGGCTCAGAGGGACGGCTCTGGAACGAGACCTGGCCTCTCTCAGGCTCCTGCCGTGGAATGCGGGCAGATTAGTGCCTTTCTCCGGGCCTCAGCTTCCTCCTCTATAAGAGGTATTAAAGTAGTCCCTATTGCGGTGCCCGGCGGGCTCAGTCGGTAGAGTGTGCGCCCTTGATCTCAGGGTTGTGAGTTCAAGCCCCATGTAAGCGTGGAGCCTCCTTAAGAGAAAGGAAAAAAAAAAAGTAGTCCATACCTCATGGGATCGTATGAATTCAGAGAGATGGCCCGGGGCTGGCACTTGATAGGAGGGACCCATCATTTTCAAAGGGATCTCCCTGGCTAAGCCCTTGGCGGTGACGGAGGCACAGGAAGACCTCCCAGCCCCACCAGCTGCCTCCCTGCTCGCAGCTTCATCCTCGGTCTCTGGTCCTGGGACCAGAGACGGTTCTGATGGGATTTGAACTCACCCCCTCCCAAGAGGTTGCCGCCTCCTCCTGCTCCTCTGATGGGATTTGAACTCACCCCCTCCCAAGAGGTTGCCGCCATCCCCCGGGAGATGCTGGCTCAGCCCCTGGGCCCAGTGCACAGAGGAACCTCTGTCCTGGTCCTGCCCCTGGGTGGGATGTTTTTTGCTGGGTTGGCCTAAATAATGTGTCTTTCTGGGGGTGGTGACCTGGCAGGAACAATCCACCGGCTACTTTATCCGGGCCAAGGAGGGTGACCCCCGGCGGCTCCGGTGACTGGTTCCGGGCCTGC
>CM052892.1:5817419-5833621 GCA_028534135.1 Potos flavus
CCGCTCCTGCCCTGTATCCACTCCCCAGGGGAAACTCCTGCCAGTAGTGCAGTGTGGATTCTTCCAGACTTTTGTGTACATTTACAAATACACAGGCATAGATAGTTGTATTTTTTTTGATGCAGTTCATTTTTTTATGTTAAAAACTCAATTTTTAAATATAAAAACATTGTGTAACCACTATCTTAAAATTTCTGGAAAATACAGCTAAGCACCCCCCCCCAAAACACAAAAAACCAAAAGCAGCCCATAATCTCATCATTCCAGAAATAACCACTTAAAAAAAAAAAAAGATTTTATTTACTTATTTGTCAGAATGAGCGAGAGAGAGAGAGAGCACAAGCAGGGAAAGTGAGAAGAAGCAGGCTCCCAGATAAGGGACTCCATCCCAGGACCCTGGGATCATGACCTGAGCTGAAGGCAGACACTTAACCGACTGAGCCACCCAGGTATCCCCGGAAATAACCACTCTTAACACTCTAATCACCGATAGGCAAAAGGTATCTCCATATTTTCGTTTGACTTATCTCCTCCTTCTCTTATTTTTTGAATACTGTGATACATACAAATGATGGCATCCATCATACTCGTAAGTTATAAAACATAATAATATAATGACCTTCTTAAACCCATGTCCCACTGAAAGATGGAGCGGTACTAGAACTGTATGCCTCTGTGTTTCCTCTCTTCCCTTCCCCTCCCCTGCGTCCCTGCCTCCCCCATGGAGACAGCTCTGTTCTGGACTTTTGCTGGTTTAAAACTTTAATCATTTGAATAGGCAAAAGCTAAACCTGTCCCTGACTGTGAGGGGTGCCATGTATATGCTCAAACAATATAGCGTGTAGTTTTATTTGTCTTCTGGGACTTGCCTTTTTCACCACTCATGTTTCTAAAATCCATCCATGTCACTGTAGTGCATTCATTTTTCCCTGCTATGTAATATTCCACTGGGCATCCTGACGAGGAAACAAATCCATTTTCCTGTTGATGGATATATGGGCTGTTTCTGGTTTTGTGTTATGTCTAGCCCTGCTACTCCCAACTTTGTTGTGCACGTGTGCAAGAATTTCCCCAGGATACATATCCAGGAGTGGAAAGTAAATTTTTGCAATGTCCTTTTCCAGAACGATTTTCTTTCACTTGCTTTCTTTGCTTGAATAGCCTGTAAATATCCTGGACATCTCTTCCTGTCAGTGCATAGCGCTTCTGCATCCTTCATTTTAGCTGGGCTGTGCCTTTGTGTATTTAACCAGGTCCCTGTCATGGCTACTATCACATAAAAAGATGTCATGAATACCCCGATAACTCTAAGAAGTAACATAACATTTTTAATCCTGATGACACGCCATGAGGTTGTTCTTCCTATTTTCCAGAGACAGAGGAAGGGTAAATAATGTGCAAGCCCGAACAGCTAGTGCATGGCACAGCTGGACTTGAATCCAAGGGAGGACCCCCGAGTTCACCCACGGTGACAAGTGGATACAGGGCTCTGGAGGCCCCGGGTAGGGGAGCCCAGGGAGAAACTCAACTGATTGCAAGCGCAGTGTGCCCCGGGACTTAGTTTCCCCATCCGGGTGGTGGAGGCAATAAAGCGAGGTAGAAGCGGATCCGACTCATACTGAAGGGCTCCAGAGGCTATTGTGGTTTTGTTTGTTTGTTTGTTTGTTTGTTTTCTATTGCCACTACCGGCTGCCCAGAGGAGCAAGGGAGGCGCTAGTGCGGTCCCGGCCCGGGGTGGCCCGCCCCTCACCCTTCTTCCTCACCGGCACCGCCCCGGGGCGGAGCCACCCGCGGCCCCTCCAGGCTCCGCCCGCTTCCCAGGCCCGGGCCCGAGTGGCGACGGCGGCGCTAGGACCCGGCGGGCCGGGGCTGCGGCGGGGCCTGGGCGGCCGGAGCAGCGCGGACCCCGGCTCTCGGCTCCCGGCGCCATGTGAGGGGGCTCGGGGGCCGCGGGGGGCCGGGCGCTCCCCGGGGGAGGTGAGCGGGCGCCGTGCGGGGGCGGGCAGCGGGAGGGGGAGCGCTGCCTGAGCCCCGGGGCGGGGGCCGGGAGTCCCCCCGGCAGGGAGAAGATGCGGGGCCCCAGGGTTCCCCCAGACCCACTCTCGGCAGCAGCGCCTGGAGATCCCGGTCCTCGCGCCCAAGGGCTGTCGCAGGGTTCGCGGGGCCCCTGCTGCTGACTACCCCATTAGAGCTCGGGGACCTGCCGCCGTCCTGCCTCCCTCCTCTTCCCAGCTGGGGTCTAGGGCTCTGGACCGCCCAGTGTGCGGGAATTGGGGGGGGGGGTCAGCGCAAGAGGGGGCGTAGAGGGTGAGTCGCACCCCGCCAGCGGACCCGCGGGCTCAGCGACCCCCCCATGTAGACGTTAGGAGCCCCCCTCCCCCTTCTCCCCAGAGCCCTCCTCCCACACGGCTCGTGGGGGCGTCTCGACCCTCCCAGAGGACTCCCCCGCTGAGAGAAGCAAAGCCCCCAAACAGAGGGCAGGGTGTGGCCCCCTCCCTTAGCCCAGGGACTCAGCCCTCCTGCACTGGCCATCCTCAGGGCTGAGGCCACACTCCTGGCCCAGCGCTCTGGGCTGCCGCCTCCCCAGGCCTCCTCAGCGTGAGCAAGGCGCTCCCCAGCAGGCCTGCTCCCCAGTGCCAGGCCAGGTCTGAGGACACACTTGGTGGCCTCTGGCCCATTCTGGGGAGATCCTGGAGGGAGATCCCGGCAGGTTCAGCCCCAGGCTGCTCCCTGCCAACAAGCCTGTAAACAAGGCTCCCCAGAAGACTCTGGGCAGCTCTGCTTCTCTGAACCTCAGTCTCCTTATCTGTGAAATGGGGAATAAGAGCCCTGCCCTTGCAGCGTTGTCAGGAGGGTGGGGTGATGCACAGCATGGCTCCCTGCACACCTTCCTCGATATTAGAGGGAAGTGGCTAGGCTAGGTGTCGGAGAAGGGGCAGTGTTTCACTGGCAAGCTCAAGGTGAGGCAGGCCTCCAACAGTGAATAACCACAGACAGGCACTGACGGAGCACTTTCAAGCCCCGTGCTTCCCTTGCCACATCTGCTTGAATCCTTTCAACAACCCTGTAAGTTACCTACTCTTATTATTCCCATTTCAGAGATGAGGAAACTGAGGCTCAGAGAGGTCACATGGCTTGCCCGAGGCCCCTCAGCCAGTAAGTGGTGGAACCGGGATTCGCACTGGCACCTGAGATGCTGTCTGACCATGCCCTTCTCAGAGCAGGATTGTGACGGGGCTGAGCAGAGGGTCGGTGGTCCTGGCTGAGGGCACTGCTCAGGCAAAGGTGGGAAAGAAGGGGGCGGGCCTGGGAACTGGAGTGCCGCGGTGTTTCTGGAGCGTGGGGAGTAATAAGGAAAGGGCAGTGAGAGGAGAGGCTCTGCTCAGGGGCAGCTGGACCGTGAGGGCCTGGACGGCCAGAGGGTCGGTGCTGATGGGCGCGACGCTGGGATTCTGGACTCCTGTCTTGCGCCTTAACGGGCTGTGAGTCCAAAGACAGGCTGCTTTTCTCTTCTAATGAGCCTCAGTTTCCTGATCTGTATCGCGGGCAATGGACCCACGGAGAGTCGCGAGAGCTCCCTGACCCGCCCTCGGGCCCGGCAGAAATCTGAGACCCGGCTGGAGAGGAGGGGGGCTCCCGCGGAGAAGGGGTGGGGCTGGGCAATGGGCGGAGTCGGGGCCCGGCCAATCAGGAGCGCCATTGGGGGGAGCCTCCTTTGGCCTGAGGTTCTGTGGCTATTCCTGGTGGCAGTGTAGGAGTAAACAGCCGCCAGGTCAGGGGGCGGGGATAGTGGCGGGAGCTGGGAGGCCCCTGGAGGGGAGGCCGGAGCTGGGGAGCCCTAGGCCCCCGTTTCTCCCTCTGCACACTCTCCCTCTGCCCTTGAATCTGCTGGAGGTGGCTGGATGCAAGTACTTACTCCCTTTTGACAGGTGGGGAAATTGAGGTCTGGAGGGGAGCTAGGGCCTGTGAGAATGTCCCTCTCAGCCCGGGACGCTGAGGGCAGATGGGCAGGAAGGAAGGGCTGTCCTGGGCTGCACCATTACTGGAGGCCGCCCCACCCCCTACGCCCGCGGGTGGGGCTGTGATTATAGCCCATTGGTGAGTCTGTGCCCTTAACCCCCCAAGATCTCGTTGTCGATTAACGAAGTCATTCACTGAACCTCCTTGGTACCCGTTGCCTTGGCTTTGAGGCACAGCGGGAGAATGTGAGTGAGGATCTGTGCCTGCCCCACCCTCAGAGAGCTCTTAGCCTAGCCAGGAGGTGACACACAGGAAGTTGCTGGCCTACCCCAGGCTTGGAAGATGAGAGGGCATGAGCAGGGTGCAAGAGGACAGCTGTTCTAGATAGAGGGGACAGTTTGTGCAAGATCTGGAAGGGTGCCTGTGCAGAGGAGTCTGGAGACCTAGAAGGAATATTGCTTTATTCCGAGGCTGCAGGGACCTCAGTCAGGGTTTGGGGTAGGAGTGTATATGGGGCTCTTGCTGGGTGGGGGACAAGCCCCGCAGCAGGGGAGCCAGCTTTAAGGCCTGCCAGCTGTCTGGGACAGCTAAGGTATGGGGAGGTCCCTGCTCAGGGAGTAGAGTGGGAGAGAGCAAGGGGCAAGGAGAGAGGCACGGCTCTGCCACCCCCTGGCTGTGTGACCTCAGGCAGGTTCCTGCCCTTTCTGGGCCTCAGTATCTCCCTCTGCAAAATGAATATGGCCCTGAGCCTTGAAGTCATGGGTGGGTAGGAGGGCTGGTGGGTGGGGAGGGTGTAGCTTTTGACCAGCTATACTGGGGGAGAGTGCCCAAGCCCTAACCCTTCTGTGACTTGCAGGTGTGACCCCACATCCCTGCCCCCTGGGCCACCTGCAGGACGCCGGCCCCTGCCCCTCAACAGACGCCGGAGAGAGATGAGTAGCAACAAAGTAAGTCCCCTTCACTTCTTGTCCCCATCTCAGCCTTTTACTTCCTCAGCGAAATGGGCTCCTTTGGACCTGCCCTCAGACCCAGGCCACCACCAGTGTCTCTCCCCTACCAAGAAGTGCCTGACGCCCAAGAGGCCATGGCTTGAGCTCTGCTGTGGCCACTGATCTCTGGCTTTGGGCGAGCTCCTGTCTCTCTCGGGGCTAGGTCCACCTCTGTCCTCCTAGTTTTGACTGCTCTATCTGTGGTAAAGGATGGGCCGAGAAGGTGACTGTGAGGAGTGGGGGGAGGGGCTAAGAGGAGGGACAGTGGCCAGAGTCAAAGAGGACAGACTCACTGTCGTGAGCATTACTCTGAGGGTGTCAGAGTGATCCATTCATTCATGTTTTCCTGAGCACCTACTATGTGCCTGGCCCCGTGCACCCCTTTCCCGGGACGCACTGCAGAGCCCGAGGGTTGGGCTGGTGCGATGTGGACATATCAGCCCGGGTCCGACAGGGAGAGAGAAGGCACACAGTCATTTGAACAGGGAAAGTTTAGGGGAAAGAATTCTCAGCTACAACCAGGCATCAGAGTAACGAGGGATTGGAATTCTAAGGAATACAGGAATAGTCAGTGGAAGGAGCAGGCCCCACCTACAGGGCTGAGGCCCAGGGCACAGCTCTGGCCCACGAGATGGCAGAGGACCCAGCGTGGCGCTGGGCCAGTGGAGTCGGCCTGAAGTTGTCCTAAACCACCCCCTGGGTTACGGGGAAGGCTGCCGCTCCCCAGAGGCACTTGGAGCCCATACGAAACTGCTCCGGGGAGGGAGCTCATGGCCTCTGGTGCTCGAGTGTACCGCCTGAGCTGAACTCTGGAGAAGCTGTGATCACCGCAGGAGCCGGAGGCACTCTGCTCCCAGCCTGCCTGAAGACGGGTGTGGGAGGGAGCCGCGGAGTGTGTCCGGCTGCTAGCTGCTGGCAGCCGCTGGCCACCGGGCATCGGGGCTGGAGCAAGTGCCGTGGGAGCCATGTCCTGTGGAGGCACAAGGGCACGGACCAGGCGTCGGGCCGCCCAGCAGCAGGAAGCAAACTCCCTTTCTCCCGCACTGCCTCTCCAGTGCCCTTTACCAACAAAGCTCAATCTGCAATTAATCGGCAAAGAAACACATGTAAGGGACCAGGTCCATTTTCACAGAGCAGGCAAGGAGGGCGAACTTGGACCTGAGAAGCGATACATGAATAAGCAGCACGGGGGTCTTAGTACAAGGAGCCGGGACTTCCAGATCTTGCCTAGCCGTGCAGGGCCTGGGCGGCTAAATCCCAGTAGATACCTTGGGTATCACTTTCCTGCCCCGTCAGTGACCTGGTGGGCCCTGAGTGCCCATGCACCCCAATTCCTGACCAGATCCATGAATGATAAACATTACAGAGAGTTCCTGTTTGGGGAAGACCTTGGGCCCTGTCCCTTGAATGCCCCACCTGTCTCCAAGCATCCTTCCAGCTGCCCCTGGAGGGATCCCTCGGACACATCCAATCCAATCCAGTGAATCCTGCCCGAGAACCTTCTCGGCTTCTGTGCTCTGGGAGCTGGGATACGGTGGCCATCAAGGCCTCGGTCCCAACCCACAGAGCTTATGGTCTAACGGTGGGGGTGGGGGTGATGGCAGTTTGAACACAGCGTGACCGGTGCTAGGATGGGGGTGCTCAGGGGGCCGGAGGGGGTGGTGTCTGAACCGGTCTGGAAGGATGAGCAGGAGGGAGCCGGGCACGGCAGGTGGCAGGGACGAGCTGGGGGCCTGTGGGGTGGCTGGGCGCTCACCGGCCTCTCCCCTCTCCAGGAGCAGCGCTCAGCAGTGTTCGTGGTTCTCTTCGCCCTCATCACCATCCTCATCCTCTACAGCTCCAACAGTGCCAATGAGGTCTTCCATTACAGCTCCCTGCGGGGCCGCACCCGCAAGCCCATCAACGTCAAGAAGTGGAGCATCACCGACGCGTACGTCCCGATTCTCGGCAACAAGGTAGCATGACCGCTCTGGGGAGCTCCCCGAGACCGGGCTGACGGCTGACCGTCCCCGCCGCCCACCATCTCGGTTCCCACCTCCTCCACCTCTCCTCTCTGCTTCTTCCATTCCTCCTAAAGGAAAGGGGGGACCCCAGGAGTCAAGGCCCTGGCTTCCAGTGCGTGCCTTCAGCCCCCTGTGGGCTGTGTGACCTCAGACAGGTGCCCTTGTCCCCCTCCATTTTCTTCAAGGTCCCATTTTTAGCGCTGATACCCTACTGCCTGCTGAGTCAGAATCCCTAAGGAGAGATGTCTCTGGTTTTCCCTGATCTCTGTCTTTGCTGGGGAGTCCACACAGGGTTTGGGGGCCGAGAACTTGAGTGCTTGACAATACAAAAAGTCATAATAACGGCTGTCCTTTGTCACTTTGTCAGTTGCCTATGTGTGCTGGGTACTGTGATTAGCAGTAATCATCATACCCTGTGAGGTCAGCATCGTTAGCTCCCTTGAAGAGATGGGGAAACCAGGACTCAGAGAGGTAAAGTCACTTGTCCAAAGCCACACAGCCAGGGAGGAGAGGAGCCATGGTATTGTCTCACCCCCCATGGGGTTTCAGCTGTGTAGAGAAGCCAAACATTATTCCCAGGACTTCTGTTTGCCTTGTGTAGCCATGAGACTGAGGTTGTGTTTTGGGGGTTCACCCTATAATTCTCTAAGCCCTAAATGTTTTCTAGGAGGCCAAGGAGATAATCATTGGCCTGGAATATGGACTCTACCTTCCAGGAGGAGGTCTCCTGATCCCTGCCTGCCTCCCTCTCCTCCTCCTAAACCTCTCAGGATCTGAATACACCATTACTGGAAGGGGCCCATTGGCAGGTCTTCAGAGACAGATCACCTAACAGAGACCCTAAGAAGTCTTAAAATAAAAATAATGGAACCTGGGAAAAAGCGGAAGAGTTTGAGTGTGGGCGACACAGAAAGAAGGGAATGAGGCAGTGCTGGGCTTGTAGACAGGGAAGCCAGTAGAGCTCGGGAAAGCTGGAACAGTCATCAGTTGAGGTCCATGGGATCTGTTATTGGATCTTGGAGTAAGGACTCAGGGAAGACTGCCTGGAGGAGGTAGCTCCTGAACTTAGGCTTAAAGGGTAAACAGGAATTCCACGACCAGACAATAGGCCCCAGAGAACATGTGGTTCCGACTCATTCACCAGTGGGGAAACAGAGGCCCAGGGGGGCTTCCACACCCTTTCCTGACTGACACAGTGGGGTCTTGTTTGTGGGTGGTGTGGAAACGTCATGGGTGCCCTGGGGAGGATGTCCTCTTAGGGGAACTGGACTGGGCTGGGGCTCTGTGGCTATGTAGACCTGGGTTCTTACCCAAGTACTGCACTCCTCTGCTGAGTGACTTTGGGGACATCCCTGCAAGACTGTCCTGTCCTCCTCCTTTCCTTCACTCCGCCCCAGCTGAGTGGCCTTCTTCTGCTTCTCAGCACACCGTGGTCATTCCCACTTTAGAACCTCTGGTCTTGCTGTTCCTCCTGCCTCGAGTACTTTCCTACGTGGTTCCTTTCCACCCTCCAGGTCTCAGCTCCGAGAGCCGCCCACCCCCCTGCCCTGCCAGATGATCTTTCTAGAGTAGCCCCCACTCCTGTCTCTCTTGATCCTTTGCCTGAATTGTATTGTCTTTGTAGCACGTTTTACTTACTACCTGCCATTAGTTTGTCTTTCACTTGTTCACTGTCTCTCTGACCGTGGGCCTTTTGAAGGCAGAAGTGGGGTCCCTTTTATTCATTGCTGTGTGCCTGGTATTTGGCCCTTAGCCAGTTTGCTGTAATATTTGTTGAATGTCGAATGAACAGCCTTCAGTTTCCTTGTCTTTTTTTTTTTTTTTAAGATTTTATTTATTTATTTGAGAGAGAGAGAGAGCACGAGAGGGGAGAGGTTAGAGGGAGAAGCAGACTCCCTGCCGAGCAGGGAGCTTGATGTGGGACTCGATCCCAGGACTACAGGGAAGTCCGCAAGGCAGCCGCTTAACCAGCTGAGCCACCCAGGCGCCCAGTTTCCTTGTCTTTAAAACGGGCAAAATAGGGGCACTTGGGTGGTTCCTACAGTTGGGTATCCGACTCTTGATTTCGACTCAGGTCATGATCTTGAGCCCGACATCGGGCTTCACACCACGCATGGAGCCTGCTTAAGATTCTTTCTCTCGGGGCGCCTGGGTGGCTCAGTGGGTTAAAGCCTCTGCCTTGGGCTCAGGTCATGATCTCAGGGTCCTGGGATCGAGCCCCGCATCGGACTCTCTGCTCAGCAGGGAGCCTGCTTCCTCCTCTCTCTCTGCCTGCTTGTGATCTCTCTGTCAAATAAATAAATAAAATCTTTAAAAAAAAAAAAAAGATTCTCTCTCTCTGCCCATTCCCCTCCCCCAACACACACTCTCTAAATAAATAAATAAATAAAAGGTAAAATAAAACGGGCAAATTAATTCCTGCTCCTAGAGGCCTGGATGTACAGAGCATAGGGCCTGCCATTGAGTGGACATGACCGACAGTGTTGCCTTTGCTCGCCCCTTCCCAGACGCTGCCCTCCCGGTGCCACCAGTGTGTGATTGTCACCAGCTCTAGCCACCTGCTGGGAACCAAGCTGGGCCCCGAGATTGAGCGAGCCGAGTGCACAATCCGCATGAACGACGCGCCCACCACGGGCTACTCAGCCGACGTGGGCAACAAGACCACCTTCCGTGTGGTAGCCCATTCCAGCGTGTTCCGTGTGCTGCGGAGGCCCCAGGAGTTCGTCAACCGGACCCCCGAAACCGTGTTCATCTTCTGGGGGCCCCCGAACAAGATGCAGAAGCCCCAGGGCAGCCTTGTGCGTGTCATCCAGCGGGCAGGCCTGGTGTTCCCCAACATGGAGGCCTATGCCGTCTCTCCCGGCCGCATGCGCCAGTTTGACGACCTGTTCCGGGGTGAGACGGGCAAGGACAGGTACCAGCCTCCTGCCTGCCCCCTCTGGCCAGCCCTGTGCTCCCCCTCAGCATTCTCTGCCCAGAGGGCCTGCTGTTCCCAGCATGCACTGCTCGGAGGGGGTGGTCACTTCCTGCCACCCTCTGGTCAAGTTTTCCAGGGGAATTTTCTTCGTGTCCAGCCCCTAGCTGGAGTCACTTCCAACATGCTCTGCACTGTCTCGTCTCCCCAGGAGAGCTTCCTCCCAGCATGCATTGCTCTGAGGGAACAGGGCTCCCAGCATGCTCTGCTCTAAGGTGGCATACGCCTAGCATCTTTCTAGGAGAGCTCCCCATGGCTCATGGCAGGCATTCACTGTACCCAGCATGTCTTGCTTTAGGCATATAGTTGCTCCTAGCATGCTTTATCCTAAGGATACCTCTTTACCACCATGTCCTTTTCTGGCTGATCTCCCCAAAAAAGCTAGGCCGGTGCTATCCAGTAGAAATATAATGCAAGCCATACATGTAATTTAAATTTTTGTAGTAGCCAAATTAAAAAAGCAAAAAGAAACAGGTGAAATTAGTTTTAATATATTTTATTTAACCCAATACATCCAGTGTATAGATCCTATACTTTGTTTGATTTATCCCTAAATAGTTAAGATTCGAAGGAGCTATTGTAAATTGTATTTAAAATTTTAGGGGGTTCCCAATTATTCACTGGTAGTATATAGAAATACGATAGATTTTTGTGTCTTGACTTTGTATCCTATAATCCTGCTAAACTTACTTATTGGTTCTGGGAGATTTTTCTAGGTTCATTGGGATTTTCTATACACATAATCATGCTGTAAGGACATATAATTCAGAACAGTTTTATTTCTTCCTTTCCAATGGGTATGCATCTTATTTCTTTTTCTTGCCTTATTACACTGGCTAGGACTTTTGATACAAGGTCAGATTGTGTGGGGAGTGGTGAGAGTAGACATCCTTGCCTTGGTCCCAGTCTTAGTGGGAAAGCATTTGGTCTTTCATCATTGAATAAGATGAAAGCTGTAGAGCTTTTAGCTGTCCTTTATCAGGTTGAAGAAGTTTCCTTCTCTAATTTGCTAAGAGTTTTCATCATTATTGGATATCGAATTTTATCAAGTGTTTTTCTACATCAGTTGATATGCTTATGTGGTTTTCCTTAAGGCTATAACTATGGCGGATTATACTACCATGTGAATTTTTGAATATTGATTGATTTTTGAATATTGAATCAGACTGGCATTTCTGGAATAAACTTTCACTTGGTTGTGGTGTATTATTTTTATATATTCCTGGATATGACATGCTAATATTTTGCTGAGATTTTTGTGTCTGTGTTCATGAGATATATCGATCTGCAGCTGTTTTTGTACTGTCTTTGCCTGGCTTTGGTCTCATGGGTTAGGCCTGGAGAGTTCTTTTTCGAAGGTTTTGAACAATGAATTCAATTTCTTAATAGTCACACATACTCAGGGTAATCTGTTTCATCTTGGCTGAGTTTTGGTAGTTTCTGATTGTCAAGGAATTGGCCTATTTCATCTAAGTTGGGAAATTTACATAATTGTTTATAGTTTGCTTACCGCCCTTCCCGTGTCTGCAGGGTCTGTGAGGATAGCATCTGTTTTATTCTTGATATTGGTAATTTATGTCTTTTCTCTCTTTTTCTTTGTCAGTCTCGTGAGAGGTTTATTTCTTTTTAAACTTCCCAAAGAACCACCTTCCATCAAAAATATACAAACTATTTTCAGTTCAACCTATAGTCGAAAACCACCAGTGATATTTTCTGTGTTCTTTCACACTAAAACATCCCGTGCATATTTTACACTGATAGCATATTTCAGCCACACGTCATGTGCCCACATGTGCCCACGTGTGGCTCTTGGCTGCTGTGGTAGGCAGCTCAGCTCTAGACCCTTGGCTCCTTCCCATTCTTGCTCTGAACCTGTGGTCACAGCATGACCTTCTCTGATGAGTCTCCCGTTAGGCGTTTGCTCCTAGCGTGGGCGCAGCGGCTTCTAGCAAGTTCCGTCAAGCAAGACCATGAGTCTAGTAAGTTCATGGTCACTTGCAACCTGCCCTACGGTGACTAATCTCCCCAGGAGTTGATTCCCAGCATGCGCCGTTCCTTCAAAGGAGTTCTCTCCACACCCCTCATCTCTGCCCAGACAAGCCCTCTGCTAGCACCTACATGCTTCCACAGTGGGGCTGGACTAGGGGGTCCCTGAAGTGGGGAGAGGGTCCTGAGGGCGGGAGAGGGGGGAGTTCTGGGAAACTCCAGGTGGGCTGGCCATTCCTCCCTATCTGCACGCCCTCCATCACGCCCCCTGTCTGCCCCCAGGGAGAAGTCCCATTCGTGGTTGAGCACCGGCTGGTTCACCATGGTGATTGCGGTGGAGCTGTGTGACCACGTGCACGTCTATGGCATGGTCCCCCCGGACTACTGCAGGTGAGCCCCCCCCAACAACAACCAGTCACTGGCTGCAGGATGGAACCCCAGAGACTTCGGCTGGGGGGTGCCTTTGAGGGGCTCTGTTTTATGGTATTCAAACTGCTCTGCAGAGATCCAGGCTTCTATTACCTTGGGGGCCTCCCCCCAAGTCAGCCAGAGTCCAGAGTTCGTTTATTAATAATAACTATCATTAATATTATCATACGACAAGCCCGCTAGGTGACAGCTAACTTCACCGAGTGCTGACCATGTTCCAAGCCTGGCTACGTTTGTTAGGTTGCTTACTCCTCACCAAGACCCTAACGGATAGTTCCCTTATTCTTTCTGTTCCATAGATGAGAAAAACTGAGGAAGACGTTTTGTGAGTGGCCTAAGGTCCCACAAACAGTAAGCACTGGGGCCAGGCTCCAGAGCCCTTACTTCTTACCACTACCCTACACTACCACCCTCTTAAGGAAAGGAAAAATTTCTATCATATTAAAAAAAAAAACCAAAACAACAAAGTTGGGTAAACCTAGTCCATCCTACATCCATTTTTACAGATGGGGAAACAGGCCCCGGGAGGGGCAGGGATTTCCCCCACTGAAGTCCTCTAGCAAGCCAGGAGCTGGAACGCGCCGGGGGTGGCCCCCCCCCCCCCCCCACCGCTGGTGCCTCCCCTGCCCTGACCGCTCCCATCTGCTCTGCCCCAGCCAGCGGCCCCGCCTCCAACGAATGCCCTACCACTACTACGAGCCCAAGGGGCCGGACGAGTGTGTCACCTACATCCAGAATGAGCACAGCCGCAAAGGCAACCACCACCGCTTCATCACCGAGAAGAGGGTCTTCTCCTCCTGGGCCCAGCTGTACGGGATCACCTTCTCCCATCCCTCCTGGACCTAGGCCACCCTGCCTGTGGACCTGTCCGGGGAGGAGGCGGGAGAGGCCACTCTCTCCTCCCAGCCACTCAACCAAGGGCCATCTCCTGGCCAATCAAGGCCGGCTGGAGTGTCTTCGGGCCAGTCAGGGCCTTGTATCCTCCAGCCAGGGAGGGCCTGGGGGTGTCTCTTGACCAATCAGGGATTTGGATTTGAGCTATGTGGTTAATCAGGGGTGTTGGAGGTATTTCTTGTCCAGTCAGGGTCTGAGCATAGTCAATCAGGGTATTTCTGGAGTTATCTGAGGCTAAGGACATGTGTTTTCCCACGAGGCCTTGGTTCAGAGCCCCAGGATGGACCCCACCCATCACTCCCTGTTGGCAGGGACAATGGGGGTCCCGTCCTGCAGAGCTGGGAACTCTGTGCTGCTCCTTCACTTCCCAGAGCCAGAGAGAGAGGTTGCATGGGAGTGGGAGCTGTGTCTGGAGGCCAGGCCAGGGCATTTGGGGGGCTGTGGGGGGATCCTAGAGGTGGGAGCCAGCATCTGGGTCTTGGCTCTGCGCTGAGTGGCTTTGGACAAAACTCTTGCCCTCTCTCTGGTCGCCCTCCTGCCTGTGTCAGGTTCTAACGTAGAGTCTGAGGCCCCTTCCCACTTTCCCCACTGACCACCTTGGGTCTGTCTTCCCTAAGACTGGACCCCTCCAGCCACCACCCCTTGCTGGGGGGTCTCAGCTCCTTGGGGGTCTGGAGTCCTCTTCCTTACCTCCTCCTGGAAACTTAGGGTATTTTTGCATTAACTCCCACAGGGTTTGGGGTGTGGGATTTAATAGAAAAGGGACAAACCTTCAGCTGTTTTCTTAGTCCCTCCACTCAGCTGCCATTAGTTTGGCTCTTAAAGAGCCAGGCTCCCTTTTCTGCCATCCAGCAGTCAGGCTTTCCACCTGTTGGTGTAGCCTTTGGGGCTGAGAAAGGGGGAATCCCAGCCAAACTGGGGTTTCATGCAGCCCCTTTGTCTGCAGCTGCTGGACTCGTCCAAGGGTCTTCCCTCAGCTGGGCCTGGGAAGGCTCTCGGGAGCCAGGAGCCCCGTCGCCTGGGTTCTGCCCCCTCACGCTGTATCAGGCACTTTATTGCTGGACCTCAGTGGGGTGGACTTGCCCCTGCTCTTTGAGAGCCTTGAAGGGAAGACCGGAGGGCTTCCTGGAGGAGGCTGTGGAGCGGGAGGGGCCAGGTGGAGGAGGAAGAGGCCAGCAGCAAGCCTTTGCACAATGGGGTGGGGGCTGGGAGCCGGCGACTACCCCAGACTTGGTTTTGTAATGATTTGTACAGGAATAAAAGCACTTAAGCTCTGGTTCCATTTCCTGTGTCTCCCGGAGCCAGCTTGGCTCCCTCTGGCCCGGCTGTGGGCTTCCTCAGGACGGTGCCCACGCCCCCAGCCTGGGCGCTCACACATGGGACGGTCAGCTTCTGCAGCTGGCCAGTGAGTCATGCGTTTTGCGGCTGGGGTGGAGACCTGGGAGCTCAGAGGTGTGCCGGTTCCGGGAACCAAACCCACCTGGCTTTTCCAGTCCCTCCTCCCGCTTCCTGTGTGACCTCAGGCAAGTCACCTCACTTCTTAGAGCCCGGGTTCCCTCACAGGTGAGACAGGTCCAGACACTGCTCTCCTGGTTCTAGGGAGTTCTAGGAAGGGGAGGGGCCCTCTGGCAGTTCCGTCCCAGGCAGGCCCTGGAGGGTGCTCAGGACGGTGGGACAATGACACAGGGCACTTTGTAGAGGTGACATTCTTCTAAGGCCTGAAGGATGAGGAGGAGGTCTGGAGAAGTTTGGGGAAAGTGCTTCTGGCAGGGAGAAGGGGGGCTGCGGGGAATGATCGCGCTGTCACAGAAAGCAGCTTCAGGGGACTGGAGGCGGGTAGCCAGAGCAGCACAATGAAGGGGAGACCGCCGGGGTGCTCAGAGTTTGGCTCTAGAGCCTGGGGGCGCTGAGGGCAGGGAGTGGAAATTTCCTGCAGGGCCCAGCGGGAAAGAGGCGGCAGGGCTGCGGGCCTGGGAGGAGCCTGGTGACTCCTGGACTCAAGAGGGCTGCCGCCACCCTTTAGGCAAAAGGGTTTGTTTACTCGAGATTGGCAGGAGGAAGGGGGTCCGTGACCCTGGCAGATTACAACCTGTTTAGGCAGATAAGATGCCCTTGGGAGCGGAGGCCTGACAAAGGGCGCTGTGTGAGACGAGGGCAGGCTGCGGGGACTGGGGGGAAAGAGCTCTCCCCGGGCACAGGGCCAGCTGGGAGAGGGGCACAGATCTGGGAGGCAAGAGGGGCACCCTGCGTTTGTCTCTTGCTCAAGCCTAGGTTCCCGCGATAGGCATCCCCGTGCCAGGTGCTGGGCTGGGTGCAATTGGCAAGGGAGGGAATGTCAGGTGGGGAGAAGGGCCTGAACAAAAGCCTGGTGGGGGGACCCACAGCCTCGCTCAAGTCGGCAGTGAGCCCGCAGAAGGAGGGAGCAGAGGGAGATGAGACTGCTTGGGGCCAGAGGGGAAAAGGCCCTGAGTATCAGCGCGAGGTGGGCAAAGTCGCAGCCCTCGGCCGGAAGCAGAATGGACAGGAGGCCGTGGCTCACCAGGTACAGTAACGGTGGTGGTGGTTGGCCTGTCGGAGGGACAGGGACTCGTTGCAAAGTCCTTGCGGGGGGGGGGGTTACGGCCCTGCATGGGAATGGGGAGACGGCAATCTGGCACACGTCCAGTCCCACGCAAAGGCTTCTAGGAATCTGGGTGCAGGCAGAGGTTTCTAGGTAGCTTCTTTCCCAGAACACTGTGGCCCTTTTGTCTGCTCATTGGTGGGCATGAAGGGAGGTGCCGAAGGAGGGCATTAAGAGGGGGGTTGGTGGGGCGCCTGGGTGGCTCATTCGGTTAAGCGTCTGCCTTTGGCTTAGGTCATGATCCCAGGGTCCTGGGATTAGAGCCCAGTTCGGGCTCCCTGCTCAGCGGGGAGCCTGCTTCTCCCTCTCTCTCTGCCTGCTGCTCCCCCTGCTTGTGCTCTCTCTCT
>CM052892.1:5833721-5864865 GCA_028534135.1 Potos flavus
CCTCTTTGCTCTGAAATCTTCACTGGCTCCCCAGTGTGGCCAGGACCAAACCTACCTCTTCCTTTCGGGTTCAGGGCCCCCCATATCCCTGTGTATCCCTTTCGCAGTTACCTCTCTGAGGCTCCTACCCCTCACCCCCTCCTCGGGGCTGGGGGCATCTCCCACCAGCTGCAGACCTGACGTGTGCTTCCTAAAGTAGCCACTCCAGCTGTTTCCTGCAAGGCTCAACTCAGTGCCCACAAGGGCTATGCGTGGTTCCAGCTGTGAGCCTCAGAGTGAGGCTGCCCCCGGGTCAGCCTCCCCCCAGCTGGCTTGTCTTCAAGCCTTGGGATTCTTTCTTTAACCAAAAAATTTTTTAAGTATTTAAAAAACTGGTTTTGGGGCACCTGAGTGGCTCAGTCCATTAAGCGTCTGACTTCAGCTCAGTTCATGATCTCAGAGTCCTGGGATCGAGTCCCACATTGGGCTCCTCACTCAGTGGGGAGTCTGCTTGTCCCTCTGCAACGCACTTCTCTCTCTCTCTCTCAAATGAATAAACAAAACCTTTAAAAATTAAAAATAAAAAAATAAAAAAACAGGTTTCATTTCATATGTCTTTAGGTTTTTTGTTTTGTTTTGTTTTGTTTTTAAGATTTATTTGAGAGGGGCGCCTGCGTGGCTCAGTGGGTTGAGCCTCTACCTTCAGCTCGGGTCATGATCTTAGGGTCATGGGATCGAGCCCCGCATCGGTCTCTCTGCTCAGCAGAGAGCCTGCTTCCTGCCCTCTCTCTGCCTGCCTCTCTGCCTACTTGTGATCGCTCTCTGTCAAGTAAATAAATAAAATCTTAAAAAAAAAGATTTATTTGAGAGAGAGAGCGCACAAGCAGGGGGAGGGGCAGAGGGAGTGGGAGAAGCAGGTTCCCCACTGAGCTGGGAGCCCAACGCAAGGCTCCATCCCAGGACCCTGAGCCAAGGCAGACATCTAACCAACTAAGCCACCCAGGCACCCCAGGTATTTTTTTTTTTTCACGTTATAAAGGAACATAAACCATACAAATGATACAAGATAGAGGGTATCGCCTGGTCCTAGTCCCTGTTAATAGTCTAAGATATAATCTTCCAGATTTTTCCTCCATGCAATTTTTTTCCTTACCCCCTCTCCCTTCTCTCCTTCCCTTCTTCCTTCCTCTCTTCCTCCCTGCCTCCCTTTTCCTTTTTTAGGTTACAGCTGGGGGAAAAAATCCTGACACTTTAATATCCCAGCATTGGTGGAAAATCCACAGGTCATACACAAATAAAATAAAACAGGTCCTCAATTACAGAAATATGGTTGGTTGGAAAGCTCATTGAATTTCCAACTTGCTCAAATAGAATTATAAGAAAGCAAAATCGTGTTTTTCATAGAGACTTCAATATGCAGAAGAATGCAGAATAAGAATGCAGAATAAAATAGGTACTTACACTTTTTTTTCCAATTTTTAAGATTTTAAAATTTCTTTTTATTGTGGCAAAAACCACATAAAATTTACTACTTACTCGTTTTTAAGTGTACGGTTTGGGGGTGTTACGTACGCTTACCTTGTTGTAAAACATCTCCAGAACTTTCTCATCTCATGTGTCTGAAAGTTGAAATCTATTAAACAGCAACTCTGAATTTCCCCTTCTCCACCCAGCCCCTGGTTGCCATTCTGCTTTCTGTTTCTATGAATTTGAGCACTCTAGATAGTTCATATCATTAGTATCATACAATATTTGTCTTGTGACCGGCTTATTCCACTTAGCCTCATGTCCTCAAGGTACATTTGTGTTGAGGCGCCTGGGTGGCTCAGTGGGTTAAAGCCTCTGCCTTTGGCCCAGGTCATGATCTCAGGCTCCTGGGATCGAGCCTCTGCTCAGTGGAGAGCCTGCTTCCCCCTCTCTCTCTGCCTGCCTCTCTGCCTACTCATGATCTCTCTCTCTCTGTCAAATAAATAGATAAAATCTTTAAAAAAAAAAGGTACATTTGTGTTAAAATTGTTTTATGTATAAATAGGTGCTTGTTTTATTTTTAGAAAGAAAGCCAGCCAGCCAGCCTCTAAGTAAGACGTGAAAGTTCCAGTTCCTTGAGGGGATCATGTACACACACCCCCGCCCCGGACCCCCGTTTCTGCTTCATTTCATCAACTTAAAGATACCATCGATTTGATTATAAGACAACATGATTTTAGAGACGTTAAAAAAAAAAAAAACACCAAAAACCTGTAGGAATAGATTTTATACACACACGCCCCTGCATGTTTAGAATTATTTTCACTGGGCTTTTTGCCTATTTCTCTTGCTTGGGCAGCCAGCCACACAGACCTCTGGCTTCCTTTCTCTCGTGGATACGAACTGCAGAGTCCTTCCCCACGCCAGCCTGGCTCTACCACCATCCCTCCCATCGGTCAGGCCCCTCTGGCACTGGAGAGCCATCCTGTACAGATTTTGTGCCGACACAAAATGGGGGTCTGAGAGCTGTAAATTCGGGGAGCACAAATTCAGGGAGCAACCCAAATCGTGTCCCGTGGAGGAGTAAAAGCCAGGGGTCTTCATTAGCAAATTGCGTAAGTATTAGGAAGACCCCACAAATTGTTTCCCAAACATTATGATTGAAAGAGAGCATGACATTTTACGATGTGTCAGGTTTCTAGTACGTTATGACAGTTACTAGGAAAATATCCAATTTTTATCAAGAACGGGGGTGCGAGGGCGCCTGTGGCTCAGTCGGTTAAGTGTCTGCCTTTGGCTCAGGTCATGATCCCAGGGTCCTGGGATGGAGCCCCGTGGCGAGCTCCCTGCTTGGCGGGGGCCTGCTTCTCCTTCTCCTGCTCCCCCTGCTTTTGCTTGCTATCTGTCAAATAAATAAAATCTTTAGAAAAAAAAAAAGAATGGTACAGCAACTGTCCCATGATACGCCTTTGTCCAGTTCAATAGTTCAGAAGCCCCTGTGTCAAAAACTCAATGAAGTTTTTGTCCCAAAACGAGGTTTCACGGTCAGAGGTTCTATGCAGGGTTACACTGGGGACGTCCATTTTACAGGTGTGACCCTCACTGTCCTCCGGGTTTAAGGATTCGCAGACCCGGTGTGAGCCCAGGGCTCTGCCCAGTGTCTGACACAGTGAGTGCTCATTCATGGGGGCTGTTCTTTTTTTCAGGATTGTCAGCCCCTCCCTCTGGGTACCTACATCCCATTCTGAACATCCCACATCCCCGTGCTCACCTCCCAGGGGCTGCCTGGCAGTTTAATGGGGGCAGAGCTGATTTTTAAAAAATCTTCTACACAACCACTAGCCAGGAAATGGGTACCTGGATGGTCTTCAGGGTCCTGAGAGAGTTTCAGTCCCAGAGGGGTTCTGGGGCCCCTTCTTAAGGGGGAGGAGGAGTTGGGCGCAGGGGCCCCTGGGCATGACTTGAGGAGGGGTGGGGGGACCGGTCTGGCAAAGCCCCCAGAATCCACGCATCCGTGGCCTCCCGCGCTGGGTCTGGCCCCTCTCTGCCAACAATTTGCCGTGGGATTTTGTGCAAAGACCCTCTTCGCTCTGGGTCTCAGTTTCCCCAGCTGTCATACGGGGAAACGCGGTCCCGTTCCCCTGCCGTGATGTGGGCACACGGGAGATCAGGGAGGACCGGAGAAAACCCCGCAGGCGCAGCCACCTGGGGATGCACGGCGTTGGGGGGTGGGCGGCCTTGCTCTGGCTTCCCATCGGGGCTCCCCCGGCTCCGGGCCCCCCTCCCGGTCCGCTCTCCCTCCCTCCTTCCCTCCCTCCCTGCCCTCGCGGAGCGCTGGCTCCCAGCATGCTGCGCGCTGCTGACAGCCTTATAAATAGTCGCCTTTGCGGGCGGCCGGCGAGGACGGGTAGGGCACCACTGGCCCCGGCGCCCGCCGCACCCCTCCCCCAGGTCAGTGTGTGCCCGCGTGCTTGTCCGGGCGCGGGGGGCGGGGGGCGCCTCTGCGGGGGAGTGGGGGAGCCGCGCCTGGGGCGGCGGGTCTGTGCTGTGGGGGCATCCTTGGGGTTTGTGCAGCTGTGTGTTTGTATGGGTGGTTGTGATCCGTGTGTATTCGTCCGTCTGTTCTTCCCGGGCTCTACTCTGGCTGTTTGTGCCACCCTGCGTGTGCCCGTGTCTGGGCATGTGTGTTGCAGCCCCTCCTAGCGTCCTAGACAGTCGCCCCTTTGTCCGGGCTGGCACTCCTGGCGCTGGGGCTCCGGGTCCCTGCCCTTGGCACGTCCCAGCTGGGGCCCAGGGAAGGGGGCTGTGGCCTGACGGCCCGCCGGGAGGACCTGGCAGGGGCTGCCTATGAGATTGGAGGAGCTACCCTGCCATGTCATTTTGAGGGCTGGGGGGACAGGAAGCCCCCGGGTTGTTTGGCGCCCCCTGCCCCAGCCTCCTGAAAGGGCGGGGGCTCTAAGGGAGGCCCGGGGCCAACACATGGGACCTTTTCTGAGCACGGCTCAGATATCTACTCAGGACTCTCCAGCCGCAGCCGGACAGGGCCTGGGGGGTGCAGGCCCAGAGAGCGGCCACCAGCCGCCCAAGGTCACACAGCTGAGTGATCAGCTCAGACTGATGGGCCTCAGTTCCCCAGGCCCCTTTGCGGACCAGCCGGTCACAAGAGGAGTTGCCGCAGCCTGAATCCGGGGGCCTTATAAGGCCTGGGTGCTGAGTGGGTAACCCAACTCCATCCAGGACCCCTGGCCTCCGTGAGGCCTCCTCACCACCCAAGTTATTTTGGACCAAGGAAGTGGCAGGTGCCAGCAGGACAGAGGGGCTTAGGTTACTGGGAGGAGGCAGGGCAAGCTGGGTGGGAGGCCACTCCGCAGGGTGTCACCTCAGGCTCTCCCTGGCCTGGGACCCTCCTCCTCCCTTGCCAGCTGCCTGGGGCATTGGCGGCTGCTACCCTTTCTTGAGCACACTCAGCAGGAAAGAGGCTGTAACTCATGCCCCACGAGCAGCGGGACAGTCAGCAAAGCTGCTTAGAGACCCACTGGGTACCAGGCCTAAAGCGACAGAAGATGCAGCCCGAGTCTGACCCCAGCCAGGCTCTGGAGCAAGTCTCTCCTCCTCTCCAAGCCTCAAATCCCTTCCAAGATGGCTGTGAGGCCCCCAGCCCTGTGCTCAGCCCGGGGCCAGGCCCAGTCCGACGGGCCACACAGGCTGGGGGTCCAACAGAGGGGTCTGGTACCGTGTGGTGTGCGTGACTCTGGGGGCGTTCGAAGGAGGCACCTGCCAGTGTGGGAGTGGAGGGCAGAGTCCAGGAAGACTTCCTGAAGGAGGTGACACCTGAACTGAGTCCTAGCCAGCAGCACCTGGGGAAAGGCGTCCAGGCATCAGGTGCAACAGAAGCCAGGCCCGGGAGGTGGGACATGGTCATGGTGGGCGAGGAGGCTCCAAGCAGTTCATGTGGTGGCTGTTAAGGCGGCCGAGGAGGGCAGGGGACAGATCTTTGGACCCTGTCATCCATGTTAGGGGCCCAGGCTTTATCTTGGGAGCTGAGGGGGTCATGTGTGGAAGGGTTTTAAGCAGTTGAGTGATATGGTCTGATGCTTATCAGAGAGAATCCTACAGATTGCCTGGTGGGGGATGGAGGTAGGGAGACCATGGGAGGCTGGCGCAGTGGCCAGGCGCCCTGCTTGCAACAGGGAAGTGGTGGGGAGCCCACAGGCTGGAGAGAGAGTTGGGACGTGCGTGTGCGGGGTGGAAGTGGGGTGTGGGAGAAAGGTGTTCACGAAGACTGGGGCCTCTGACTGGGCAACAGGGCGTGGAACAGGGGACATGGGAAGGTCTATGGGGATTCCAGGCCCCTCCAGGGACTGTAGACTTATGGGGCTGGGGAGGGATGCTGGGGCTGACTGGGCAGAGACGGGGGTCCTGGGAACCTGAAGCCAGCATTGTGAGGGTGGAATGAGGGGCCTGGGGTTGGGGGCACGCCAGGCAGGGTGAATGCCGGCTGAGGGTTGGGCGTCAAGGGTCAAGGCAAGAGTGGCTGTGATGGTCACTGGTGGCCTTGGGGAGGGCAGGTGGGTGTGGAGGTGACAACTCGAGGTGGAAGGAGAGGTTGAAGCAGAGTCGGGTTCCCGGGAGGGAGTGGGGTTGACTCACATGGTGAGGGGAAGGCAGGTGGTGGGACAAGATCCTCAAGGGCTTGAGGGGGCAGGGGTCATGTCGTGGGGGGGGGTGAGAGCCTGGGGACAACCCCCCCCGTGAAAAGTGTACACAGCTGTGTCCCTTGAGCAGCTCTTGCAGCTTCTCCCCTCTCCCCCTCAGGCCTCTGTGTCCCTTTGAGCATCCTTGTCCCAACCCCCTCCCGGATGAGGACACACGCAGCTCAAGTCCCTCTTCCCGCCTCCAGCCTCCACAGAACTTTCCTCTGTGCCCCGGGGAGTATCTCCAAGGTGTTGGGCAGACGCTTGTTTTCTGGGACTTGCAAGGGGAGCAGCTCAGCCGTTGCTGACGCCACTGTTTCTGTCCCTCAGGACTGTCCTCGCCACCTGGCTCCTCCGGTGGGAAGAGGTGGACAGGAGGGGGTCGCTGCCCTTTTGTAACAGTGGAAGCACACCGAGGAAAGGTGACTTTCCCAAGGTCACCCAACTTTCGGGGCCCTCCCTGCCCTGTACCCTTGGGAGCCTCAGGGCCTGGCACATACCGTGTGGCTGGGCAGAAGGGGGGACAGGGGGCAGGGCAGGCCCCCTCACCTGCCCCACGTGTGCCCTTGTCTTGCAGCGCGCTGACTCCGCTCCTTGGACCTCAGCAGGATGGAAGGTACCGAGGCTCTTCTTTGCTGCTCGCTGCCTGGGCCTCAGGGTGCCCGTCTCTTAAGGGGGTGTGCTTTCTGGGGACCTTCAGGGAAGGGTTGGAGGAGGTCTGAGCCTGCCAGAGGGGCCTGTCTGGGAGCCTCCAGCATCTCCCTCGGGCGTCTCACGGGATCTGCCAGCTCCAAGATTAATTTTAGAAGGAGGCTTCCTTGAGGCTCCTGAGGGCCCCATAGCTCACCTCCTACGCTGGTATTTATAGAGCTGAATCCCTGCCTCTTTCTAGAAAGGGTGGGTGCTGGCAAGGGGAGGCTAGCCCCGGAGAGAGGCCCCAAGTATGTAAATGCCAAGCCTAAGAAGGACGAGGCAAGGTCCAACCCCTCTGTGGGCCTCAGTTTCTCCAGGGTCCAGAGAGGGGTTGAGTCTTGAGGTTAGCTTGGGCCCTCCTGGCCTGCTGTGGGCCCCGACTTGGAGGGAGGCATGTGGCCAGCAGAGAGCCTGGCTGGCCCGCCTCTGGGCAGTATCACCGCCCTGTCCTTGGCCTCGTGCCTCCGTCTGGGTGGCTCTTAAAGGAGCCTGCTGCTGCTGCTGCCTGAGCCAGCGGTCACCCTTCCACCCCTTGGGCCCCAAACACCAGCAGCCCCTGGGCTGTGGGCTCCCCCACCTCCAGGTTGTACCCGGCACTTGGCAGGCAGTGAATGGGAGCCCGCAGGAGAAGCTGTTCCTCTGACAGATCCTCCAGGCCTCCAGCCTCAGGCCCACAGCGCCCCTGGGAGCCGCCAGGCCTTCCTCAGTGGGGAGGGACAGAGAGCCGGAGGGGGTGGGGACTCCTTTTCTAAGGTGGCACCGGGAGGGCCTACTTCCCTGGGAAGAGGGGAAGACCGGGCAGCCTGGGAAGAGGGCCCGGGTTCTGGTTCTGGGTCTGGCATCCTCGGAGCAGGCCCCGGCCTCCCTAGGCCTCAGTTTCCCTTGCGTGGTGAGGCTGTGGTCTTGCTGAGTTCTGAGGGCTGGCGAGGGCCGAGGCTGGAGCATGAGTTCGCCTCCCTCTCTGGGCGAGGGCTCTCCATGCCCACCGCAGCCCCTTTCCCTGGCAACCGTCTCCAGGGCAACATATGTTGTGGTTGCCAACTCCGTACTCGCACCGCCCAGGGAAGGCGGGCAATGGGCAGGCCCGGGGTCTGGGAGGGGAAGGGTAGGGGACACGGGAGAACGGGACCATGGGGGCCTGCTGCTCAGGAACCCGCCGCACCGCGGAAGATTCTAAGGCCAGAGGTGACCTGCTGCTGCCCAGCCACCCCCCCGCCCCCCGGGGAGGGGCTGCGACGGTTGGCGCCTGAGGCCCTTGGAGTTGTCCTCAGCCTGTGCCGAGTCTGCGGCCTCCAGGCCTTTGCCTGGAACGCCCTCTCCTCCCTGACCGCTGGGCTTGGCTCAGCCCGTCGCTGGTCACTCTGGGCCGGAGCGTGAGCCGGTCCGTCCCTCCGCCTGAGGCCCGGCACAGGCTGGGGTTTGCAGAGGGGCCTCGGGCTCTTTGTCAAGCGAGTCGCTGAGCTCTGCTCCCCTTTTCTGTCCCACAGAGAAGCTGAAGAAAACCAAGATCATCTTTGTGGTGGGTGAGTCCAAGGCCGGCGGGTCAGGCAGCAAGCAGGGAGGCTCTTCGTGGGCGCTGCAGGGAGCCTGGGCCCAGGGCTGCACTCCGGGCTCTGCCCTCCTCCGCGGGGGGGCGCGGGCAGATCCTCGGCCGGCAGCGACCCCATCTCGCGGGGCTTCTGAATGGGTGGGCGCTTGCAGGAGGGCCCGGCTCGGGGAAGGGCACCCAGTGTGAGAAGATTGTCCAGAAGTACGGCTACACCCACCTCTCCACCGGGGACCTCCTGCGGGCCGAGGTCAGCTCGGGCTCGGCCAGGGGCAAGAAGCTGTCGGAGATCATGGAGAAAGGGCAGCTGGTGCCACTGGTGAGTGGGCCCGGTGGGGTGGGGGGTGGTGGTGGCCCCGAGGGGGCTCCCGCCAGCAAAGCCCATGACGCCCTGGCAGGGCTGCCTTGATCCTCCCCAGCTCCAAACACCCCATGGCTCTGGTCCCCATTGCCCTTGGCAGGGAATTCCTTCTAGAAGCTCCCAGAGCTTCTAGGACCCCTGCCCCTGCTGACCCCTTCAGCCTCCCACTGCACACTCACCCCCCTACCCCCACAGCTCTCCACTTTCCAGCTGCCCTAGCCTTTTGGTCCTGTCCATCTCATCAGATTCCTTCCTGCATGGAATGTTCTTTCCTCCTCATCTTTCAGACCTCCCTGGCCCCACACATTTGAGCTTAGACCCCCACCCCCCCATTTCATAACTCCAGAAGGCCTCCTTCTTGGCCCATTCAACCTGTGTCATGCTTGGAAATTGCCAAATCACCCTCACCTTACCGCGAGCTGCTTGAGGAGGTCCGCTTCGTTCCCAGTGGTGTCCCAGGGCCCTGGGCTGGGGCTGGCTGGGAGGAGGGCCTGAGTCAGTGTTACTGAATGAACGGACGGATGAATGAAGGGCTTGATCAGCTGATCTAGACTTCACATTCAAAGGAGGCTTCCTGGAGAGGGAGGCTTGTTTGGAACATCTTTATTAGGGCGGAGGTCTGGAAGAAGGGGTGGGGAAAGGAGCTCATGACCCCTCCATCTTTTCCTGCGCCCCCAGGAGACAGTGTTGGACATGCTTCGAGATGCCATGGTGGCCAAGGTAGATACCTCCAAAGGCTTCTTGATCGATGGCTACCCTCGGGAGGTACAGCAGGGAGAGGAGTTTGAGCGGAGGGTAAGGTACAACCTGCTGGGTCCATTTGGGGGCTAGGGTGTGGGGTGGCCAGGCAGAGGCTGCCTGGATGGCTAGACAGAGTTTTGGGCAGAGAGAGAGAGAAAGAGAGAGAGAGAGAGACTGATTGCGGGGGTGAGGAGAGAGGTAAGGAGGGACACTGGGGAAGAGTTTCCAGAAGTCTTCCTAGAAGTCTAGAAGAAACGCCTAGAAGGAGAGGAAGCACAGGCTGGGGAGCTCACAAACCGGGGCTCAGGTTCTAGTTCAACAGACCTTGGGCCAATCATTCTGCCTCTTTGAACCTCATCAGTGTCCCCATTTGAAAAATGGGGGGGGACACAACTGGCAGCTGCCTTAAGGAGCAGAATGCGATTGGAGAGAAGGTACCCTTCCACAGTGGGGCTTGGCACCTTATAAACCCGTAGTCAGAGGGGCAGGGAGCAGGACAGACAGGGCTGGAAGGGTTAGGCTGGTGTGGGGAGAACAGAATCTAGGGGGCAGGGTGACCAGGCCTGATGCGGGAGAGGGGGTTCAGGCCTGGCTGGAGGCCTCCGAGGCTGGGGAGTCCAGTCGCCTTCCATGGGCCCCTGGGAGTCTGGCTGGAAAAAGTAGGCCTCAAGGATGTTGGCTCCGAGCTGCCCGAAACAGACACCCAGTAGGAAAACGGAGCGGGGCACCTCTCCCAAACACACGCACGCAGGCACACAAGCACATGTATATGCCCACACATACAGAGCACATGCACGTGCACACACATCTGGCAATGCACATACACATACTCGTGCAATGCACGCATGTGGACATCGCACTTATACACAGGGACGTACACGCGTGCACACGCATGGGCACACACACACACCTATACCTCTGGGGTCACAGGTCATACCAGGGAAACGGGGCTGCAAGGGGGGTAGCGAGGGGTGGGGCTGGCTCCAGGAAGGCTTCTTGGCAGAGGGACTCCTTGCCAGCCTCATGGGGAGGACCAGGCATCCCAGTGGGCTAGGGTGAGACCAGACCCCCAATCTCCACTTCCCAAGCCTGTGAGGCTGGGGCCATCGTTGTGCTTCCGTAGCTTTGAGCCTCATCCAGAGGTAGGACATTCCATGTCCTGACCTTGAAGTGCCTGCAGGCCCTCAAGAAAGCGTCTACCCTGCTCTGGGCCTCAGTTTCCCTGTCTTTGAAACAGAAGTTAGGCTGGGCTTCCTTCAGACTAGGAGGCCACGGACACTGTGGTCAGGTGCTTGGCAGCCTCAAAGCATGTCCTGTCGTGACCCACACGTGCCAGCTGTGTGATGTCGCCTCCGACCCTCAGGGCCACGTCTGGAAAATGAGATTACTACAAGTCTCCTTCCCTCCTGGGGCTATTGTGGGCTCCATCGAGGGCGGTGAGCTCAGCACAGGGCCCAGCCCCGCCATGGCCTCCGGCAGTCCAGGAATCTGGTCTTCTCAGATCTGGACACCAGGGGGCATCAAGGCCTCGCCAAAGGAGGACAGGTCAGCCTTGTTCCTTTTCCGCTTTTGCGGTGGATGAAACGCTCTTTGCAATGACTGCGACACTGTTCAGACCCCCCACCCCCCACCCCCGCCAGAGCTCAGCAGCCCGCCATCCCTCCACTCAGCCCTTGTCAGGTCCTTGTCCAGCCCCGCCGTGTCAGACAGATGGCCTCAGGGGCTCCTGGCCTGGCTGGGGAGAGGGACCGCGAGTAAGTAACCAGAGGCCTCCTGAGACATTCTGGGCAAAAAAGGAGAGGGGACTGAAGAGGGTGTCCCAGGTTGCTGGGGATGGTGGCAGGGGTGACATCTGGGAAGACTTCCCTGGAGGAACGAGATTTTTGTCCAAATCCAAAGGCCAGCACTGGGTATTGAGGGTAAGGGTTCCTGGCACGAGCACAGGCCTGGCGTGGGAGGAGGCTGACGAGAGCCCAGGCTACAGAGAATCAGTGTGGCTGAAGTCAGGAGAGCAAAGGAGTGGGAAACACGACAGGAGGAGGGTGGGGGCCCTCTTCCAAGGGCACTGGGGAGCCACGGGAGAGATTGGGTGCAGGGGAGCGGTTTTGGGAAAGTCCCTCAGGCTGCCTTGGGGAAGGGCTTGGAGGTCTGAGTGGGTCTCAGGTGGGGCCTCTGACTCGGGAGGATGGGAAGGAGGTGGCCCCAGGGGGGCAGGAATGGGGCCCCTATGAGTACCCTCCGCCCGCAGATCGGACAGCCCACGCTGCTGCTGTATGTGGACGCAGGCCCTGAGACCATGACCCAGCGGCTCCTGAAGCGTGGAGAGACCAGCGGGAGAGTGGATGACAATGAGGAGACCATCAAGAAGCGGCTGGAGACCTACTACAAGGCCACGGAGCCTGTCATCTCCTTTTATGAGAAACGTGGCATCGTCTGCAAGGTGCGCCCCCTGCAGGCCGTGGGTAGCCCTAGGAAACTGGGGTTTTTGCCTGGGGTGGCCAAAATTCCGGTGACCTTGGGCCGGCCCTTCTCTCCAGGCCTTGGTTTCCCCACAGCGGCTGTGGCTGCCTGTGGCTGGGCTCAGAGAGCCAGGCCAGGCCTCTGGGGGAAGTGAGCCCGTGCCTCGGTGAGCCCACCCGGCCCTCCCCATCATCTCTGCCCTCCCGGACGTCTCCCCACAGGTCAATGCCGAGGGCTCCGTGGACACTGTCTTCTCCCAAGTCTGCACCCACCTGGACGCCCTCAAGTAGCAGCCCTGGAGCCCCTTCCCCAGCCGAGCCCCGCCCCTCCCCTGTCCTGACTGAGGCTGTCCCGGCCTGAGCTCAGCGCCTCCACCCTGCCCGGCTGGAGCGCACACAGAGGAAGCCACTTTATCCTGTTTTCACAGACAGCCAAGCACTAAAGGAATTTCCAAGGACATTCGGTTTTATTCCTTTTTCTTTGCTTTCACTGGAGTTGATCCACGTGGTACGGCCTCTCCTGGCCCCTCACGCTCCCAGTCCTCCTCAGGCCCCTCAGCCCTCCGTGGCCAGCCGCCCTTCCCTAGCACCACGGGAAGAGCCGGGGCCCTTCCTCGCCCAGAGCATGCCGGGCCCGGGGCTCCAGGGTGACTGAGGCAGGATCCTTGCCCTCGGGGACTAACAGTCAGGCACAGCTGAGCCGTGACTTGGGTTCCTCCGAATCCTCGCCGGGCAGCCTTGGCCCTGAGCCCTCATCTCTCTGAGCATGTTTTCTGTGGTTCATGCCACTGGGATGTGTGTGCGGCGAGCTCATGGGCTGTGGGGGGCTTCCTGGGCAGCCGGGGGGGGGTGCGCACGCCAGCTCTCTGGGCGGGCAAGGAGTTGGCTTCCGGGTACGAGAAACTCTGAGGCTCTGGAAAGGGCATCGAGATTGGTCAGCAGTACCTCCCTGAGGAGGTGAGATGTGGAGGACCTCCCACCGTACGTCCCTGGACAGGTCACCACCTGCCCTGTCTGAGCCCATTTCCAAATCTGAGTTGGGGTCTATGCCCCCTGCAACCCCCACCCCTCAAGGTGAGGACAAGAACACTCTGAATGGGGGTGTAAGGCCAGCAGTCACCGTGGCCGTGGGAGCCGGGACCAGAGAGGCCCGGAGATGAGCAGGGCTGGGGTGCTTTGGGGAGGGTGCCCCAGGATCCCCCGGGGAGAATCATCTTCCCTTTCCTGTTCTTTCACTCTGTGACCTCATCACCGCGAAAGACTCAACTTGGTGCTCACGTGTCCTTAACACCAGTCCCTGCCCCAGTTGACTCCCTTTAGGGCCAAGAGGGCCTTTGGCGGGCCACGCCTGGCTGGAACAAGACCCCACGAGGGGCTGATTGCGCCCAAGCTGTGTCCCCCTTTATTTACGGCAAGTGTGGCTGGTTTTTCCATCTACATTAGTTATTTAAACTTTCCTTTGAAATAAACATATTTAAGTTATAAAAGTGAGTCTATTGAAAGAAGAACACAGAACAAACAAGTGAGAGCACAGGGGAGAAGGCAGGAGAAGGCAGGCATCGTGGGGGGATGAGCCTTCTGGGCTGGGTGAGCGCGTGGGGAAGGCCTCTGCCCCTGGTGTCTGTTCCCCAGGCCAGCTGGGGTGTGCGGGGGGGCCTCGATGGCTCCGTGACCTTCCGTCTCCGGGTCTCCGCATCACATCCGTCCAAGCGGGCTAACCCCCCCCCCCCCCCCCCCCCGCTTTTAGCTCAGGATTGCCCAGACCAGCTCGAGGATGAGCGGGGAAGACGCACCAGAGATGATAAAGACTGGGAGAACTCACCTGACAGGAGTATCTTCAAGATCTTTATTTTTTTTTAATTATAGCATCAGTGCCTCAGGTGTGTCCCAGTTTAACGACAACCTAAGGAGGACCCAAACTACTGTCTGCCACAGAATCAGCTCGTCCTCTGAAAAAAACAAGGTGGAAACTTGAAAAAACAAAAAACAAAAACAACCAAAACACAGAAATGTAAAAGGTCTAGTAACCGCCACCCCATCCTTGCCACCGCAGACCTTCCTTCGAGGGTTTCCTTCGTGCAGCTGGTTCCTTGAGGTGGAGCTCTGGAGGGGGGCCTCGTAGATACCTAGGAGCGCACTTTGCCGTGAGGGAGGTCATGGAAGGGTCGAGGGAACGGCTCTGCAGAGCCACAGAGGCCTGCTGGATGGAATAGAGGTGAGAGGGGCTGCAGGAGCAAGAGACAAGCCTACAGGGGCCAGATTCGCAAGGCCTTGAATGCCGACCCAAGTATCTAGTCTCTATCCTAAGGGCAATGGGAGGCTCGGAAAGAAGTTTGGGGGGGCGGGGGGGCGCCTGGGTGGCTCAGTTGGTTAAGCATCTGAATCTTTTTTTTTTTCTTTATTTGACAGAGAGAGAGATCACAAGCAGGCAGAGAAGCAGGCCAAGAGATTGAGGGAAGCAGGCTCCCTGCTGAGCAGAGAGCCAGACGTGGGGCTCGATCCCAGGACCCTGAGATCATGACCTGAGCCAAAGGCAGAGGCTTTAACCCACTGAGCCACCCAGGCACCCCAAGCTTCTGAATCTTGATTTGGCTTGGGTCATGATCTCAGGGTCGTGAGTCAAGCTCAGCACTCAGCAGGGAGCCTGCTTGAGGATTCTCTCTCCCTCTCCCTCTGCCCCTCTACATTTCCCCCGCTCCCCCACACGCACACACTCTCTCTCTCTCTCAAATTAAAAAGAAATTTAAAAAAAGAAAGTTTCTTTAATGAAAAATTTCAAACTGAAAATTAGACGAAATAATATAATGAACCCCCCTCACCAACATTTAGTAACTGCTGTCATTTCCCTATATGTCCTTCATTATTGTTTTAGTTTTGACAAAGTATTTACAGTAAATTACAGATACAAAGAAAAAAAAACTTCACCCCTCAAGTATGATTCTACAAAATAAGGACACCTTCTTTTAAAACCACAACTCAGAGTTTCCGTAACACAAAATTAACGCTAATTTCATGATTTATAATAATCAGCCCACAGGCAATTTTGTCCAATTGTCCCCAAAATGTGTCTTTGTTCAAATCAGGGTGCAACCCAGGATCACAGGCCGCCCTTGGTTGTGATATCTGTCGACCTCTTTCAACCTGAGAATCCTTATTGTGACAGCTGTCCCACAGAAAACTCCTTCCAGATTCACCCTTTGCTTCCTCCTGGTGTCGTCCAACTTGCTCCTCCAACCCCTAAATTTCTTGTAAACTGGAAGTTAGTTGTAAAGGCTTCATGGATTCAGGCTCAGCCTGTGGGGCAAGAACACCTAAGAGGTGAGGCTCAGGAAGGCCCTTAAACCCAGGCAGGGGGCCAGAACGGTGGCGTGTCCGGCCCACCAGGGCACGCAAGGCTCTAGCTCTGCTTGAAAAGCTGATCCTGCTTCAGCAGGGCTGCCCTGGCCGCCGAGGCTGGGCTGCTGGTCCTCGGCCCACACTTTGGGTAGCTCAGGGAGAGCCCGCTCAGCGGAGGCCTGGCTCCTGGGGGTGGGGAGGAGGGGGAGTCTCTGGGGTCAGCGGAGGCCTGCTGCTCATCCGCTAGTCTGGGCTGGGAGGTGGGCGTGGCATTGGGACCAGGCAGGAGCCCATCCCAATTGTCACACTCTTCCCGGTCTCTAGCGATGCCCCAGGCAACGGCTTATCCCAAAGTTGCGGGAACATTCTGGCCAGCCAGAGACTTCAGGGTCTCAGAGAGAGAGTGCTCTGCGGGGGTGGTGGCCTCAGATGCCCCCCCCTGGACTGCGCCCCTAAGTCTTGGCCTCAAGGGCCCTGAGGGCCTGGCCGGAGGCGCTGAAGTGGGAGAGGAAGGAAGCGGGGAGCAGAGGAGGCCAAGGCTGCTGCCTCCCAGCCTCGAGAGGGGCCTCGAGTAAACAGGAAGGCCTGGCGGCTCCGCGGTGGGGGGGCTTCGGAGGGGTGGGAGCCAGAGCCCTGCTGCGCATGTGCAGCCTGTAAGCACAGGGCTTCCTCGCTGGCGAAGCTGACCCAGAGAGGTTGTGCGACTTGCCCCAGGCCACACAGCAAGGCAGAGGCACTGGGCTAGACCCTCACCTGCCTCTCCGGCTTCTGCCCCCTTCCTAGGGTTCTGGTGCAGGGTCTCCATGCCCGTGTTGTCCTCCGTGGTTCATGGAGTGCTGGGTGAGTCTATCCATTTGGGGGCCTCAGCATTCTATGAACTCTGAGCCTTACAACTTAGAGGTTCTAGAATCCTCTAGACCCTGTGCAATGCTTCTGCCTCCTTGGTGGTCCTCATGGGTTCTTTGGACCTTAGGGAGTGGGTTTCAGCAAAAGGGCCAACATTTGGGAGGCAGAAGTTACTTGGACCTGTCCTTGGGGAATGAGGAGACTGTGAGGGACTTCTCTCTTCTAGAACAGGGCAGAGTCTGGCAGGACCACTGAACCTGGTGACCACCATGTTCCCTTGGGGAATCATTCCCTGTCACCAGAGGCCCTGTCCTTGGCTTAGCATGCCTCCAACACCCACACCCTGAGGCCTCAGAATCACCACCTGTGCAGGCTTGAGCTGCTAGCATTTTATTCCGACCATACTTCTCAAACACCTCCCACAGGCCACGTACTGTTTGAAGTGATGGGGTTGGGGCAGCAAAGCAAGGCCCTTGTCCTCATGGAACTTCTCTTCTAGAGAGGGAGACAGACCAAAAAAAACAATATAGAGTGTGTCAGATGGAGACCAATTGCTGGTGTGGGGAGGGGGCTATTTTAAATGCAATGGTCAGTCAAGTCCTCACGGACCATGCGACATTGCATCCGTGTCTTAAAGCCCTGTGGTTATCTAGGGGGAGAGTGTTTCCAGGAGCGGGAATAGCAAGTGCAAAGGTCCTGAGGTAGGTTTGGGCTTGGCACATTCCAGGAACAGCAAGGAGGCCAGAGTGGCTAGAGTATGGGGAGCAAGGGGGAGCAGAGCAGAAGATGAGGTTGGAGAGGGGACAGGGGAAGCCTCATTGGCCATTTGAAGGGCTCTGGCTTTTATACCAAATGAGATGGGGACCCAAGATAGGTGCTGAGCAGGAGGGATGTAATTTGGCTTAACTTCAACAGCCCCCCTTTACTGTGTGCCGAATGGGCTGGGGGAAGGGTGGCAGTAAGGGAACTCCCTAAGGGGGTGACTCCAATATTCTAGGGGGTGCTGCTGGTGACCATGGTGGTAGCTGGGGGGCGGTGGGAACCCCACAAACACGGGAAAACTGGGAGAGCCACCGACGAGTTTCGCTTGTAGATTGGAGGAGGGGTGCGGGAGTCAAGGTCTGCCTCAAGGTTTGAGCAATGAGAGGAGGGGTCTGTCGCGGTCTGAGAGGGAGGCACGGAGGTGGGAGCAGTTGGCACAGAAGCGACAGAACGTGGTCCTGGACACATGAAATCTGAGCCGCTTATGTTACACCCAGGAGCCTGGAGCGGGGCGGGAGGGAGAGTAGAAGGCTGGGAGCCATCAGTCTCTGTAGACGGTACTTAAAGCCATTTGCCTGGATGAGGGCACCAGAACAGCACTTGTCAAAATTAATGAGCGCACGGATGCCCTGGGGGTCTTGATAAAATGCAGGTTCTGAGTCAGCAGGTCTGGGGCAGGGCCGGAGAGAAGCTCTCAGGAGATGCTAAGACCACATTTGGAGTAGCAGGGAGCTAAGGCATCATATTTTATGGCCGAGACCTGCTGTGGGTGATGAAATCGATAGAGTGGCTTATGAGGAGTATTTGAAAGGAAATGAGACAAGAGGGATACGCATCGTAAGGGTATATATGTTCGCAAAACGTTGCGATTGTTTGAGCCTGAGTCCCAGGGTTCATGCTGGGACACAAGGTCATGGTCCCAAAGGTTTGTGAAAACCTGACCTGGGAACGAGGGTAAACAGAGAAGGGAAGAGGCCCAGGGGCCAAGCCTGGGAGGATGAGGAGGAATGAGTAAGGAGGCAGATAAGGTGACCGGGGAGGTGGGAAGAACAACAAGACGGAATGTTCTGGAAGCTAAGGGAGGAAATATGGGGCCAGACCTGAATTACCCTCTGCTTCTCCCCAGCCCTGTTGTCATGCACACTTGAGTCTCATTTTCTTGCTCTGTAAAATGGACCCATGACAGTCAGCCCAGTAGGTGGCTGTGAGTCGGCACTTGGCACGGGGCCGGACAAGCTTGTTAATGGTGGAGTGATTCCGATTCTTGTCCTGGGCTTCAGGCTTCTCCAGGCCAGCAGGCTGCCCTCCCATGGTGCCGATGAAGGAAGAGGAGACCCAGAACACAGAAAGGTCCTGCCTGAGGCCGCCTGAGACAGCGTGGATGCCCTGACTCCCAGTCCCGTGCTCTCTTTCCCGTGCACCACTTTCTCCCTCATCCTTGCGGGTTTGGCACTGATGTCCTCAGCAGCCCCTTGGCTCCGGGCCGCTGCTGGAGACAGACAGCCGCCTGGGGGGCTCCCCGGGGACTGCCTAAAATTCCTCCTGTGGCTAGTGGCCAGGGTGGACGTGCTCCATCCCTTCCTGCAGCCCTGGCCTTCCCAGCCAGCCGGGGGGGGGGGGGGGGAGCAGAATTTGTGCACCTGCCCACTGTGGGGTCGGGGCACAGGGACCGGGCCATTGGCCACATTGTCTCCTTGGCGTGTGGCGAGGCGGCACCTGAAAACATTTGTATCAGTCAGAGCCCCAGCAGGAAACAGATGGCACGCTCCAATGGGATAATTTGAGAATTTAATGAAGGGTCTGTTTACGCAGGTGTGGACAGGGGGGTAGGGAAACCACAAGGGAGAGCGGTGTGGGCCGTGACCACCCTTGGCTGGGAGAGGGCCTGGTCAGGGCTGTGGCCTTCAGCAGAAGGAGGCTACTAATTTGCACTGTTTCTGCAGGGCAAGAGCCAGAGAAATGAACCCCCCTCCTCCCCCTCTTTCCCCTTCCTCCCCCTCTTCCCCCCTCCTCCTCCTCTTCCCCCCTCCTCCTCCTCTTCCCCCCTCCCTGTGATCTGTGCAGGGCTGAGGGGGACGAGATTCAGCAGCTGTGGGCATCGAGATGGCGATGGAAGATGGCTAACCCAAGGTCTGTCCCCAGTTCTGAGACCGTATGACCGTCAAGCTTCCCAGGCACAGGCGACCCAGTGGAGGACTGGTCTCTTCTACTGGGAAAGAGGAGCAAGACCTGCTTCTCTGTACCTCAGTTTCCCTGTGCCTCCATGGCCCGCACCCCTGCCTTAACTTCCTGGGTACTTCACGCTTTCACTAAATATATCTTAAGGCCCAAAGCGTCCTGGGCTCTGTGCTGGGGCCACAGCAGTGCGGACGTATCACGGTCCCCCCGCAAGGGGCATCTAGTCAGTGGAGAGACTCACACTACAGGACTCTACACAGGCTACGGTGTCGGCGGGGGGTGGAGGGAGGCCCGGGTGACCTCCTCTCCACAGCTGGGGGGGGGCTCCCAGTCTCTTCTTTCCTCCACAAGGTCTCCGGACTCAGGGCTCCAGGCCCTCCTGTAACTCCCTGTAGGTCTTTCTGTCTCTGGAAGTTTCCCGAAAGTTCTTCCTTGGGTCTGCCTGTAGCTTCCCCTGCTTTCTAGAGAATCCAGTGGCTCTTGTTTAGAACGTGCATGGGGATGGATTGTGCAGCCTGGGGGGAAGTGGGAGGGAGGAAGTTTTGGGGAGAGCCTCCCACGGGGTCCCTGCTCTGTGGGAGGTCCCTCCTCTCACCCTGTGACACCCACAGCCACGGTGACATGGATCTTCTCCACAGTTAGCAGAGAAGGAGGTCAGCTTGGAGCCAGGCAGCCCCGAGGTCTCCACTTTCCTGCCGGGGGTCACATAAACTTCAGGGAGCCTTGGGTTCCTCTTCCGTAAATGGTTTAACATCACTGGCCTCCAGGGGTGGCTGTGAGGACCCCGTGCTGATAAGGGGACCGCCTAGGGCGGGGTCTGGTGACTGGGGAGTTCAGCCCCTGGGGCTGGATTAACTGTCCTTGGGGTACAGACCCTGTTCTGAGGGCCTTGGGGGAAGCCTCACAACCCCCTCCATCACCCCCGGCCTCTGCCTGGGGGTGCCCACCTCCCCATCTCTGCACCCGCGGGAGCAGGCGGAGGGGCTGCTGCTCCCAGGACGGCCCACTCCGCCCCATCACGGCCTTCCCGCTTGGTGGAGGGGGTCTCCCGTGACCCCACACCCAGGCCTGGCCAGGCAGCTGCAGGGCTGGGCAGCAAACCTTCCCCCAAACCCCACCCAAGAAGCCACGCCCGCCCTTCCCGCCCCTTCTCAGCTTCTGTACAAACATACTTTTGCTCTGTCCCCTCCACAGGCACCCAGGGCTCCTGCCTTCTCCTCCCTCCCTGGGCCTCCATTTCTCCATCTACGACCCAGGACCAGGATAAAGGGACGGGCCTCCCGGCTCCATCCCATCTGTGGGTCCTGCCAGCTCATGGCATGATTTGTCTTCTCGAAGTCAGCACCTGCTGCTCCAGAACCTTCCATGATAGACCCTGGCCTTCATTCAAGGCGTCCCTCCAGAGCCAGGCGAGAGTCTGCCTCTCCAGGCTTCTGTCCCCACCACACCCTCTGCATGTCCCACGGTGGTCCGACCACTTCCTGCCTCCGCACCTTTGCTGGGGCTGGTCCCCTGCCCAACGGACCTTCTTTACTCCCTTCTTCTATGCTGCTCCCCGACCTCACCCAGTCGTTCAGACGCCAGGCAGCTCAGGCTGCTTCCTCTGAGCTCCCTTGGCCTGACTCTAGGTGCTACCCCGGGACCAACACCATGGTGGGCACACAGTTGGCACTTACTGTTTGCAAAATGAACAAAGGATAGTTTAGGCGTTGTCTCCCAGGCTGAGGGAGCATTGATGGCGGGAGTGTTTCCTGTGCCACAGCCAAGTTCAGCGCCATAGTGCCCAGACCTCCCCTGATCTCACGGCAGCCTGGCCAGGAAGGCACCATTGTGCCCACTTTACAAACGGGGTGACCGAAGGTTGTGGAACCTTGCTTGAGGTCTCGTAGCTCAGAGCAAGGAGAGCAGGGCTTTGAACCCAGGGCCATCTGACTTCAGAAAGGCGGTTAAAGACTGTCCCTCTTTCATTTGGGGCTGTCTTTTGTCCCTGGAGGATTTTCCGCCTATGGAGGGGGCAGGCCCGACGTTCCCCTGTCCTCCCTGGGCCCTGAGACCTCAGCCCCAGCTGCCATTTGGGAGTGTTCCTTCCCTATCCTGGGCCTCAGTTTCCCTGCCTGCAAAGTAAGGAATGACGAGCCAGTGTCAGGCTTACGTAAGCCACTTTTGGTGCCTGATGACACCTGTTCGAATCCCAACTCCGCCATCTTTGGGGGCCAATTATCTCACCGCACCAAGCCTCTGTTTTCTCATCTGCAAAATGGGAACGACTGAGTTCAAGGGGCTATGAGCTCCACCTGAGCCTCCTTGGTCAGCGCCTGGCCTCTAAAAGGGCTCCTTGGTGGGCTGTTTGGGTGATTGTTTTCAGCTGCCCTCCGGGGCTGCTGGATGAGCCCCGCCAGCCGGCCCTGGAGAGGGTGGGATGGGAGAGTGGGGTGTGTGGGGACACCAGCCCGGAGCCTAGGCCCTCCCGCCCCACTGCCTCTCCACCCCCCCCAACAGGGCCCCCCACCCAGCGACAAAGCCTGTGGCACTTCCTCTCCCCGCCTGGCAGGCCGCCTGGCCCGGCCCCTTCTCTAAGGAAGCGCATTTCCTGCCTCCCCGGGCCAGGCTGGATGAGCCGGGAGCTCCCCACCGCTGCCGGTCATACCCCAGCCTCCATCCGCATCCCCAGGCCGGGACTGCTGCTGCAGCCGCCGTCGCAGGAGCCCAGCACCCCCTCCCTGCTCACCCTTCGGCCAGCGACCCCCGGCCCGACCCTGCGCCCCCGTGCCCACTTCTCCTGACCCCTCGGCCGCCACCTCAGAAGGCTGGAGCAGGGACGCCGTCGCTCCGGCCGCCTGTTCCCCTTGGGTCCCCGCTCGCGCCCACGCCGGCCCCCACGCCCGCCCGCAGCCTTGCCCCTGGACACCGGATAAGGCCCAGCGCACAGAGCCCCTGGTGGACAGCATGGACCGCCGCACGCTTCCCCTGGTCGTCGCCCTGCTGCTGGCCGTCTGCAGCCTCAGGCCCACAAGTAGGTGTCCAGGGACCCCGGGGCCGGGGGTTGGGGGGAGACTCGGCCCCAAATGTTCCCAGCCTCTACCCTGGTCCTGACCTCATGCCCAGTGGGGCTGTCCTAGGAGGTCTGGACAGCCCAAGGGGGACACCATAGGGTGACCAAGCCTCCCGGTTTGACAAGACAAAGAACTTTTAGCCCTAAACGTCTCAAACAAACGGGTGTGAGTTGTTTGCCTCTGGCCCCTGCCCTGCCAGCTCTGTCCAGTTTCTCCCCAGGAAGCCCGCGTCCCAGAGTGCTGTGCAGCCCTGGGAGGGTCTCCTGCCCTCTCTGGGCCTGAAGGTTCCCATCTGAGGAAGCTGCGGGAAGGAGGGCGTGTGAATTGACAGTCAGCACTGGGGCTCTTGGTTCAAATCTCATATGGTTGCTTCCTCATGGTGTGATGTTGGGGGGATGGCCTTTGGGCCGCTGAGTAAAGTGGGGATGGGAACGGAATTCCTCTGGGGGCTGTTGGGGGGCGGCGGTGAGGCCGTGCTTATGGAGAGAGCTCCGGAGCAGGCTGGAGGATTCTGTGTTGTTATTATTGTGGCTTCACGATCAGCTTTAAATTCCTGCCTCTCACCTCCCCAGGGCCTGTGAGCGGCCCCCAGAACACGCTTGAACTTAGCACTTTCTCTCTGCCTCTACTTACCCTCTCTTTCTCAAGATGTGGCAGGGTGGGGACACGGGCCCAGACTAAGGGTCCTGGGGGGGCGGCTCAGCCTGGGGGCTTTTCCAGGCAGTCCTGGCTCTGCAGCCTTTTGAAACTGGCCAGATGAGAGTTCGTGAAGAGCTGGGGAACCCCAGACCTTCATCCCACTCCTGTGGGCCTTGCTGTGTCCGCCTCTCACCCATCTGAAGCCACAGGACAGCCCTATGGGCACCCCTTCGCCCATGGCACATCCAAACTCCCTAAAGGATCTGGGGTTGGGGGTGGGAGGAGAACATAGGGGAAGAGCCCAACAGCGGCCACCTCCCTACCTGATCCCACCTTGTGGCATTTTAAAGTCCCCAGTCCTTGGTCTCTAAACCTCTACCCCTGCCTCACGGCTCATAGGAAACTGTCATAGCCACTAAGTGACCTAGCACAGATTTGACCCTAGACTCGTGGCTCCTAACCACGTGTAATAAATATGCACCCCCCCCCGCCCCCATATAGCTCCCTGCAACCCCGCAAGATGGCTGCCTTTATCTCCCCGTTTTCCAGGAGAGTAAGTGGAGGCCGTGACCTGCCAAGTTCAGGTCAGACAGAAGCCTACCTGAGCTCCACGATAGGTCTCCAGGCCGCCCTTTCTCTCACCGCTCCCATGTTTCTAGCTTGATAACACTGTCCTCTCTGTCATCCTCAGAGAAAGATCCATGTAGATCTTTAGCTCCTGGTTTTCTAGGACGGAAGGCAGTGGTGTGCTGGCAAATAATGAACAACAGGGGTAAAGGGCGCTGGGGATGGTATTTGTTAATATCTAGGATGTAAATGTTCCTATATGGTTGATTTCAAGCTGCCAACTCCGCAAGCTTGCAGCTGGGATGCGGCGACCCCAGTACTTTTGTCCAATATTTTTACCACACCGATGCAGCAGACATCTGACCTCAAGAGCATAGATTATAGTAAAATGGAGTAAAATAATTAGGAAGTGATGAGTTTGAATATTTATTACCATTTAAAAATATTTCTTTTTAAGCTTATACAATTTAATTTTTTCAAGATTTTATTTTTAATCCGGGCGCCTGGGTGGCTCAGTCGTTGAGCGTCTCCCTTCGGCTTAGGTCGTGATCCTAAGGTCCTGGGATCGAGCCCCACATCGGGCTCCCTGCTCGGTGGGAAGCCTGCTTCTCCCTCTCACCCTCCCCCTGCTTGTGTTCCCTCTCTCACTGTGTCTCTCTCTGTCAAATAAAAAAAATAAAATCTTAAAAAAAAAAGATTTTATTTTTAAGTAATCTCTACACCCAATGTGGGGCTTGAACCTGTAACCCTGAGGTCAAGAGTCACATGGTCCACTGAGCCAGCCAGGTGCCCTCAAATTTAATTTTTTAAAAAGATGTTATTTATTTATTAGGAGAGAGAGTGATCACGAGCAGGGGAAGGCAGAGGGAGAGGGAGAGGCAGACTCTCCTCTGAGCAGGGAGCCCAACGCAGGACTCTATCCCAGAACCCTGGGGTATTGACATGAGCCTAAGCAGATGCTTAACCTACTGAGCCACCCAGGTGCCCCTAAAATTTAATTTTTTTTCTAAAATTTAATTTTTAATAGTGGCTGTGTTTAATAGCCAGTTGGAAAAACTGATAATTTATCCATCTGCTCCTAGGAATGGGTACCAGGGCTCCCGTGATCATAGGTTTCAAAGACATTCCAAACCATCCAGCCCAACTCTTTGACAGTCTGGGAAACTGAGGCCTGTGGAGGGTGGACAGAGGCCCATGGAGGCCAGGCAGTGTGGAACCCAGATCTCCACGCTTGGGGGGAGGGGATGGAGTGGGAGTGACCCTGGCATCCTCAATCAGGCCTGAGAAATGGGTCCCAAATGGGTCCAGCCTTCTGGAACACAGTTTGGCAGAATCTCCGAAAACTGTAACTTGTGTGTCCCCTCAGCCTTCAGCCCCTCGGAGCTCCTTGCCCAGCTCTGTAAAGATCTGTATGTTCCATAGGTGCCTATAACAAAAACCCAAGAGGAAACCCCGCAAATGTCCATCAGCCTGAGCCCTAGCGAATGAATCCATATTCAGTGAAATACCAGGCAGCCAAAACCCGAGAAAAAGCTGAAATTATCTATGCTGCTGTGGACAGATGTCTGGGACCCAGCCTTGGGTGCGCCAACAACAGTAACTCCATTTCTGTCAGAATGAAATCGTACCAGGGCACGGGGCCATGGGGACAATCCCGACGTCCCTGTTCTCCAGCACAAGCTTTTTCTAGGGAATTGTCTCTGAAAGTGTCTTTAAGACCCTTTTTTTGCCACGTTGGAATATTTTTTTTTTCTTTAAAGGGCAAACATGTAAGATTTTTTTTTAAAGATTTTATGTATTTACTTGACAGAGAGATCACAAGTAGGCAGAGAGGCAGGCAGAGAGACAGGGGGAAGCAGGCTCCCCTCTGAGCAGAGACCCTGATGTGGGGCTCGATCCCAGGACCCCGAGATCATGACCTGAGCCGAAGGCAGAGGCTTTAACCCACTGAGCCACCCAGGCGCCCCAACATTTAAGATATCTAAATAGCAATTATACTGTCACTTCAGTCTATTCCTCAAAGAAAACTCATAAGAAGGGGAGAAAAATCACTTACCAAGTTCCTTCATTAATATAGGCATTGTTAGGTGGGCTGCCCATTAGTTTTTGTCTGGCCCTGTTTTTGTTTTTTTTTTTAAGATTTTACTTATTTATTTGTCAGAGACAGCATAAGCAGGGGGAGCAGGAGACTCCTCGCTGAGCAGACAGCCCGATGTGGGACTCGATCCCAGGACTTGGGGATCATGATCCGAGCTGAGGGCAGATGCCTAACCGACTGAGCCACCCAGGCGTCCCTTTTGTCTAGCTCTTGAAGGTAATTTTAATGAAGATGGATCAACATTTGGGAGTCTTGGGTACCCTTCTTACGACCCAGAAGGTTTCTATGTTGTCATGTAGACTCCATAACCGTCCCCTTGTGGTTCCGGAACATTCTTTCCCTTGGATGTGCCATCCCGTCGTTTGTCTAACGAATCCCTGATTGTTGAATATTTAGGTGATTTCCCCGTTGAGGCTAGTTATAAATACCACCGCCGTGCACGTTTTTGGTACATGCACCTCTTCCTGTATTTTGGAGCATTTCACTTGGACAGAGTCCCAGAAGTGGGGGTGCTGGGATTTGAGGCCCGTGCTGGGTGGCTGGGATCAAAGAGTGTTTCCAAAGTGTGGACAGGCCTGTGCTGGAGGATGGGGCAGAGGGACGTTGGAGCCCCATGCTGCCCACAACCTGTGTGGGGATCTGGGCCTCTCGGGAGAGGGGGGCGAGTGACACAGGACAAACCACAGATACCCATCTCTTAGAGCCCACATTTCAGGGCAGCTTCTCATTTACCAGGAGGCAAAGAGGAACTGTGTGAGCCAGGAGCAGACGTGTCCCTGGGGATGGTGGGGACACGGCCATTGAGATTCTGTCTCCTCTCAGCCAGATGGAGAGTGACTCTAAGCCCTAGCTCTAGCCCTGGCTCTGGGACATCAGCCCTGGAGGCTGAAGAGGACCATCCTCCAGGGCCGAGCCGACTTCATACCTGGGACTGGGATGGGGGTGAAGAGACAAACGTCCCCGCTGACATTGACCTAGCCCCTACTCTTGGCCACACCCCACTCTAGACCTGATGTGTACCATCAGACTTAACCTTCACAAAAGCCCAGTGACGTGGACACTCCCGTCTCCCCCACGTCACAGCTGAGGAGACTGGGGCACAGGCAGGTGAAGAAATTCGCCCAAGTAACAGCCCAGGAATGAGAAGCTGAGGCTTGCGCCCTGGGTCTAACCACCGCCCCATTCTGCTTGAGGGGAGATGAGATTTGGTCCCCTTCTTGCCCCAACGCTGACCCTCCCAGCTAGAGTGCCACCGGATCGGTCCTGACAAGAATTTCACAACAGGGCTCTGAAGGTTGAACAGAAGTTGACCAAGAGGTCGAGGAAAGGAAGACCATTGGTCTGGGAGAGAGCCGGGCAGCTGCAGGGAATGAGGTGCATTTGGAGGGGAGCTCACCTCTCCCCAGTGGGCGTAAGCTCTCACGAGAGCAGCAGTCAGTCCTGAGCCTCCTCCTGCGTCACGAGCCTGCGGAGGGCTGCCCCCATGTCATCCGACCAACCTTCGCAGCAACTCGACGAGGAAGCGATTGTGATTGCCATCGTCCCCATTGTACGGATAATAACACTGAGGCATGGAAAGGAAGCTGGAAGATGGCAGAATCAGGATCTGAACCTTGGCACCCATCAGATCACGGTGCTTTTTTTTTTTTTTTAAGATTATTTATTTGAGGCAGAAAGAGAGCACGTGAGCAGAGGGAGAGGGAGAAGCAGACTCCCTGCTGAGCAGGGAGCCCAATGCGGGGTTCTATCCTGGGACCCTGGGATCATGACCTGAGCCGATGGCAGATGCTTAACTGACTGAGCCACCCAGGCACCCCAGATCTCTGCACTTTTTAATCCCATGTTAGGTGGTGGAGCGTAGATTCGACCCCACGGGCACCGAGGAGCCACAGGGAAGACCGAGAAGGGAGCCTTGAGGGCTCTCTGTGGGGGGGCCGAGCTGGGAGCTGGGACATCTGGGAGGCTATATGGGGACCCTGAAAGGAGCAAAGGGTGGATGGATATCTGGGTGACTGAAGAAGGGAAAAAGCAGAGAAAGCCTGTGGGAAAGGCTCTGCTGGTATTACGAAGTAATCACAGCCACTGTGTTCGGAACGCTTACTGGGTACCAGGCTGACACACAGCTACACGCCAGAGCCGGATCGCCCGGCAGCAAATACAGACCCTGATTCATAATAGCTGGGCAACCTCGGGGAAATTCTTGTGCCTCGCGGATCTTGTCTCCCCAGGCGTCGGTGGCTACAGTAACAGTACCCACCTGTCGGGCCGCTGCGAGAATCAAATGAATGAACTCACGTCAAGCCTCGAAACAGTACCTGGGTCTCAGTAAGCATGATGGAAGCTGTTTTGCGAATGGGGAAACTGAGGCTCGGAGAAGTTAGGCTTTTGCTCAAGGTGACCATTGTTTTGAGCGGTAGAGCTGGGATCTGACCCAGGTCGTCTGGCTCTCGAGTTGCTTTCCCTGACTGTTATTCTCTGTGGCCTTTCAGGGTGCTGGGGTGGCCAGGCGGAAAGCCCCAAGGTGGCTCTGTGCTCCTGGGTGGGGGCGGAGGAGGAAGGGGACAGAGGTGGGGAGGCGGCTCCTAGGTCTCTCATTCGGGGCCGGGTCACCCAGGCCCCTAGCGGCGCCTCCTCCAACTCGGGTCCCGGGAGGCCCTGGCGTTTCCCTTGGTGCCAGGGGATTGTTTTCAGCTCTGTCTGGGCCCGCCTCCGGCTCCGGGAGACAGGCCCGGGCGTCACACTCCCTCCTGTCTCCCCATTCTCGTCTGCGGGGTGGGGGCAGCCAGGATTCGAAAAGGCCCCAAAATAAATGGACCTCTTATCTGATCTCCCAGCCTGGCCCGTTATCTGATCATTACATAATGGCCAGGCCCGTGGCCTCTCCCGCTGACGGCATGGAGGAGGTGGCCCCCGGCGGCCCAGGCAATCCAGGAGGAACTAGGGTTCCTGGAAGTCTGGGGAGGGGGCAGGGAAAGTCCGAAGGAAAGGAGGAAGGCACTGCGCTAATATGCAGGCCAGACCCTGGGTCATGTGGAGAGAGGGGGGTCTGAGGCCCAGCCTGGTCAGCTGTGTGCTGTGTGACTCTGGCATGTCCCACCTCTCCGGGCCTCAGTCTCCCCATCTGTGTAGGAAGGGTTTGGACCAGGTAGCAGCCAAGAAGTCTGCGTTCACTGATAGGAAAAGGGAGAGAGAGGGTGGGGAGCACTGAGGGGCTTAGTGGGTCAACAGGGGTTGGGACAGCAGGAGACGGTGTCAGCCCTTTCGTCTGCTGGGATGAGGGGGTCTGCTGGCCTGGGACACCAGTGACCCCCCTGCCAGAGGTCCCTCACCTGCAGACGCCCATCCCACCACTTCACCCCTACCCCCTAAGACTGTTCATTCTTCTCCAAGGACTGAAGTCAGTCAAATAATCGTAACCCACAGAACCACCATACGCCCTCTTCTCAGGGAGTCCTCCTAACAACCTCTGGGTTATGTGGGTGCTGTCCTCTCACAGATGAGGAAACTGAAGCCCAAAGGGGGGAAATCGTTCACCAAAGCCACATAGCTAGTAGTGTGGGCCCGAGATTCAAACCTAGGTCGGCCTGGCTCCAGGGACCTTGCCTTGAATCAAATGCGGTATGACACTTGCACTGTGACCCTAGCACACAGGACAGGGCCGGGGTGAGGACTTACAAGGCCCAGCATTGCCAAACGTCCTTGTCTTGAACTTATCCCTCCTGAGGTGCCGCTGGCGGGTGGTGTGGCCGTAGCCGAGGACGGCCATCTTAAGTCCTTCTCTGACCTCTGGGGTTCCTGAGCCCAGCAAGGCTGGCTTAGGAGAAAGACGGGCCCGATAGCCTGGGATTCGGAAGAAGCCTCCCTACCCCCTCTTCTGAGCTGGCGACGGCTGGACGTGCGGCCAGCCCCTCCGCGCCCATCTTTGATCTCCAAGAAAACAGGAAGTGAGCGCGACAAGATGGAGACAAACTTCCAAACAGTCTCCCCTTCTCTGTCCTCCTGCCCTCCTCCGGAGCCCCCCCTTCCTCGGCACATTCCTTAGGACGAGGTGTAGGGGCCTCATTTCCTCTTCCTCCTCTGCCGGGTCGGGGTGAAATTCCATTCCCTTCCCTCAGGACCTGTGTTTCCGGGCAGCCCAGGAGCAGGCTCCCGTGGCCCAGGCCTCCTCCCACAGCTGCCCGGCGACTCTCAACCCTCCTTGGCCCCATTCCTCCCAGCCTCCTCAAGGCGCAGGAGGGGAACTTTTCCGCTCCTGATCTGAGCTCTCGTCTCCCTTGGGAGTGAACTGGCCGGAGGCTCGGGTGTGTGTACCTGTGAACCCAGCCCCACAGCTAGGGCTGCCCGAAGTAGCAAATTAAAATACAGGATGCCCTGTTCGATTTGAGTGTAGGATACACAGTGAAAAAAATTTCAGTATAAGTATGTCCCATGCAATAGTTAGGATATACTTTAAAAAATTAATCGTTTTTTTTTATTTATTCAAATTTAACCGGGTATCCTGCATTTTGTATTACTGCATTTTCTATTTTATCCTGCATTTTATCCGTCAACCCGCCCCGAGTCGCCCCGTGACCTCGGGTGGGACACTTTTCCTTCCTGAGCCTTAGTTTCTCCATCTGTGGAGTGGACAGAACGATATCCACCTTGTAGGGTAGCTCCGGGATGCAGAAAGCCCTAAGCCAGTGCCGAACGCGAGGCATTCAGAACGTGGGAGCGATTGTCACCCCTTATTCTCACCCGGGGCTCCCTCTGGCTGTGTTTCTCCAACAGGTCTCGCAGAAACAGTCCATTGCGACCTACAGCCTGTGGATGCCGAGGTGACATACGTTACAAGTCAAGTTTCTAAGGGCTGCATGGCTCAGGTCCCCAATGCCACCCTCGAAGTTCACGTCCTCTTCTTGGAATCCTCAAGGGTGAGTGCCTGGTGGCAGGGCTGGGGTTGGGGTCCCAGAGAAAGGCCCAGGGCCAGTGAGATGAGGGGAGCCTTCTTCGTGGCTGTCCCTGGAGCAGCGAGCTGCGTCCTCACCAGGGTCCCCGCCAGGAGGGAGACATGGGCATCTCACAGGGCCAGTAAGGGATGGCATTCCTGGGGCCAGCATCACGGAGGTCTTCTGGATGCCTCAAGTGCCAGGTGGGAAGGGCTGGGTGGGGCCAGGGACAGAGTGGAGAAGAGCCAGGTGAGCTGTCACCTCTGCACCTGCCGCGATGGGGGGAGCTTGCGGCTTCTCGGCGGACTGAAGCCTCCCACGGGCCTATCTCTCTGAGTCTGTTATTAGCTGCACTTTTCGGAGGAGGAAGCTGAGGCAGGCCTAGAGAGGTGAAGCCACATGCCCAAGGCCAGAGTTTGCACTAGATTCTGGGAGACCCCAAGCTAGGCTGTCCCCTGGCTCCCCAGCAGATCTGGGTTCTTGCAGCGTCTGGCCTGCCTGGGCTGGTGGCCGCACCTGGCTTGTGTGGCCTCAGTTCCTGATAGCGATTCAGCGGTGTCAGCTCAGGAAGCTTTGTGGCCAGGCTGCTCCTGAAACTGTTGAGTTGCCCTGCGTTTGTGCGGTGATAAGACGGTGCCCAGACCACCAATATCGAGGGGGGCCTGCCCCCCACCGCCCTGCCTGCCACCAGGACTGTGGGCCTCGATAATCCCCGAACTGAGATAGTGCCAGACGCACGTTATATGGTTTCCAAAGCCATTGTAATTTTTCTCAAGCTCATTTTGTTTGTTCTGCTG
>CM052892.1:5865365-5982748 GCA_028534135.1 Potos flavus
TGCCTCACCCTCAATCCATGTTCCACCCCCATTTTACAGATGGTGACCCTGAGAGTCAGACTGGGTAAAGGTCCCTAACCTCCTCCCGCTCTAAAGCACTGCCCCAGCCCTCCCATCGTGGGGGCTGAGCTCCTCACCCAGGCGCTCATCACGTTGCCCCCTTATTTAAATCCTCCATTCTAGGTGGACCTTTCTATGGTATCTGCCTATTGCCACTGCCAGGCAGTCCCCCTTAGTATCTAGCCTGAAGCCCTTCCTTAGGCTGCTGTTGCTTCAGAGCAAGGCCCCTGGCTTCGAAGAAGGAATGCAAAGGAGTCTGGGGCCCCAACAGCTTCCTCTGAATCCTCTGGCTTCCACGGCACACCTCTTCCAGGAAGTCTTCCCTGTTTCCTTCCGCAGGCCCACCAGGGTCTCCCCTGGAGGCCTGGGCAGCAGAGGCAGTGAGCTTCCAGAACCACCCACATTCCCCTCCGTGTCCATCCAGAGCCCTGTCTTGTTCCCTCCTATTCAATAACATCCTCTGTCTTCTGTTGCTTCAAGTGACTTGATGCATGACTAGTTTCTGGATGATAAGATCCCCAGGGCAGGGACGATCCCTGCTAGTCTTTCGTTCATTCATTTACTCATCTGTTCCTTCCTTCCTCCCTTGTGCAGGGAGCACCCGCGGTGTGCTAGGTCTGTGGGTAATACTGACATGTCAGGAAAGTCAAGTGTTTCTCAGCGCCCACTATGTGTCCGGCCCCACGCGGGGATGGGCAGGGCAGACGCTGTGCCACAGACCCTGGCCACGTGATGTCCCAAGTGTGGGTTGTATGAGTAAGACTGTGGCGGGGCGGGGAGGTGATGTTCGGACAGTGGGATAAACAAGGCCGCGTCACTGTCCAGCACCAGGTATGGAAGGGCGATGAGAGGTCTGGCTCTGGGCGGGAGGCTGATGAGGGGGCTCTGGGCTGCCTCCAGATCCATCAGCCTCAGCATTCTCAGCCCTGCCTCCTCCCCTCAGCCAACTGGCTGTCTCCCCAAATTACCTCCGAACCTCCTGAACGGGACAGAGGGGGCTCAGGCCCAGGAGCAGCACCCTGAGCCCCCCTGTGTCTCTCCAGAACCCCACACTGATCTTCCAAGGGCACCCAGGAGTGAACGCCACACAGCTGCCCCCCTTCACCACCCAGAACGAGTTCCTCGACTGGGCAAAAACGAAGGGCCCCATCGCCTCTGTCGCTGAGCTGAATGACCCTCAAAGCGTCCTCCTCCGTCTGCACCAAGGTCAGCTTCCCCCACAGCCTCTATGGACTCAGGACTCAGCTCTGAAGAAATGTGAATTCCTCTGGCCCATTTCTCAGATGTGGACTCTAAGCCTCCAAAATGAGATGTGATTTGCCCCAGGTCACATATAACAAGTCAATGCTCTATTGGGACAGTAATTTTTGGCCTAGAAAGCCACGCTTTTATTTATTGTAAACCTACTATGTGCTCAGTCCTATGCTAGGAATTTGGGGACTCTGCACAGACAGACCCAGATCCTGCTGTCCTGGAGCCAACACTAGTGAGGAGATGGCAGTAAATACGTACACAGACGAATAAATTCCATAATTTTGAAATAGTTTAATAATTATAATTCCATATAATATCGCAGGGCTGGACCCCTAACAGGTGCCATGGATTCATGCCTTTATTTACCCTGTGTCCACGGATAAGGAAGCGGGGGGGGGGGTGTCTTGCCCCCAGTCACTTGGCAGTAAGTGGGGGAGGGGAGATTTGAATTCCGGTCCTCCCAGGCACCCCACTTCTTTGCTGCTCCATAGTGCCCAGCCCCCCTTTACTGTGGGTGAGGGAGGGCCTCTGTATTAGTGCCCGGCTTTTCAGGGAGGGAATTGAGGTGCGCTTGTCCCCACAGCCCCGAGGGCACCGTCCTCCTGCAATCTGGAACCTCTCATGGACATGGGCCACACTCTCGAATGGAGCCCGCTCACCCCTGCCTCTGTCCGGGGCTGCCGTTTGGAAGGTGTGCCTGGCCACAAGGAAGCGCACATCGTGAGGGTCCTGCCAGGCACCGAGGCCTGGTAAGGGTTCCCGCTCCCCCCGCCCCCCCTCCTGCCCTCCTCCCCCCACTACCCTGCCCCCACATCAAGCCCTGCCCATCCCTGGCCAGGTAAGCATGTAGTTGCCGGCCACCTTGCCTCTGGGGCCCGCCCTTGTGGGCCAAGCCCCGCCCACTCCCACGCCCCCTTCCCCAGGCCTACGGTGACCAGGTCAAAGCGCTCAGCGGCTGCCCGCTGACCCCGGGCCTTGTCCCCTCCCGACCAGTCTCCATCAGGCCCCGCCCAACCGCGCATCCCTGCCCCACGCTGACTCCGGGGTCTGTCTCCCCGCAGGCCCAGGACGGTGACCGTGAAGGTGGAGCTGCGTTGTGCTTCAGGGGATCCCGACGCTGTGCTTATCCTGCAAGGTCCACCCTATGTGTCCTGGCTCATCGACGCCAACCACAACATGCAGATCTGGGTGAGTCTTGCTCTGCGACCCAGACAGCCCTGCGCAGTCCTGGCCAAGGCTCTCCAGAGAGAAAACCCCAACTCCCTGCATCAGCACCCCAGCCCTGAGCCCTTCCACATCCACTCCCTTCCTCTCTGTGCCAGCTATTCTTCCTTCAGACCTTCACTCAGATGGTACCTCCTCCAGGAAGCCTTCCATCATCCCCTAGGAAGACCCCTACCCCAGCCCAATGGGTCAGGGAAGATTTCCGGAGAGGGGAACCCCAAGCTGATTTGAAGGACAAACAGGAGCCAGTAGATGAGGGGAGGTGGCCCAGGGGGAGGAAACAGTAGGAGCAAAGGAGCGAGTGGCACTGAGGCCTGGCATAACCCTGGCTGGCCGACGGCGCCCCTGCCGGGCTGCGTGCCCCCTGACTGTGTCTGTGGCTCTCTGCTCTGTCATTAGACCACTGGTGAATACTCCTTCAAGATCTTTCCGGAAAAGAACATCCGTGGCTTCGTGCTCCCGGATACACCCCAAGGCTTGCTGGGGGAGGCCTGGAGACTCAACGCCAGTGTGGTAGCGTCCTTTGTGGAGCTCCCTCTGGCCAGTGTTGTCTCATTGCAGGCCCACAGCTGTGGTGAGCACCCTCTTCCCTTCCCTTGCCCTCTCCTGGGATCAGTGGCCGCGGCACCGCTGTGAGCAGGGTGCTTGCGGCAGCCGGAGGGAGCCCTGTCTTCCCCATCCGCAGGCGAGGACAGTGAAAGTGGGTAGTTACAGAAGCACGTGGGGCCCGGTGCCCAGGGAGCGCTCTGTGACTTGCCTGCCGGCCTCTGCTGCCCTGCAGGTGGTGGGCTGCAGACCTCTCCCCCACCCGTCCGGACCACCCCTCCCAAGGAGACCTGCAACCCAGAGCTGCTCCTGTCCCTGATCCAGCCCAAGTGCTCCGAAGACGTCATGACTGTGGTGCTCAAGAAAGAGCTCATCTCGGTAAGGGAACCCCTGGGAACGTCGGTAGCCGGTCCTTCCTTTAGGCCAAGAGTCTGGGGATCCTGACCCAGGCAGGGAGACAAATCCCATCCCTCTGCAAGCCTCAGTTTTTCCACTTGTGAAATGGGCTTGATAATGGCACCTGCCACGCAGGAAGAATTAAATGAGGTCTGACACGCTGAGCCAGATGTGGTGCATAGTAAAGGGCTCAATAAACAGGTACCAGTCATCATTAATGAATCCTAAATGCAGGCTGAGCCGGGCGGGCACTTAACACAATATCTATATAGTATGACCGCTACCTAAGAATAACACCGGATTTTTTTAAATGTGAAAAATTAGAAAAGAAAATCTCAACCTTCCTGCCCAAAGACGGTGACTACCAACATTTCAGTGTGTTTCTTTCTGGAATGTGTTCTCCGTATATTTCTTATATGGTGTCATCATCTCCAATGCACTTGTCTGTCTCCGGCTATATTCACTTACTGTATTTTTAGAACTTTGACATATGTACTTAATGTCGCTTTAATAAGCACAAATTATTCCATCATATTGGCATGCCATAATTAACTCCTCCCTTGTTAGACATTGAAGTTGCTTCCGATTATGCAACATTATAAATACGCAGAAAATATCACCATGCATTCTTTATGTAGGATTGTTTTCTTAGGCTAGATTTCCACATTAAGTGAGATTGCTGGGTCAGAATGCATGAATATGCTGCAAGTTTTCATATATGTTGCCAATCCACTTTCCAAAAGATGATTCCAATTTTCACTGCCAATTTAGAACAGCACTTTGACTCTCTCGACTATTATTTGTTTAAAAGAAAATCCTTTGCCGGGGTGCCTGGCTGACTCAGTGGGTGGAGCATGAGACCCTAGATCTTGGGATCCTGAGTTCAAGCCCCACATTGGGCACAGAGCTTGCTTAAAAAATAAAAATAAAAAAATAATAGAATCTAAAAAATTTGTAAAAAACCTTTGCCAATGTGAGAGGTGGGACATGGTGTTCTTTTTCAATTTATAATTCTTTGATTAGTAGTGAGAGTGGACATGACTCCCTGTGACTTATAGTAACCTAAGGCTCTTTATCAATGCAGCTCAGTATTTTTCTTGATTTTTATAAGCATTTTACATAATGAAAAAAAAAGCTGGGGGCCCTTTGTCCACCATTCTTATTTGAAATAATTTCTCTTTGTTATAGTTTCTAAATTTTGGCTACAGTGATTTTTGTGTTTGGGGACATTTTAAAATATTTGCCCATCCTAGCTGCCCATCTTCCCCCGTGTGATTTCTTCTGGCCTGAGGCCGGAAATCTCAGCCAGAGCCTGGACAAATCACCCATGATCTCAGGGATCTTTAGAATGACACTTAAATGTCATTCTAAAGTGCACTCTAAAAGTGCACGTGGAAGTTTTGGGGGGTGCGGGGTACAGGGGCAATATGGAGTGCCACCTGTCTGCTACCCACCTCTTCTCCCCCTCTACCTTCATCTGGCCCAGCAGGTTCCAGGAGGGGCAGGAATTAGTGCAGGGACAGCACTGGCTGGCATGATTGCTGCCCAGTCCAAATACAAACAAAACAAAACAAAACTGCCCATTTTCTCTGAGTACAACCTCTATATAGAAGAAAATACAAAGAAAAGGGTCTGAACAGAATTACCCCAACATGGACCGTTCTCTGCCCTCTCATTGGCTTAAGAAATGTGGTCAGGGTGCCGAGTTTGGATTCCAGGCCTATGTGTCACTGGGGCTTCACCCACAGTCATTTTTATTTGGTGGGCTGCTATCTCCTCTGGTGGTTGTGGGCGCCTGAGAAGTAGCAGTCGGGGGGGTGGGCATTCTGGAGGAGGAGATGTGAGTTAGCTGGGTTCAAGTGGGACCTCCAACAGCTCACTCAACTCAAAGATGCTTAGATTCTTTGATCCTAAGGGCGTGACTGAAAAACTGTAAGATTAATTCTTCTAAGACAGGAGATGTTAAACTGCCTGTTTTTGTAAATAAAGTTTTATTAGCACATAGCCACACCCATTCATTTACATATGTTCTATAGCTGCTTTCAGGCTATGATGGCAAAGCTGGGTAATTGCAGAGACCACATCGCCCACAAAACCTAACAGATTCACCATCCGGCCCTTTATCAGAAAAATTTGCCAACTCCGTCTGGGTCTAAGAGTCTAGGATTCTTTCTTTCTTTTTTTTTTTTTAATGTATTTATCTGAGAGAGTGAGAGCGAGAGCAAGAGAGCAGGGCGGGGAACAGAGGGAGAGGTAGACTCCTCGCCCTGAGCAGGAAGCTGGATGTGGGGCTCCATCCGGGGACTCCAGGATCATGACCTGAGTGAGCCAAAGGCAGACACCTAACCCGACTGAGCCACCCAGGCGCCCCAGAGTCTAGGGTTCTGAGACTGGATTATGCTGGTGGGATCTCCATGCCCCTGGGGCTGTGGGCAGTGGTTATATGTAGAACTCAAATGAATGTTTTTAATACATCTGCATTTATTCTAATTACATACATTAGGAGAAAAGTAGCAAATCAAGCTCATGATGTCACAGATAATATTGCTTAGGACAAGGTTAAGTACAAAAGTGAGTGTAGTTCAGGAAAAGTATTGTCTTAAATGGTGAAGTCTGAGATCTAACAAAAACGAAGAGGAGAGGAGAGGAATGGCTGTGATTCCGGAACCCTGAGTTTTGTCAGTTCTCGGTGCTGGGGTGTGAGGTACAGGCCCCAGAGAGCCCCACGCCTCCTGACGGTGACCCTCCACTCCAACCCTGGCCCAGACTCTGAGGTGCAGCATCACAAGCCTGACCTTCTCGGACCCCAGCTGCCAGGCTGAGGACAGAGATGACCAGCTTGTCCTGCGCAGCGCCTACTCCAACTGTGGCATGAAAGTGACGGAAAACATGGTCCGGAACGAGGTAAGAACAAGGGCGGGCAGGGAAGGTATCGGCCAGCTTAGCTGTGGTGCCTCCCTGACCTTCCAGGCCAATGGGCCTTTGGGAGAGGCGGGTGTGGTGCTCAGTAGGAAGACAGGCTTAGAAGCCATTGGTTGCCTCAGTCCCCCAATCCACGAAATGGGCGTGTTGGGTGGGATCCCCACTGGGGTACTTTCTGGCTCTGACCTGCTCCTTGGCTCTTCTCCTGCAGGTGATCGTCAACCTCTTGTCAAGCTCATCACCGCAGTGGGTGAGATGGATGGTTACCATGCTAACCCATCTGGTTCAGGGTCCTGGGACTCCTTCCCGACCTGGGAGGGGAGCAGGCCTCAGGAAACTCAGGCCCTGATCCTGGCAGGCCATGTTAGCTTCAGGGTGCCTCAGTTTCCCCTTCTGTACAATCAGAGCAGCACCGTTTTGGGTTACATTCTCCACCTCTCAAGCCAGAAAGTTCTAGTACATACTAGCTGTGTGGCCTTGTGCAAGCCAATTAAGCCAATTAAGCCCCAAAGATCCTATCTATAAACAGGGGCCTAAGAATGGATCTCCTGATATGACACTTGGGAAAGCATTCACCCAGGCCTGGCACAGAGCAAGTTCTTGATGAAGATTAGCTTGTTTTTTTTTTTAAAGGAGGGTCAGGCAGCCACTCGGGACCACCGCTCATGCCCCCACCCCTACCCCTTACCTTCCTGCCCGGGGCGGGGGGGGGGGGGCTCTCCCAGACTGACCACGCCCCCCTGTCTCCCACAGAGGAAGGTGCACTGCATCGACATGGAGCGCCTCTCCTTCCAGATGGGCCTGTACCTCAGCCCACACTTCCTCCAGGTCTCCAGCACCATCGAGCTGGGGCAGCAGGGCTTCGTGCAGGTACTGGACTTGACCTCTCAGGCCTGCCCGCTCTTGGGATTCCCAGAGCCCTTCTTTGCACTGAACTCCCCAGAGGAAGGAGGGAGCCAGCAGGGTGCGTGGCAGAGGGGAGGGGCCGCTCAGAGACACTGGGGAGAATGTCCCCTCCTCATTTGCCCTAGGCAGACCCGGGACTGTCCTTCCACTGCCAGGGTGGAGCCCCAGAATGAATCTAGTGTATTTCCCAAGGGTAGCATTGAGTAACTGACCGTGCCCTGTCACTCTTACCTACCCACGTAGGTGAGCATGTCCCCACCGATCCCGGAGCTCATGCTCCAGCTGGACAGCTGCCACCTGGATTTGGGGCCTGATGCAGACACCGTGGAACTCATCCAAAGCCAGAGCGCCAAGGGCAGCTGTGTGAGCCTGCTGTCCCCAGGCCCTGGTGGGGACCTGCGCTTCAGCTTCCTCCTCCGTGGCTACATGGTGCCCACGCCCACGACTGGCACCCTCAGCTGCACCATAGCCCTGCGTTCGAGGACTTTGTCCCCGGTGAGTGGGGCCCCAGCTTCAAGGGTGGCTTTGGGTCTAGTGTTTCCAGGAAGGGATGTGACAGCCCATGATGTGGGACCAGCTGGTAAGGGGCAGAACCTCAGACTGGTGTGTGGCTTCTGGTGACCAAGGCTACTCCTTCGGCCACCCTCCAGCCTTCTGATAGCTTTGCTGTGTATTGGACATTAGTATCCAATCCTTCCTTCCACTATCCATCCTTCCTTGTTTCCATCAATCCTCCCATCCATCCTTCCTTCCTTTTTCCTCCTTCCATCCTTCCTTCCTTCCATCCATCCACCCACCCATCCATTCATCCTTCCTTCCTTTTCTTCCATCCATCCTTCCACTATCCATCCATCCATCCACCCATCTATCCTTCCATCCACTCATCCTTTGCATCCATCCTTCCATCCTTTGTGCATTTCTTCCATGCATCCTTACACTCTTCCTTTCACCCGTCCATGCATCCTTCCCCCTTCCATCTATCCATCCTTCCACCTGTTTATCCTTCCATTCATCCCCCTACCATCCATCCTTCCTTCTATCCTGCCTTCTACCATCCCACCCAGTCATCCATTCATTAGTTGAGACTTCTCACCATCCCACCCGGTCATCCATCGATCCATCCACCCAGGAATCCATGCACTCACCCATCTTTCCACATAGTAGTCACCAATGTCACTGCATTAAACAGGAGATCTTAGCGAAGGGGGTTAAGATAAAGGACACAAACTTCTGATTTTCTCCTGCACCATCCAGTGGGGAATCTGTCCTCAGGCACAAAGCCCTGGACACACATCCCCAGGTCCTGGCACACAGAACAGTCTCCAGGATGAGAAACTTTTCCGGTTCTATGAAGCTAGGCAAGCCTCTGGGGCCACTCCTGAATGGGCCACCCCCACCCCAGTGACCCTCAGTGAGCAAGGGCCTCTGGGCTAACCTGGCTCATCTCTCCCAGATGTTTACAAGGGCCACAGATGCAGTGCCGAGTGCCCCACAATCCTCATGGGACTCGGGAGCCTCCCAAGGAATGTCCTAGAAGCAGCCAAGGGTTGTCCACCCACCACCCTCCCTCAGCACGGATCTCCCAGGACTTGCCCAAAGGCTGACAGCTAGAAAGTGGTGGGATGGGATCCAAAGCCAAGGCCCCAGGGCGGGTTGTGACAGGCCAAGGTCACAGAGCCAGGGCCTGGCTCCTGCAAGCTGTGCTATCCACCACTCTCTTCTCCTCCCCCAGGACACCCACAGGACTGTCTCCATGCGTCTGAACATCGTCAGCCCTGGCCTGCCTGGTGAGTCTCTCTAGGGTTCCAGTGGCTGAGGCCAGTGTGGGACCTGATGGATGGCCCGGAGTGGTGCAGCATAGACACACGCAGGGAGGACGCCAGAGAGAGCATCCCTGGGAGGGGCAGAAGGGCCCCCAGCAGCTTAGCCTAGGATCCGTGCTGTATCTTCCAGATAGCAAGCCTTTGCTCTTGACTACCCCATAGACTGGATCCCAGGCATTTAGATTTTTCCTAATCCTCGTGGTTGCCAGCTGACCTTGCCTGGGGTGGTGGGGAGTCCTGGAATTAAATGAGGCAGAAGGCATGTTGGGCCACAGCTCACTGCCAGGCAGGGCTGTGATGAACCCACCTGCTAGATGAGAAGACTGAGGTCCAGAGAAGTCAGGGTCAGTGGCCAAGCTGGGACTGACGCCCAGACCTGTGCTCCCGGCCAGCACACACGGGAGGGGGCTCGGGAGGGGGCCGCAGCACTGACTGCAGCCATCCCTCCCTCGCGTGCACAGACAAAGGCCTCGTCCTGCCCGCTGTGCTGGGCATCACCTTTGGCGCCTTCCTCATTGGGGCCCTGCTCACCGCCGCCCTCTGGTACATCTACTCGCACACACGTGAGTATCCCAGGCCCCTGCCATGAGTGCTCAGGACCCCTCTGCCACCATCTCCTGGGGGAGCCCGGGGGAGCCTCTGGGGGAGTGGGGAGCCCTGGCCGGGGCCCTGACCTCCGCCCCTGCCCCCAGGTTCCCCCGGCAAGCGGGAGCCCGTGGTGGCGGTGGCTGCCCCGGCCTCCTCAGAGAGCAGTAGCACCAACCACAGCATCGGGAGCACCCAGAGCACCCCCTGCTCCACCAGCAGCATGGCGTAGCACCCGGCCCGGAGACCTGGGGGGCCCCCAGCCAGCCCTCGCCCAGCAGGAGAGACTGAGCAGCCACCAGCTGGGAACCACTGGCCATGAACTTATCCCGGGACCCCAACCCCTCCACTCGACCAAGGATGGACCATGCCCTCTGCGCCCGCCCCTCCTGCCTCCCTCTCAGAGGCCTGCTGCCAGCGGGGGCACCAGCCTGGAACACCTTGGGGTCCCCCCGCCCCACCCCGCAGAACCTTCAAACCCAGTGGGCCCGGACTATGGCTGCCCAGGACCACGGAGAGAGAGACCACTGACCTATAAGTCCACATCGTTGTAGAAACCAAGGCCCTGTAAATTTGCACCCGGATCCAGCACCTGGTGACCTGGGCTGGGTGGGAGGGGAGAACTCAAAACAGACTCACCCAGCCCACCCAGGCCTCCCCCACGGAAACAGAAGAGGGCCGGCCCACAGCCACCTGGACCTGCTCCCAGCGGCCTCCGCCCCTGGACTGGCACGACTCTGGCAAGGGAAACAGAAGCCTAGGGGTGCCCAGCCTGGGACCAGGGGAGCCTAGCTCCTCCCCGCAACTGTCACATGGAGACCCTGAGGCAGGCATCCAATGGGAAGTGGCCCGTCTGGCCTGGACCTGCCCCTATATACTCACCACCAATAAATTAGACCATGAAATCAGTGCTGGCCTGGGCTGGGAGAAGGGGCAGGAAGCCTAAAACGGGTGGGCAGGTGACAGCTCTGGGGTCAAATCTCGAACCTGCCACTTAATTGGCTTTGTGACTGTGGGCAGGTTCCGTGGCTTGTCTGAGCCAGCCACAGTCCCCTCGCCGGTCACAAAGTCTCTGTGGGGAAGTCTGCAAATCCGTGCCCGGCCTGTGGCCAACGGACCTGAGTCCAGGGTTCTCGCTTCAGACAGGCCCCCCGAGGCTGGGGGGTGTAGGGAGGGGCTCGTCCTACCCAGTCCAGTGCCCATGTCAGCTGCAGCCCTCATGCCCGCATTTTGTGCTAAGGGAGCTAGAGATCGAGTTGCTTAAACATTGTGCCATTTCTTTTTGAAAAAGTTAAAGGCTTTAATTGACTCCGGCCATCCTCTGTCTCTGGTGGGCCCCAGGCAGGAGCCCTCTCTTCCCCAGAAGGCCACTAAGAGGTAATCTATCACAGCACCCAGCAGGACCCTAGGCCTGGCCAGGCAACTCACACAGTAAGCTGGGCCTGAGCCAGGACGCAGGCAGGGTGGCAAGGGAGGGGGGCTGCATAGTTTGGCCTACTAGGACAGCGGGAGAACGAGGAAGCCCTCTGGCTATCTCGGTCAAAAGAAAGGAGAGGCCCAAGGCACCCTAGGCTCAGACAAGAAGATGTCCCATCTCGGCCTCCCCATTCTAGCCCTCGATCTTGCTGCCCAGAGCCCAGGCCCCCGGGCCAGTCTGGACAGAATCAGAAAAGCAGATGACAAAAGGCACCTAATAGGAGTTCATGGGGAGCTGCAGGGCAGGCGTGGGAGGCCCCCACTTCCAACCCCACTGCCTGGGCTACTGGGACAAGGAAGGCTCCAGCAGCTTCAGGACGCCGCCCACCAGGTGCAGGCTGCCCGTGACCAGTACATGGATGGCGGCAGCCTCACGGAGCACGCCAGCCCCGCTGCCAGCCACAGGGTGGGCAAAGAGGCCCGAGGGGGCACTGGGTGGCTGAAAGACAGGGTCCCGGCCTTGGCTGATCCACTGCAGGGCGTGGGAGATGCAGCTAAAGACGACGGAGCTGGTGCTATGGGTGCGGGGTGGGTGGGAAGCCAGCAGCAAGGACGTGGGCTCACCAGGCTCTGGGCTGGTGGGGCCCCAGAGGTCTGGGCTGGCCTGCTCCTCATCCAGGTGGCTCCAGTGCTGTTGATGTTCAAGGCAGCGGAGCAGCACCTGGTCCAGGGTCACCATGAAGTTCTGCTGGTCTGCCAGGCACAAGGATGGGCACATCAGCCGGGGGTGGGGGGGGTGGGGAGGCGCGCTGGGAGCACCTGCTCAAGACCAAAACCAGGCCCTTTACACGCACCATCGGGCCTCACAGTGGGAGGGGCTGGGAGGAAACGCAGACGGTCCCAGAGCTGGTGGCAAGCAGGGCCAGGCAGCTTAGCTTCAAAGCGGAAGCTCTGACCCATCGAACACATCTCCCCACCCTAGCCTCACTGCCTCCAACTGTAAAGCAGGATCCAGCGCACGGGTGGGCCTAAGCAGAAATGTGGCTTCCTGGACTTTCCCCAACAGTCTGATGTGGGGCCTGGGGATCTGCATTTTCTTTTTACACTAATTCAAGTTTTTTTGAACCTGACCCACAGTAAAAAAAAAATACACTTTACGAGGGCAACGGGTGTCTGGGACAGAACCGTCATAACACAGTACCTGTTCTTCATGCAAGGCACACATATATTTTCTATTTCATTTTAAAAATGCTGGTTTAGGGCGCCTGGGTGGCTCCGACGGTTAAGCGTCTGCCTTCAGCCCCGGTCATGATCCCAGGATTCTGGGAACAAGTCCTGCATCGGGCTCTCTGCTCAGCAGAGATGCTTCTCCCTCTGCCCTTCCTCCTCCTCCCCCTGCTGTGCGTTCTGACAAATAAATAAAATCTTAAAAAAAAAAAAAAAATGGTGGTTTACACCCACTAAATTGACTGTAAAACCCTTGGTGGGTTGCAGCCTGCATTCTGAAAACCGTTTCGCCCCAGTAATTCTGTTTCAGTACCGTGATCACAATATCCACAACGTACCAAAGAGTATTTATCTATACAACAAGACAAATCTAGCTCCTACCCGGGACCTCCTGTTCCGAAGCCCCCACTGTCCCCACCAGAGCAGTCCACTGAAGGGCCTTGCGCCTCCTGCTCACACCCAGAGGCCATGCATGTCACCTCTTACCTGCGTTGCCAGCAGACGACACCTCCGTCAGGTTAGGGCAGAACACGGCATAGTCAAACTGACAGGGCTAGAAGGCCAAGAGGGAAGACTTGGTGTCAGGGTCCCAAGAGTATGCCCCCCTACCCCGACTTGCTCACAGCACCCCCCCGCACCCCCCCCACATCCCCCTCCTGGAGACGCCCCCACTCAGCTGGAGGGGTGCTGTATGAACCCAGCCACGGCACCTCAGCGGCTCGTCTACCTCAGTACACCCTGTAGGCCCGTGGCCTGGGCAGCACGGCCCACCGTACAGATGGGAACACTGAGGCTGGGTAGTGGGGGATTTGCTTAAGATCACGCGGCTACAGAACAGGCCCCAAATCCAGGCTGGGCAAAGGCTTTGTCTGGCCCATGAGAGAGATGAGCAGCTTCAGCTCCCTAGTCTGTGAAATAGGAAATGATCCTTAGGAACCACGTCGGCCCTGACAGCCCAGGGCGCCTCAACTTCCCTGAGCAGAGAGGGGCCCCTACAGGCTCGACAGCTCAGAGACTCCACAAACCATCTCTGAAACGCCATCTCGTCTAGAGTCCTGTACTAGCGGCTGAAGGGGCAGGCTAAGCGAGGCCACAGCCTCTACCTCACGCCCCTACCTGGTCCTGCCTTTAACTCTGGGCTTCAGCCTGACCCCGCAGGACGACGGCAGTGAGCTGCCTGGGGCTAGACCTCCTTATGTGCCCGGGGCCTTTATACTGAATCCTCAGTACCGATCAGGGGAGCTCATTTGAGAGTTGGAAGAAACAAAGGCCCGGGGATGAAGGCACCCCTGGGATCCCACGGCCAAAACCAGGGCTGGTGGGCCTGCTGCCCACCCCCGAGCTGGCCCCTCACCTGCAGCAGCTTCAGCAGGGCCGCGGAATCCCGGTTCCCGGTGGAGTTGAAGAGCAAGACGCGCACCTCAGGGCCGCTGGGAGAGGGGCGGAGATGGGGGCGTGGCCAGGGTACCTCCCACCCTTCTCCATGGGCCCCGCCCCGTCCTTCCTCTGGAGACGTCCCCTCCTCCCTCCTGGGCCAGTCCCAGCAGCGGCCCCCAGCGTCTGTGGCCCCGAGGCCCCTGAGGCCCCGCCGCGGCGCAGCCCCGCCCCGGAAACTCACCAGCTCGGCCTCTGGCCGTGCAGCGCCTGGCGGAACCAGCGCACGCAGGCCTGTACGCTGCTGACCGTGTGCGCGCCGTCCAGGTACCAGGTGAGCGGCCCGCGCCGTAGCGTCTGCGTCCGGCCCAGCCACTCCGTGTCCCGAAGCCCTGCAGGGGGCAAGGCAGCCGGCTCCCAACCTAGTCCTCAACTCACACACATAGCCTGCAGGGCCCCGCTGCTCTGCTGGAAGGCTGCCAGTCCTGAGCCCTCCCAGCTGATGAGCCACGCTGCCACTCACTCCTAGGCGCCAGTCACTGGGATCGGCTCTTGGGCTGCCTCCTCTGATGGAGTCTTCCGGGCAGCCCTGAGAGGGGGCTGTCATCTCTCAGTCCCATATTCCATGTAGGTGGAGAGCCCTTAGCCCAGAGATTAGGTCACAGAGCCAAGCGTGCTGGCATGTGATCTGAGATCACACAGTGGGCACACGGGAATCACTGACAAGAGGAGTTTTGCTGCTATGAGCACCTACTGTGTGCTGAAAGCTCTGGGGGAAGCAAGAAGCCTGACAATGTCTCCATTCTCCAGACCTCATGGTCTTACGACGATGACAAGAACGCCAGTAACAGCAGCTACCACTGACTGGGTGCTACCACCAGGCCCTGGCCTCAGCCCCTCAGTGATGTCACCGCATGGTGGGTCCTGTCATCACCTCATTTGGCAGGTGGGAAAACTGAGGCTCAGAGTCCATGAACTCAAAGTCAAGGAAGCTTACTGACTTCAGAGGCCTTTGTCCTGGGCACCATCTCAAACTGCCCCCTCCTCTCAAACAGGGAACTCAAAGAAACATCTGAGGGGGCCTGGCTGGGCAGGAAGGTCCGCCTCACCATGTCGCATGTGGGACGTGGGCTGGAACACGGGTGCCAGGGGCATCTGCCGTAAGACGCTGGGCCGAGACACCTTCGGCTCCCCGAGGCCTGAGGAGCAAGGGAGGGGGGAGGGGCTGCTGTGTGGACAGAGTGTGCAGGGGACCTTCAGAGGCGGGCTCCACGTGCCCCCTCCCCACATGCCCGCCCACCTACCCTGGTGGCCCTTTTGCTGCAGCCAGCAGCGAGCCAGCTGCAAGGCCAAGGCAGCGTTGGACCGCTGGTGCTCTCCCTCCAGGCCCAGGGTCAGCGGCGGCCCGCCTTCCTCCAGGGCTTCCAGTGGTGGGCACAGGTAGAGAGGACACTGCCAAGGAGACGGCAGCAGCGGATCAGGGGAGCCCTCCCTGACGCTGTGGATCCTTCCAGCTTTCCCCATCAACCAGAACCCACCAGGCCCTGCTCCAAGAACCAAATGTGCTCCAGCTGGACGAGCAGTTGCCCCTCACTGCACAGATGGGCACACTGAGGCCCAAAAGGATGACGTGCCTCCCCAGTCGGCTACCACCCCCGCCCCAGGGCCTCCAGACTCACAGAGATCTGCTGGGCACGGTCCCGCAGCACTGCCAGGGGACCATCAGGCTGGAGCACCGTGAAGGCAGGGACACCGCGCTGCGAAGGAGAGAAGAGAGAGAGTGCGATAGGTTGCTGAGGGTCCTCCATCCCTAGGTCTGGGCAGCTCACTTCGCCTGCCCCCCAGAGGGGAGGGGAGGGGAGGGACCTCTTGCTCCAGACCCCGCTGATGGCCGAGACCTTATCCTGAGTCAGGATACAGATGACCCTGCCCCATCCCCACTTCCCTGAGCCTTGAGGGCCAGGCCCAGGCCGTCCATGTCCCTCCTCTCCCCAGGGCTGTCTGGTACCTTGAAGATGCCCCCTTTCTGCCACGCGATCGCCTCCACTGTGTCCCCCAGAAGGCTGGTGTGGTCGATGCCAAGAGAGGAGATGCCACACACCACAGGCCTCCTGCGGGAGACAGAAGGGCCTTGATGGCGCTGCCTGGGGCTCATGGCCACCATCCTCCCCAAGCAGCGGTCCTCACCTGATGATGTTGGTACAGTCGTAAGCGCCACCAATGCCCACTTCCACCACCGCCAGGTCCACCTGCGGAGGCCCAAGGGGCACGTCAGGGACCCCGTGCCCCCAGCCTGCTGAGACTCCCCTCCCCACGGCCTCAGACACAGGACGGTGGGGCAGTGGGCACATACCTTCTCTTGGAGGAAGATGTGGAAGGCCATGAGTGTGAGGAAACGGAAGTAGGCGGGCATGGAGAAGCAGCTGCTGCTATCCTGTGGACAAGAACACGTCAGAGCCCAGGGCCCTGCCGCCTCTGCTCTGGGGAGATGGGGTTCTGGGGCATACAGCACCCTGTGGGTCTCTCCAGTGCCCCCTACCCGGCCCCCCCACTGGCCCCACTGGCCCTCCTGCACGCGTACCTTGGTCTCCTCCAGCCGGTGGTAGAGGTGCCAAAAGTGCTTGGTGAAGAGCTCAGGGCTTATGGGCTGCCCGTTGATGCGGATCCGCTCCCGCACCTGCACCAGGTGGGGAGAGCTGCCGGGAGACCTGTGGTCATCGGGACTCCCTTCCCGAGCCCCTCACGCCTGTCTTCAGAAACCCAGAGCTGACCACACCACTGTCCTGCTGACAGTCCTGTGACTTCCCTCCGGCCTCCAGCGCCCCAGCTCCTCACCCAGCCTCCCGGGTCCTGGTGGGGCTGAGGCACTGGCCTCTGTGCTTTACCCCTCCCACAGCCCAACAGTTCCCTGTGCCCCAGCCCCTCGGGCCTATGCGCAGTTCCTCTGGGCTGCCCACCCCTCACTCCCTCCACACATCTCCACTGAGTTGGGCCCTCCTCCAGAAAGAAAGCCCCGCCCCTGCCCCAGTAGCCCAACAGGCTGATGAGGAATGTGCTCTGGGCTCCAACAGGCCCCTGTGCTTTACGCATCACACACGCATCGATCACTCTGCCAGCACCTGCCCCTACACTGTCTGTCTTCCAGCCCGAGAGGGCAAGGTCCCATCTGTGTGCTCAAGATGCAATCCCGGGCCGGCCCACGAGGCTACACGGCCGAAGCCAAAGGCTGGGTTTTTACCCAAAAAGTATTTTTCAAAAAAATTTTTGTTAAGGTTTCGTTGTTTTTTAAAGTCATCTCCAGACCCAAGGTGGGGCTCGAACTCACAACCTCAGAGATCAAGCGTCGCACGCTCCACCCACTGCGCCAGCCAGGTCATCCCACCCCCAAAATCATTTTAGAAGAGAGATCGTCAGCTTATGTTTGAATCCTCCAAGCCCCTCTCGTATTGTAAGTCCTCCCCTACATTTCTTTCTTTCGAACAAAGAACTTTGGAGAGAAAATATGGCCTGAAATGGCCTCAGTCAGTTGATTTCAGATGGTTCCAGAAGTCACTTGATGGAACTAGTAAAATAAAAGGAAGCAAAAATCATAAGTCCCTCCACCACAAGGACCAAACCCTGAGCATTTCACCGACCACTGTGATCCCACTGCTTTACTGGGGACCAGCTAAGGAGAGGTATGCGCAGTGCGGGGAAGAGGGACCCACGTCTGGTCCACAGCCCATCCTCCGGTGTGAGTTTGGGTGCCTGAGGCCGAGCACAAGGTGGTAAAGCGGTGGCTAAGGCTCACAGAACAGAAGGGAGGCCTCGACACGCGGACATCATAAACTACCTCAGTGCTTAAGCCCTAACAAGCCAGATTTTCTGTTCCTTACTGCAAAGACTTCCGTGGTGATAAATATTTCTCTGTGATTTTAAAGCTGTATGTGGGACACCCGGCTAGCTCAGTGGGTAGAGCGTGCAAAGCTTGATGGTGGGGTTGTGAGTTTATGCCCCACGTTGGGTGTAGAGATTAAAATTTTAAAAATTATCTTTAAAAAATAAAAGCTGTACACAGGTTTTAAGTTAATAAAAAGATATTTGATGACTCTAGCTATGTACTTCGTTTACACATTCCAGCTGCTGCCTCCCCCTCCGAAATTTGTTTCATTATGAAAATTAAAGGCAGCCAAAACCTCCAGGCAATATGTTAAAGCTAATGGAATGGTTATTGAATCAATCAACATTGGGCATTGGGTGGCTCAGTGGGTTAAAGCCTCTGCCTTTGGGTCAGGTCATGATCTCGGGGTCCTGGGATCAAGCCCCGCGACAGGCTCTCAGTGGGAAGCCTGCTTCCCTCTCTCTCTCTCCCAGCCTCTCTGCCTGCTTGTGATCTGTCAAATAAATGGGTAAAATCTTTAAAAAAAAAAAAAAAAAAAAAAACGCCATTGGACAGAGAGGCAGCTGAACTGCTAGTTGGTTCCACGCCCCCCCCGCCCAGAGAGCTAAGAGATCCCACATTTCTCCACACCTCAGTACCTAAAGAATCCTGTCTTCAGGCCATAGCTGCGAAGAATGCGTTCGGTGAAGGCACAAGTGGAACCCTAGAAAGAAAAGGTCTTGTTTGGGCTGGCCCCATCCTCCCGCCCCATCAGGCGGATACCCTACCCCCGAGTCCGATCCCTCACCTTCCCCTTGGTCCCAGTGACATGAATGATGTTCAGCTGGTCCAAGTCTTCCACCTGAGGCATAGAGACAACTGCCTCAGCCACAGACTCATGGGTGACGGTGGGGGTGGGGGTGGGAGTGGTCCCGGCCCCGCCCACCTTACCTGCAGCCCACTCTGGGCCAAGTACAGCTTCATCACTTCCAGCTGTGTCTGAGGGTCACCCCGCTGGCGCTTTACCTGCTCCAGGTAGCCAGCATTGGTCTGCAGCGTGTTCAGTGTGCGCACAGCATCCTGGCAACCACAGTGCCCAGGTAGCAGGTTAAGACTCACCAGCGGTCCACAGAAGCAGAGGGACCCCGGGGCATCAGTGGCCAACCCAGGGCACTGAGCCTACCAATGCCCCAGCCTCGAGGTTAGGCACTGGTGAGAGAGAAGTGGCACCTTCGCAGCTGTGGCAGAGATGGGAGCCTGGGGCAGTTCGGCCGCACCCAGGAGTGTCAGGCAAAGCAGATTACAGGACTAACGGGACAAGCCTTGCTTCCTGTTCCCAGTTTGGGCTTCCCAGTCTTCACTCCCACACTGGGGCCTTTGCCCTCATTCCCTCCAATGACGTCCACAGCTATACCGGGCCCTAAATTGGGAGGGGGCAGTGAGGGGGTGCAGGAGCAGAAGCACAGAAGGCTGAGGTCTTGGAACTGGAGGAATTCGAACTAGAAATCCCTGGGCCTTCCATGCCCAACCCACCCCAACCCAGGGTGGGGTTCCACATTCTGACCCAAAGAAGAGCTGCTCAAAGAGTCCAGATGGGGAAGAGAAGGACGCTCCAAGGAAGAGGGGTATCCCCGGGGTCACCCAGTCAGGAAGGTGGGTAGCTGCAGCCTGAGGAGAGTCTACACTGGGAGTGAGAGTGGAGATGCTATTTATTTCCCCTTAGGGCCTCAATAGCTGGCTGGAGGCCCCACACCCATTAAACTGTGTCATCTGCCTGGCAGGCAATAGGTGTGGTCTATGGAAACCCGCCCCTACAACACAGCCAGGTGGAAACTTTGTTTTCCAGATTCTTACCCCCACCAATACCCCTGATTCCTGCTGGCCCCCAATTCCAGGCACTTGGATCTCTATCTCCTGAATCCTGGAGACTCCAACCCCAGATATCAACTCTTGGATCTCTCAAGTCTGAACTCCTGAAACTCTTTCCCCCTCCCACGCCCCAACCGCTAGTTGGGACCCTGGACCTCCTATCACTGGGCGCCGCTTCCCACTAAGGTGGGACACTTCAGCCTCAGAACTCCCAGAACCCGCGCCCAGGCCCAATTTCCTGGTCCCTGTCCCCACCCCCGGGCTCCAGGATGTTCCCGCCCCCGAGTCCCCCACTGCCAGGCTCCCGGTCCACCCCAGCCTCAGGCGGCGGAGTACAGACGCCGTGCGGCTCAGGCCCGGCCCACGTGTCGTCTCACGACCGCCCGTCTGCACGCCGGATACCTGATACTCCATGCCGGGCTCCTGCGGCGCGGGCCACGCGCTCAACCCTCGCCGCGCCGTGACCCCGGTCGTTGCACCGCGTGGAGAAACTGCTGCCAAGAAGAGAGCGGCGCGCAGGTGGCAGCGTGCCTGCGACATAGTCCTAGCGCTCGTTACCACTTGCTAGGCCCTGGCCGGAGACGCCCCGCCCCGCCTCGCCTCGCCCCTGACCTCCGCCAATCAGCGCCGCCCTGGGAGTCCCCCGGAACCAATAAGAATCCGCGGGATGCCATATTTGTGAGGGGCAGGCCTCGGGGCGGGGCGGAGGATTTCATCCCTGTTTGTGAGGGGCACGCTCCCAGGGGCGTTCTCAGCACGTACACAGCATCTCCAGGACCCAGCCACAGCCCCAAAATTGTCCCGGTCTGCAACCCTCAGCCTGGTGATACGCCAGAACTAGCTCTGAGCCGGCATAGAAGACAGAGCTAGCGTACACTTGTATGGACGTCATTGAATCCAAGCCCTGAAATGTCGCGGTTTAATGCACAGACCGCAGGCTGCTGCGGGTATTCGGCCTCTGCCCTTCTGAATCTGACAACCCGATGGCGAGGCAATAGACCCAAACCCAAGCACCTTTGCTACTGGGGTCACTACTGTCCCTGGGCAGCCTGGAAAGGCGTCCTGGAAGAAGCGACATCCTGGCAGAGGCCTGGGGATGAGGCGGAGTCAGCGAGGTGGCGGAGCGGTTTTTGCGGAGAGGTTTCCAGGCAAAGGGAAAAGCAAAGGACTGAAGAGGGGGAGGGGTGATGAGGGTGGGGAGAGAGAGGGGAAGAGAAGAGAACTAACTAGCCCGAGGGAACTGAACTTTCACGGGGTGGGGCCTAGTTGCCCCAGAATGCCAGATCTTGTAGGGCCTTGTAGCCTAAGAAATTTGGATTAAATTTGGACAACAATAAAATGGTCTTAAAGAAAAATGACAAAGGGTGCCTGGGTGGCTCAGTCCATTAAGCGTCTATCTTCGACTCAGGTCATGATCTGTGGGTCCTGGGACCTATCGCCTCCTCCTTCGGGCTCCCAGCTCAGCAGAGAGCCTGCTTCCGCCCGCCCCCCCCCCCACCCCGTTGCTTCCCCTGCTGTGCTTTCTCGATCTTTCTCTCAAATAAAGAAATAAAATCTTAAACAAACAAATAAAGATGACAAGATCAGGTTTGCACTTTGGAAGACTTACTGTGTGGAGAATGAATTGGAGAGCCACTTGGGGGAGGAGACAATAATCTATCCTAGCTATGGGTGAGGAGGACTCATCTCGGATTTTTTCCTGTCTTTGACCTTCTTGGCCCCAACTGCTAGCATGAAAAAAGTAGCATGGAGATTCCTTTTTTTTTTTTTTTTTTTAATAACAAGGTATGCCTGTAATTTATTTTTCAGATCCCCTCTGCGGGATTAAAAAATCTCCTTCACATCACATTGCCGTGCTCCCTGCTCTTGACGTATTCATTCTTCAAGCATTTTCTCATCTCCCCAATAGAGATCATTGCAATGACCAAACAATTTCAGAATGCTGTGATTTTTATGACATTCTTTAAGCAAGTTAATCAAGATGTTGCATTCCTCAGTGTGCAAGTGTAGAAATAAGAGAATGCATCTTTAGGAGAAGGTGAAGAAGCACAACAGAGCAACTTGACTATCGGCCACACCAGGAAGGCCGAAGCAACAGTCACCAATGAAGAATGTCCATCCAAACGCCAGAGGCCTGGGCGCCAGGGAGGGGTAGCTCCTGGCATCGAAGGCTCCCATGCCCTCCACAGCTGACCTGACTCAGAGATTCCCTTTTTATAGCTCGGGTGCCAGAAAGGTGTGTGGATTTGGGGGGTGGGGGGGAGGAGTTGCTACAGACAACCCTCTAGGGAAGTCCCCACAGACAAAAGACAATCCTTCAAACAACTGATGGGATTCCAGAAACTCCCTCCCTCTTTCCTGCCAAGATTGGGGGTAAATATTTAGCAGAGATTGTTTGATTTTGAAATAAACATACGACATGTTGGAAAGATTCCATCATTGGCTGGACTTCTGCTCTTCGCATTACTGCTGGGCACCCCAACCCTGGGCCCATGGGAAATAGAGAGGTGCTTCATTTCTTGGTTTTCTTCTCCTTCTCCTTCTCCTCCTCCTCCTTCTTCTTCCTCTTCTCCTTCATCACTGAAATGTTCTCTATGCATATGCATATACTGCATAATAACTGCATCAAAATGATCATAAAGGTGCTTTAAATGTTCTTCTTTATGGGATCCTGGCAGCCTCAGTCCATAGAGCATGCAGGTCTTGATATCGGGGTTACAATTTCGAGCCCCATGTTGGGTGTAGAGATTACTCAAAAATAAAAATCTTTAAAAACAAATATTTTTCTTTTGCTCACTCCCACCCCTAACCTTCCTCCTTTGGTGACATCCAAGTTTGCATCCCACAGTTTTCTAAGCACATGAGATGACAGACACATCTAGACATCTATAGGACTTTGTCAATGCCCATGACGATATTTTCTGGCTCTTAACACTCTTAGTCAGCAATAAGTTTACAGGGATCCCTCGAAGATACTGACTTAGCAAATAGTTAAGGAGTACTTCTCTGGGCCAGGCTCTGTTCTAAACACTTTCTATACAGTTGGTCATTTATCCAGCATGACCCTCTAAGACAGGCACTAGTGTTAACATCCTGCCCTCCGTTGTTCCTCCAAGAATGAGATGACAGGGAAAATGAGATTCCAGGAGGGAGATTCCCTCCTCCCAGGTCAGCTTGCCTACATTCCTGAATATTAACTAATCTCTTTCTCTTTGCCCCAAGGAAAGAAGTGTGTGCCCATTTTCCCCTCATGCCTTCTTTGGGGGAGGGGGGTAGGGATTTGCAATCTTGAAAATCATCGAGCTACTGACTTCAGCTCCAGCTGGAAACAGAAATAGATGCACAAGCACGAAGACAAGGAGCAGCCCAGAAAATTCCAGAAGTCTACCTGGTATCATCCCAGTCGTGCAGGAAATATTAAATCGTGACTGGGGCCTTAGAGAAGCCACCAGTGGCCTTGTGCAGGTCATGTCACCTTTCCCCTGGACTTCTGTTTACTCCGTGGTCTCCAAGGACAATGTTCACATAGCCACTGATACTGGAAAATTTGCAGGAGTCATTTAAGGTGGCGGAGGTAGAATAGAGTTATCTTCTTTTCCTTATTAAAACTTTTCGTATTTTTATTTTGTTTTTATTTTTTATTTATTTATTTTTTAAAAGATTTTATTTATTTGACAGAGAGAGACACAGCGAGAGAGGGAACACAAGCAGGGGGAGTGGGAGAGGGAGAAGCAGGCTTCCCACCGAGCAGGGAGCCCGATGCGGGGCTCCATCCCAAGACGCTAGGATCATGACCTGAGCCAAAGGCAGCCGCTTAACGACTGAGCCACCCAGGCGCCCCTTATTTTGTTTTTAAATCCTAATATTGGGGAAGGGGGCACCTGGGTGGCTCAGTTGGTTAAATGTCTAACTCTTGATTTCAGCTCGAGTCATGTGAGATCAAGCCCCTCCACGGGCTCTGTGCTGGGCATGGAGCCTGCTTGAGATTCTCAATCTCTCTCCCTCTGCCCGTCTCCCCACCCCACGCACCCTCTAAAAAAGATTTTAAAAAATCAAAATAAAATAAATCCTAAATTTGTTTGAATGGATAATACATCATACGATTCAAATAGAAGTACAAAAAATGTACAATGGAAAGCTTCCCTCCCACGCCAGGTCCCAGCATCCTAACTCCCTTCTCCAAAAGCAATCAGTTATGTTTCCCGTGATCGCTCCAGAGAGAATGTTATCCATTTGCAAGCAAATTTAAATATATAGAGATTTCCCTTTTAGACTTGCGGATAGCAGACTATATACACAAATCTGTGTTGTATTTTTTCCATATACCTTTATATCCTGGACCTTATTTTAGACAGTGTTGGTACATAAGAGCTGTCTCATTGGCTAATTTATGTTTTTGAAGCTGAGCAGTACTCCCTAGTGTGGAAGTATTACTGTGGATTTAGCCAGTCTCCTACTGATGAACATTTAGGTTTCTAATATTTTGTTATCACAAGCAATGTTGCAATGAGTAACATTTTACCCTCATCATTTCTCCCATGTGCGAGCACATCTGATGGATGAATTCCAGGAAGTGCAATTGCTGGGTAAAAGGTGATTGGCATTCGATACCTTCATACATATTGCCACATACACATACACATTGTCCTCCAGAAGGGTAGGTAGGATTAATTTCCATGCCCATGTCCGAGCATGCACGAGCCACCCATTTCCTCGCCAACACAGACCTTAGCCAACTTTGATCTCTGCCAGTTGCATAGGCGGAAAATGGATTTGCAAGGTAGTTATCATTTGCGTTTATTTGGAGGATGCTGAGCACTTTTTCTTATGTTTAAAAACCATTTATATGTGTAATCTGCTAACCTCTTTTGTATCATTGCTTTTTCTTTTGAAAGCCACAGATGTTCATAGAAGGAAACAGAGAAATGTGTAAAGAAGAAAATCAAAGGCACCTTCATTCCACACCTGGAGGACAAATGTTGGCTCTTTGGTGCCAGCATAAAAGTGTTCTTGCTCTCCAGAAAGAATAATACAAAGAAAGCCATTGTCTGGAGAGGAAAAAAAGGAAAGAAAACAAGGGTGCAAGAAAATTGGCAAGTGGGTCAGTGCCCACCCCCTGGAGGCAGATCTGCAGGTGTGTGTGGAGGGCAGTAAGAGCCGAGGATTCTACTTTACCCCCACCCTCCCAAAGGGAAAGGATGTCATCCATCCATCCATCCATCCACTCATTCATCTATTCATTCATTCACCTCTGTGCCAGACCCTGGGCTTGCTGCTGGAGACACTGGGTTCTGGGGACAGATGACAAAGTCCTGCTTGCAGAGAGCCTGTCCAAGGTGGGAAGACAATAAAGAAGGAAACTCAGAAAGGGAGATACATATTTGCAAACCCTGATAACCCTGATCAGAGCCATTCTCACTGCTATAGAGGCAGGAGGCTGAGGCCCAGAGAGGGACAGAGACAGCTGGGGGTCACACAGCAAGTCGACAAAGGCCCACACTGGGCCCCAGGGTAGACTTTCTAAACTCAGATCTGCCTGAGTCCCTGCCCACTCTCTTGGCCCATCATGCCTCCCAGATTAATAAAGCCAATAAGCCCATCGTCACCTGGCTTCTACCCACTCCTGCCTCATCTGCCCCTGTCGGGCACCATCCCTGCAGCTGGCAAGGACTGTAGGAATTGGCCTTGGTGTCTTCCATCTCCAAGCTTTTGCTCACATTTACCTTTGCCTGAGATGCCTTTCCCCTATAATTTTTGCCTTTGCTTTTTCCAGCAGGTTGCTTTTAGCTAACATTTATTAAACACTTATCCCTGTACTTGACATTGCAGTCTTTTCAAGTTCTTGAAAATTGTGTGAATTAGAAATCGACCCCATTTTGTAGATGGAGAAATGGAGGTTCAGCTGTTGTCAATGCACTGTGTGACCCTGAGCAGTTGGCTTGCCTTCTCTGATCCTGTCTGACCCTTGGTCTCCTCCTTAGCAGGCAGAGAGCTGAAATTAGCTCTGTCCCAGCCCATAATTTCTGGGGATATCCATGAGTGGGTATTTCGCTGAGGACAAGAGTCTCCAAAGGCCACCATACTCCGGAGAGCCTGGGCTAGAGGGGTCCAGCTGTCCCTTTTCCCCTCGTGGAGACCAAGGGAGGTTCAAGCTCATGGGCAGGTTTGTGATGAAGCCTGACAGCCACCCGGGGGTTTTGAACCTCCAATAAACATAAGGACTCCTCCACCACCGAATATCTATTTACATCCAGTAAAGAAAACACTTTTCTGTAACTGGGGGAAACAAGAAAACACTTTTCTGTAACTGGGGGAAGAAAACTTGCCTTATCCATTAAGGAATTCCATATCCTTAGTGGTGTGGCCGTACCAAATCCCCACCCTGAGTCTGCCTACTAAGGTGTTCATGGATTTAGTTTATCGGGAGGGCAACTGGGGCCTTAAAAACAGGCCTCCCTCTGATCCTGCAATTCCACTTCTAGAAATGACCTTGAGGAAACAATTGGAACTGTGCTCAGAGCCCCGCATGCTGTGTTGGTCACCCTCCATCTTAGGTGGCAGGTTACAGTCCAAGGCTTATAATGCCCTCCTTCCTGAAATCCTTTGTTCTCTCGGCTCCCCTGACACTCCCTCCCTGGTTCTACTTCTTCCTTCTTGCTTGGCTGCACCGTGGTCCCCGCCACGCTGTCTCCCCAGCATCCTCATGTTGGAGGGCCCAGGGCTCATGCTTCTGTCTCCCCAAGGTCCCAGGTCTGGGATGATGTCTGACTTTCAAATGCCCTTCTTCACCGAGCTGCAGACCTGAGCGGCCTCCTGACATCGCCTCCAGGCTTGACCGCAGCAGGCATCTTAAACTGCTCATGTCTACAGCAGGCGTTTCCCTGAAGCCAGCCAGGCCTCCCCGGTTTGGGACACAGCTTCACCATCTGCCTAGCTGCTCTCACCGTGGGTTTCCCTCTCCCTTGCCCCCAAACCCTGCCCATCCACAGCCTCTCCAGCAGTCACGGACGTCCCTCCATGTCACCACTGCTGGTCTGCCCTGCAGTCTTGCTGCTCCTCCTCTTGACCCCCACAAGCATTCTCTTGTCATTTTTAAAGATAATCAGATCTTGTCTCTCTTCTGCTGAAACCCCTCCAGCGAATTCCCATAGCATTTAGGGTCACATCCAAACTTTCGAACTTAGCACCTCTTACCGTGACCCCCAGCCCCGCTGGCCTTCTCTGTGATCCTCAGATACGCCCGCTCATACCCATCATCTCCGCAAAGGTCCACGTCTAGTGAGCCCTTAGCATTAAAGGTACTCAGGTCATCCTCTCACAGCAGCTTTTCCAGCACTGTGATTATCCTCATGATACACACAGGAAACTGAGGCACAGAGTGGTTACTCAGCCAGCCGAAGGTCACACAGAGCGAATGCATGACAGAGCCTCAGGGCCTTTGCACTGGCGGTTCCATCTGCCTGAAATGCTCTTCCTTCCCCCAAAAGTTCCCAGGACCGATTCCCCGTCAACCCAGGTCTCTGCTCAGATGTCATCCTCTTGCCGCATTCTGCTCACCATCTGCCCTGGGGACACTGGGGCCCAGCAAGGGGCCACAGCTGACCTGGGGCCAGGCGTGGCTCCACTGATGTCCTTGGGGTATTCCTGGGGTTCCCCACTCAAGGCCAAGAGGGGCCCTCAGAGGGCACCAGGTATGTGACGTGAGGCCTTGCGGGGGGCCAGGCCACAGAGAGGCTGGTTTCAGTCCTGCCTCCTCCCTAGGGGCCTGAGTGCTCCTTGAGCTGGCCGACGCCTTCTCTGCTCAAACCTGTGGACAGCTCTCACTGAGCTTCAGAGGGGGACCTTGTGTGCGGAGCTTATTTTGGTTTTTAGTCGGTTATCTCACTCTGGAATCATGACTGATTTCAGCACCTCCTCCTTGCCAGGTGCTGGGCTGAGCCCATTCAACCAGGAAGGAACTGAGGCCCGGAGGTGCAGAATCCCGTGCGGAGCCCACCCGCTGGCAGGAGGCAGAGCAAGGATTCGGCTCAGTCCCCGCTCCATTTGATTCCAGCTGCTACTGATTTCTTTATTTGTTTTATTTTGTTTTTTTCTCTACACCCAGCACGGGGTTCGAACTTATAATCCTGAGATCAAGAGTCGCGTGCTTCATGGACTGAGTCTGCCAGGCTCTCCCAGCCGCCTCTGATTTAGACCCTCTCATCAAGCTTGGGAATCCCTGTCTGTTTTTTGTTTGGGTTTTTTTTTTTTTTTTTTTTTTTTGCATTGGTGACTTGGATTTTCTTAAATAATAGTTAACATGAATTCTTTCTAAACATCAGCATTGTGCAGAGATCTTTATGCACTGCTTCTGTTCCTGGACCCCTTTCTCAGGGAGGCAGAGGAAGGCCTACTAGGGAAAATAGCTCAGTCCCTCACAGGGGTCTGTCATACTGGGCCCCAGACTCCACCTCCAGGCCACCCCTGGACTTCTGCCCCTGCCCTCTCGCCCTGTGTCCTGCCAGGCGACCTGGTCATTTGATCAATGGGGCTCTGGCCTTGAGCTGGCTCTTACTTCAGAGGGAGGCCCCACTGCCTCGGGGAGCCAGGCGAAATGCCAATATCCCACAGCCCTTGGGGTGTCCTCGATTCTCTCTTCCCTGATGAGGGGACCCACACCGTGTGACCTTAGGCAAGTCACTTCACCTCCCTAGGGTCCTGGCCTCTAAGGGGGCCTGGATGATCTCAACCCTGGAATCTGGGGCCACCCCTCCTTGGCTGCCGGGCAGAAGGTTCCGTGGGTCAGGATGGTCTGGGTAAGAGCGGCCCGGCCTGGTCTGGCCCGGTGTGCAGCTGCAGGAGACACTGGCTGACAACGGCCTTCCGGTTCTGGCCTGGGCTTCAGACTACAGTCCCGAGAGGGAGGCAGGCGCTGACTTGCTGTGTGCCCATTTAGCAGAGGAGAAAACTGAGGCTTGATGAGGCCAAGCCACTGGTCTAGTGCCCGTCGGGTCCTGAACCTTGATCTCCTCGCTCAGACTCCTGCAGCCCGGCTGGTTCTACCCCAGCTCCAGCCAGTGTTCGCCAGAGCCGGACTGTGCGGCCTGGGCCAGTCTCCTCACCTCTCTGAGCCCCATTTCCTCATCTGCAAAGCAGGGGTCACCGTCGTGCCCACCTCAGAGGGGGGGAGGGTGAGGCAGAATGAGAGGGTGCTGGGCCCAGAGCCCAGAGCAAGCTCCAGATGGGGGTTAGAAATCTTTACCGGCCTAGGTCCCTAACAGCCACCGCCACACCTTCCAGATCTATAAAATGAAGACGGCTTGGGCACAGGACCGGCAGGTAGGAAGCAAGGGACCAGGATTGCCATTATTACTACTATTATTATTTCAATGGAGCTAACAACCCTTCCTGACTGAGCAGAGTTAAATCTGGTGAGATCAGTCTAGGAACCGTGTCCACAGGGCCCGGAGCACAGGAAGCCCCACGAGGGGGCCTCAGCCCCTCCCAGGCCTGCCGTCAGTTCTGCCCTGCAGACCCCTCCCCAAGAGCTCCTCCCCCACCGACCACAGTGGGCGGGGGCTTCCATGGAGCCTGCAGCTGGGTCAGAAGGTGGAACTGAGGCCCGCAGGAGGGCCCCTGATCACCCCAAGCCTGTAGAACCAGGTTATAGATGACAAGGTTCACCCCTGGGGCCCCACCAAGTGTGGGATCATTGTTGATGGCCCAGGGCCCCGAGGCATATTTACACACATTATGCAGAAGAAAGAGATGGAAGCTTGGAGAGGCAGGCCACCTGCCCAAGGTCACCAAGCTCTCCTACCTGGAAGGAGGCAGTTTTAGCTGAGAAAGTTCTCGTGGATGGGCCGGGCTGCTCCATGGCTGCTCTCCACCACACCTTTCAGCCCCCGGCACCCCAGTGGGGCTGGGCACGAAGTGATTCATGGGGGAGGACACGTTTGCCCAGCATGCTCCGCCCAGGATTCAGCTGGGCCAGAGAGAGGAAGGGGAATATCGGGGATTCCCTCTCCCTGCCCCTTGGCCTCCCCAGGTCTTACCTGATAGGTGCCTGCTCTCATCTTGGGGATCGGCCCACGGAGGGACCTCTCTGGTGAATCTCCCGAGTTAAATAACAGCCCAGGGAAGGTTAAAGGTGAGTAGGCAGGCGGGGGCGCACAGAGCTGGGAGCACTTAGGAAACTTCCAGAGCTTGGGGCTGAGGCTTCCCACGGAGCAGGGCTGGCCTTATCTGGCCTTTCTTATCGCAGCCTACCTCCCTTTACAGTTAGGGCCCTTTGCGTGTTGGCCCTGCCAGGCTGGAGCCCCGGGCCACGGGGGCGGGACACCCAGGCACCCTTGACCTGAGCGATCACAGCCTGCCGAGGGTGTGTTTCAACAAACTGATGTGGTTTTGGAATATAGGTGAAGTTCAGTAGAGTGAGGCCCGGAGCCTTCTGAGGCATCTTGGGTGCAAAATGGTGATTTATTAAAGCACGGAGACAGGACCCGTGGGCAGAAAGAGCTGCTGCCCCGGGGTTGTGAGGGGCGGCTGATTATATACTATGGGGGTGGGGGAGGTAAGGGAAAAGGGAAGTTTCGAGAAAGAACTTTCATGTATTAAAGAAGACACACAGGATCCCCGAGGCTTTGCTATTTGTCAAGTTAAGGTTGTTTATCCTTCTAGTAAGGCATTAACAGTAGGATAGTTGGGAGTTTCCTGGAGAAATGTTACATTCCTCCTATCACACGTCCTTGTCAATGGGCTGCAGGTTTAAAAGAAATTCGACTTTATTGACCTTTCCTTCTGCCTCAGCCTCCCTCAATTTTATGGAGGGAGGGTGATGTTAGGGCCTCAGGAAACCGAGTTACGGGGTCTCTAGAAGTTACGCTATTGATAAGAAAGTTTCTTCCTTGTAAATCACCAGGACATTTGTAAACTGAGGGAGACTCAGGTCTTGCAGGACTGTGATGTCTACAAGTTAACTATTTGTTTTTCTTTTAGGGCAGCCAGGAGTGCCGAGGAATGTCCCATATATCCTGTGGGAAGGGGGGGCGGTTGTGGGGTGTCAGCTTCTGCTTTGTCCTCAGCTTGCCTTCTGTTCCCTCATCAAAATCATCTGCTCAAAAAGGAGCTAGGACACAGACCGAGTTCCCGGCCTGCCGGGTGACACGGAGGGCCGGCCCGAAGGAGCCGGCGAAGGCCCTTCCCGCCCCGGACAAGACACGGCCTCTTCAACCGGCTGCTTGCGTGGGCTGACTCACTGCGGTAGTTGGGACCCGCAGACGCCAGGCCCTCCTCTGGGTGCCCCAGGGGAATGCCCCACACAGCCCTGCCCTCTGGGAGCTTTCATTCCAGGCCACCTCCCTCCACAGACGGGGTGGCCCCCCCAGCACACCAGGGTCTGAGGCTGGTTCGTCCAGCCTCCCCTTGGGGAAGTTCTGCGTTGGGGGAGCTCCAGGGCTTAGGGCCTGCTTTGTTGGTTTAAAATACGATTTGACCGCATGAGTGATAATATGAACTCAGAAAATAGGAGAGAAAAGAGAAACACGAAGGACAGAACCATCCAGAAGAACCACAGGTAATGTGTTCGTGTGAGTCCTCGTTTTTTGTATGAAATCAGTTCGAGCAATAGCTATTTTGTTGCCTGCTCTTTCCACCTGTTGTTTCTGGAACATCTTTCTGTCCCAGGGCACATGTGTCCCCACACTGCCTAGCTTTCTGTGCCTTTTCCACAGCTGCTCTCTAGCGTTCCATCCCAGGCCTGCGCCCTGCACGTGCTGCCCGAATCCCAACCAGAGGCCTCAGCTGGTTAGAGTCCCGGGTCTGGGCATGCGCTGAAGGTCAGGAGCTGCTCGAACTTACTGAAGCCGAGGAAGGTTTTCCCAGCTTTTCCACACACACACAGAGCTTCCCTGAAGGTCATGGGCCCACGGGGAGGAGGTAGCAGAGGGCGAGTTAGGGGAGGAGCCCTTGTGTGGCCACTGAACCCTTGGCCACATGGCCCTTCTGTCTATAGGACGAGAATCAATGTGTGTCATCTCTGCTGGGTCATTCCACGATGTCATGGCTCGTCTGAGACTACTCAGGACTAGCTGGACCCCTAAGCCTCCTTTACAGCAGATGCTGCCACTCCTGTCTTCAATCCCCTTCGTCCCGTTCTCCAGTAATCCTACTGCTCTCGGCAGGCCTTCACCCGAAGCACCCACTCCTGACCCCGACGTGGCCCCATCTGCTGGTCCTCACTCCGCTGTTGGGACCCATCAGTGGCGCTTGTCCAAGCCACCACTCCCTCCTGCCCAGAACACCCTGTCCCTCTGCTCCCTTCTTACCTCATCATTGCTGCTCTTGATTCCCTGGGGATGTCTGAACACTGGAGGGCCCAGGGGGCCACGATCTCTGTTCTCCCCCCTGTCTCGTGATCTCCTTCTGCCCTAGACATTTCTAAACCACGGCACTGGCGGCTCCCCCAAGTGTGCCCCCAGCCCAGATTCTGGGGGCCCTGGGCGAGCCTTCGGTATACACCTGCTGACTCAAGGGCTGTCCATCTGTCCTCTCTGAAAGCTTCCTATCCTTGGATCCTGGCACTTGTGTGACCCGCTAGCCCCCCACACGCCCCATTTCTCTTGGGATTTCTGCTCCCGTGTCACCCTGAGCCCCTCCACTGACTCCCACTCTTTTCCCTTCTTATTCCACTTTATCGTTTGCCTCACAATCTATCCCGTTAGACTAGTTCGAACCTACTAGAATGTGAGTTCCATAGAGATGGGGACGGTCACAGCTTCGTAGCTGTATTGAGTCTAGAAAAGTCTGGTCCTTGGAAGACGCTGACAATAAACACGCTGAATGAAGGAATGAAACTACTGGGCTGGTAGTGAGGATTCGATGGGGTAACAGCCGTCAGTGTGTGTCAGTGGAAACTTCTGTAAGAGGAATTGCTGGGTCAGAGAACATGAGCCTCTCCAAGCAGCTTTTTATCTCCGTCAGAGAAAAAAAACCCACACTTCTGACAATTTAGGCCAGCCCTGTGAGATTTCCCTCATCCGTTAGGTCATTCAAAACCTACTGCCCTGTGGGGCCCCGGGGTGGCTCAGTCGGTTGGGAGTCTGACTCTTGGTTTCGGCTTGGGTCATAGTCTTGAGGTCGTGAAATCACTGGGTGTGAAGCCTGCTTGGGATTCTCTCCCTCTCCCTCTGCCCCTCCCCCTGCACGCAAATAAATTAAAAATCATTAAAAAAAAAAAAAAACTAGGGTACCTGGGCGGCTCAGTCGTTAGGTGCCTGCCTTCGGCTCAGGTCATGATCCCAGGACCGTGGGATCAAGCCCCACATCGGGCTCCACGGGGAGCCTGCTTCTCCTTCTCCCACTCCCCCTGCTTGTGTTCCCTCTCTCACTGTGTCTCTCTGTGTCAAATAAATAAATAAAATCTAAAAAAAAAAAAAACAAAAACAAAAAAAAAACAAAAACAAACTATAGACTCGATAGCCCTTAGGACACCTTGCAGTTGTTTCCATATGGATTTGATTACGTGCTAGTGGACTGAGTTGACTAGAAGCCCGTGCCCACCTGGAACCTCAGAATGTGACCTTATTTAAAAAGGTCTTTGCAGGGGCGCCTGGGTGGCTCACTCATTAAGCATCTGCCTTCCGCTCAGGTCGTGGTCCCAGGGTCCTGGGATTGAGTCCCGCATCAGGCTTCCTGCTACGCGGGAAGCCTGCTTCTTCCTCTCCCACTCCCCCTGCTTGTGTTCCCTCTCTCACTGTGTCTCTCTCTGCCAAATAAATAAATAAAATAAAAATAAAAAAAATAAAAAGGTCTTTGTGGGGGCACCTGGGTGGCTCAGTTGGGTAAGCGTCTCCCTTCAGCTGAGGTCATGACCTCAGGGTCCTGGGATCGAGCCCCACATCGGGCTCCCTGTTCAGTGGGGAATCTGTTTCTCCCTCTCCCTCTGCTGCTCCCCACCCCCCACCACTTCTGCTTTTCCTCTCACTCACTCTCTCCCTTCCTCAAATAAATAAAAATCTTTAAAAAAAAAAAGTCTTTGCAGATTAGGCGGTTAAGATGAAATCGTACCGGATCAAGGTGGATCTTGAATCCAATGATCAGTGTCCTTAGGGGGGGAGACAGCCACACACAGAAGGCAGAATACGGGGTGAAGACAGAGGCAGAGACTGGAGAGGTTCATCTACACGCCAAGGAAAGCCAAGAACTGCTAGTTATCACCAGAAGCTAGGAGACAGGCATGGAACATTCTGATAGACCGGCTGATGGTTTCACCTGGGTTTCAGACTTCTAGCTTCTGGAACGATGACAGAATAAATTTCTGTTGTGAACCACGTCGTCTGTGTGACTGTGTGATTTTCTACGGCAGCCCTGACAAACTAAAACACTAGTCTAGGAAGTTTAGGGTTTGTTTTTTAACTTCTGGCCTTTTGTGAAGTGGAGATCTGGAGATGTGGGTCAATTTCTACAGAGACAGTTCTGGTTAAAACTTCTGCCAACCTTCCTTCAGGGTCCCCCTTCCAAAGTCCTCGTCCTGTGACAGACTGTAAAATTTGCCATAAATACATGTGTCCCCAGCTTCTGGCTCCCATCAAACGTATCCACCAAAATGTGCCTCTCCTCCAAGGATTGTAGCTCTGACGCCTGACACCTCAACCTTCCCACCGCTTCTGTCCTCCTGCCCCATCACCACCCTAATCCAAGCGACTGCCACCTCCCCAAACCCCTGGAGATCATCCTTCAACTGCTCTGGTCCTTTCTTGCCTGCCCTAGGCCACTCACCCAAGACTCAGCAGCCTGAGGGACCTTTGCAAGTTACAAACCTAACCGTTGTCACTCTGATGATGGGAGAACTTTCTGCAGCCTCCCTCCTGTGCTGGAGTCAAGTTCGAACACGTCTGTGAGCCACAGCAGATGGGAGTCACACCGCAGCTGCAGCTCTCACGGCAGACCCTCCCCAGTTCCCTCTCCAGGGGACCGAGACCCTGTCTCACCTGTCTTCCTTCTCCCTTGGACCCTGAGCGGACAGGAGTAAGGGAGCATCATGGCTCCTGCTCTTTGGAAGAGCAGGCCAAGTGTTCTGGAAGGTACGCAAAAGAAAGAAAAAAAAAAAAAAAAAGACAAAAGTCCTCCGCAATCATATCCGGGGACTTGAACTGGGATGAAGAAAAGAAGCAAGACTTGACAAATCAAATCCCAATCGTGAGGCCCAGTGTGCTGGCCACAGGGCGCAGAGCCGGAGGTGTGAACACAGAACAAGCATGTAGCCATTTACTCAAAAAAAAAGGCAACTTTAATTATAACTGACCAAACTGTGTCCAGGAATGTCTCCAAACTGAGCAAAAGAAACACGATAAAATTCTCTATTGAAGAAACCAAGTTTTTGCCAGCCCCGGGGCTTCTGAGGGCTGGGCCAAGAGCAGCCCGCTCCTGGGGCTGGTTCTGTCTCCCACACAAGTTTTTCATCCTGAGAGGAGGGCTGGCGACAGGTGAGGGACCTGTCCCTTCCTCCTACCACACTGGGAACTCTCTTTAGAAAGTCACTGGTGGGATGTGCCTCTCCTCCCACCCCATTCCTGTCTGAAGGTAAACGGAGACCCTCTGGGCATCATCTCGAAAGCCAGGGAACAAGGCGAGGCACCCCAGTGCCCTCCGGGACTTTCAGCCAAAGCTTTCCTCCAGTCCGCTCAGCTGGTGTTCCCAGTGCCCAGGGTGGGGATGAAATAAAATAAGCACTAGAGAAAACTCAAATGCCCCGTCATCTCCACAATGCAAGTCACAGAGCAGAAGGAAAAATAAAACCGCCCTAACGAAAAGCGCGGGCAGCCGGCCCTCAGAAGACGCGCTCAAACTCCGTCTGGTTGGTGGTGGCGGGATTGCGGCTCTGGTTGGTGGACTGCTGGGTGATCTGGCTGCCCTTCCGGCGTGGCGGCGCCAGATACTCGAACATGGACGTCAGGTGCGTGGAGAGCATGCCCTTGAGATCCGAGGGCATGGGGTCAGACCAGAAGAAGTCGTGGTTGAGGGCGTCGTCACTGTCGATGCGCTGTGCGGGGTCCAGCACCAGCAGCTTGTCGATGAGATCCAGCGCGTAGGGGTCCCGCACGTAGGCCTTCAGCCTGTCCTTCACCTTCCGTTTCTGGCCCTTAACCAGGTCCAGCTTCTCAAACAGCTCGTACTTGTCCACGTTGGGCCACACCTGCACAGGAGGCATGGAGACAAGTGGTGTGAATTCAGAGGGTGCATGGCTTGTCCCCTGGTTAGGCACCCGAAGGGACTAAAACTCCAATCGGATGCTCCCAGACCACCCCTGGAGGGTGAACTTGACCTCTCCAAGGTGAAAGCAGCAGTGACCACATATCTGGCACACACCAAGCGCCAGGCCTTTTATACAGGCGCCCGGAATACGTCCACCAAGCCTGACACAGGCACAGTGGTTTCACAGAAGAGAAACTCCACTCCAAGGTGAGGGGTTCAAATGCCCTCCCAAGGCCACAATCTGTGATGGGGGCGAGACTCAAGCATAGCCCGTGTGGCTCTAAAGAGCAGGCCCTGTCCCACCACCAGCCACCTTTCCAGAGCTGTCCTTCTATTCCACGCCCCACTCCTCCCTTGCCTGGAGGACTTCAGGATCTCTGCAGCCTGTGGGGACCAGGGGCCCAGGCAGCCTGGCCACGCACCTCAGGGGTGATGGAGCCACAGAGCTGGCTGATGAGGGCAAGCTGGTGCTGCTCGGTGTTGCCCTGCATGATAGGGCTGCGGGTCCACATCTCCGCCATGATGCACCCAGCACCCCACAGGTCAATGGGGGGGCCGTAGTCCCGCTCCCCTGGGAAGAAGAGCGCACCAGGAGGGCCCCTTGAGCCCGAGGGCCCCCTGAGACGCAATGCCCCGGGGCCGGCGGCTCAAGAAGCCCTGGCAGTGGGGGACTGAGGCCGGGTAAGTGCCCAGCCCCTGTCCCCCTCCGCCCGCTCGGGAGTCCTCACCGAGCAACAGCTCCGGCGGCCGGTACCAGAGTGTCACCACACGGTTGGTATAGCGGTTGGGCTGGCTGTTCTTGGCCAGGCTGAAGGCCCGGGCCAGCCCAAAGTCTGCCAGCTTCAGAACCCCATCTCGAGTGATGAGCACATTAGCTGCCTTCATGTCCCTGTGCAGGATCTGCAGGAAGTGTGAGAGGGCTCAATCAGGTCTCCAGGGGCCCTTCGGTCACATCCACCCAGCAGTGGGAGCCTAGGCCGACCCAAGCCTCGGTCCCTCTTTCCCCACTCTGACCCCCACCTTGTTTCTGTGGATGTAGTAGAGGCCGTTGAGCAACATCTGCATGACCTTCTTGATCTCGGACAGTGTGAACTTGACTAAGACATTGCTCAGCAGCCCAGCAAGGTCATGCTCGCAGAAGTCAAACACTAGGTATATACTGCCTTTGCAGCGATTATAGGGGGAAGCTGAGATGGGAAGAATGGGGGGAGGGGGGTGAGAAAAATAAAGTAAAAAATCCCACATTCAAGTCATTTTCCCACAACCAGCTTCTACCCCTCCAACCCGTGGACACTCGGATATCCGGCTGCGCATTCCTTCACTGGAAAACTATTTCCTGAGTGCCTCCTCTGGGCAGGGTGCTGGGGCAGGCCCTGGGGCAGCAACAGCTACAAAGAAGGGACCCGAGAGAGCAGTCACAGTTGGTGTGTCTGGGTTAAGAAGAGGCAATTTAGGTGTGTCCACTTCCAACTTAGCGAACAAAGCCTTAAGCTGTAAGTCTCATTTTCCCCATCTGGAAATGGGGGCAAGATCCAGACCACTTACCTTTGGTTCGACAGATCTCAATCAAGTTGACCACATTCTCATGTTTTAGAAGTTGGAGAATCTTGATTTCCCGCAAGGCTGTAATGGGGAACTGGGTGGGAGAAAGACAAGAGGGGGTCAGAGGTGAGTGAGTGAACTACAGACCAAGGGACAGGCCATGGGGTCCGTATTAAGAGACACAGATGGGGAAAAAAGAGTAAAGTCCTGGGCTCTGAAATCAGCCGCGTCAGACGTTTTATCTGTAAAATGGGTATAAGAGTAGCATGTGCCCCTCAAGGAGTTGGTTTAAGACAATAAACCGAAACAGTGAGACCTGACACACACGCTTCGCTACCAGTCGCTAAATGCTCCACAGTCTCTTAAAACCTTTAAATTTTAGCTCTATGCCTGTATTTTACTAAGTGGTAACAAAAACAGCTATTTAAAGAAATGTCTTTGCTAAGAAGCAGATCTCTGGGAAGCTGGACTAGGGCTAAGGCGAGGCACGGGAGGAGACTGCTCCTTTTCATTCTTTCCAACCAAGTACCAGCCACCCTCTTAAAACCACTGCGTGCAACTTCTTTTTACCTTACACAAAACAAATGCTAAGGAAACAGTCTTTTAAGCACTGTTTAAAGGCATCCTAACTTCAGGAAGGACAAGGCGGACTCTGCAAGCATGAGCTCCCCCTCCTGGCCCCAACCGTATTTACCTAAGAACGAAATACCAAATGCCCTAAAACATTTGAATAAAAAAATTCAACTTAGAAGTCAAATTCCCTGGAATACAGAAATTCCCAACCTACCACACACACACGCACTGATTCTCCAGGCGAGAGCCCTAGCAGGAGCAAGGTGGAAACCCAACCCCGAGCCCAGGGGAGCTGGCAGGCCCGCCCACCCGGCCCATACTCACCCCCTCCTTCTCGTTCTCCATCAGCACTTTCTTCAGAGCCACCTTTTTGCCGGTCTTACGGTGCTTTGCCTTAAATACCTCCCTGCAGGCCGAGAGGGGGACCCAAGAGGTTTCATCAGGCCGTTTCTGCAGGGCTCGCCCCTCTCCCACCAGAGGAGTAGGGCAGCAAAAAGCGATTCCCGGGGCGGGGCCGGGTACCCAGGGCACCCCCCTACCCTGCCACCCGCTATTTGCGGTCCTTCTCCGAGCCTCTACTTCCTTCCCTCAGTCTCCTCACCCGGGCGTCTCTCGGAGAGCCCGCTCCCCTTACAGGGTCCTCTCTGCAACCCCTCCCCGCCCCCCATCACGGGCCTCAGGCTCCACCCCGCCAGCCGGCTCCGTCGGGCCCTGGCGGGCTGGGGCGCGGCCTAGCGAGACCAGGGAACACGTTTGGTGCTCCGGAGCTTCCCGACCACCTTGGGCCCGACCCTGGGAGTCCCGACGACGGCCCTGAGGGGTGCAGGCCCAGGGTTCCCGGCCCCCCGGGGGCGCAGCCTTACCCGAAGGTGCCTTGGCCAATCTTAGCGAGCTTCTCATATTTGGTCACCTCATCACAAAAGGGGCACTCCACCGAGTCGTACTGCTTTGCCATGGCCGCCTCCAGCGCGCCGCCGCCACCACCACCACCAGCACCGCCACCACCGCCGCCGCCGCCGCCCCCAGCCGCCGCCGCCGCTGCTCCCGCTCCGGGCCCCGCCACCGTGCTCCAGGCCCCTCCGCGGCCGCGCCACTTCCGCCTCCACAGCCACTTCCGGCCTCTCGGCGCCGACCCCGCCTCTTCCGCCCGCCGCCCGCCGCCAGGCCCCCTGGGACTTGTAGTTCCCGGGAGGCCAGGAGGAGCCGGAGCTGCAGAGGCGCCTCCGCCGCCGCCGCCGCTGCCCCCGCCTCCGCCGCCGCCACTGTTGGTGGCGGCCCCGATTGGGGGCGCGGGGAGCCGGGGCGCCGGGGCTGGGGCTCGGGGCGGTGCGTCCCGCTGCATCGGCCCGGGCCGCCGCTGCTGCTGAAGCCGCTGCCGCTCTGGCGCCCGATCCGGGGCCAGCCGCAGTGCCCTGCTCCTCCTCCTCCGACGGCGCCGCCTCCGCCGGGCTGCGCGGGGCGGCAGGCGGGGGGGCGGCCCCCGAGCCGCGGCCTGGGGGTTCCCTGGCCGGGCCCGGGCCCGGGGCGGCCGGGCGAGGGGGCGAGACGGGAAGAGCCGACGAGGAGGCGGCCCAAGAGCCCGGGAGGGGGCGCGTTATAAAGGGGGAGGTGCCCCGGCCTCGCCCTCCCCTCCCCCTCCGCCCGCCCCCTCCCTCCTCCCTCCCACCCTCCGCGGCCGCACCTGCCGCCGCAGCCGCCGCCGTCGCCCGCCCGCTGTCCGCCGGCCGCCCTCGGCGCGTCACCGCCCGCGGCCCCTCCTCCGCCTTCGGAGGTGGGGCCCCGCGCTCGACACCTGGCTGCGGGGCGCGTTGCCGCGTGCCTCAGTTTACCCCCACATGTCAGCTGCCGCGGAGAGCCCTCTCCTCCCCGGCTGGGAGTGCCCCTCCACAGGCGAAGGCGGGAGGCGCCGAGGGAGAGGCCTCCGGTCCTGGGAGGAGAGAACGGCCCCCGCCGCCGCCTCCCCGGGCCCCAGCCACCCGCCGTTGACATGGCAACCGACGGCCGCTAGGGGGCGCGGCGACACTGGAGGCGGCGAGCGAGCAACGCCCGGGCCTTCCAGCTCTGGACCCCCTGTTTTGTGGGAGTCGGGGATGAAACCCGCAGCAGTCCCATCCCCGCTGAGCTGCGCCGGAGCTGGTCAACCCCGGGTCCGTAATCACAAAAATAGCTAGCATTTGCCCAGAAGCCCTGAGCACACAGGGGTTCTGGGTAAATGCTAGCTGAATCCTGCTGAATCCTGAATCAACCGCCCCATCTGCAGGTTAACTAGCCCATTTTACAGAAGAGGGCATTGAGGTTCAGGGAGGTGAGGTCATTTGTCCAAGGTCACACAGAGTGACAGCGCTGGGACTGGAACCTGGTCTCTCTGATTCTGAGGAGGATTCTCCCGAGTCAGACTATTTACAGTCTGGCCCGGGGTGTAGCAATGGTGCCCTTTGAGACCTGCTGTCCCTATGCCAGGCACCCATCTCCTTCCCTGACCCTATGCCCCCTTCCCCTACTCCAACCCTTCCCCAGCATTTTCCTGATATCTTCCCGGCTCCAGGAGCCTCTAGATTCTTCCCCCAGCTCTACTCAGCAATCAACCTACAGCAAAGCTGTCCTTTCTACCAACTCTGCACCCCTTCGGTCTGCCCCTCCTCTCCAGTCCTCTGCTGATAGGTCCTGAGTCCTGATCTTCCCAGTCTGGCCTCTCCGTCTGTCCCCTTCACAGCACCTTCCAAGTCCTTCTAAAATGGGGTCTGCCTGTATTTCCCTCCCCCGCTGTCTTTCAGGAAAACACAAACTGTGACATTTGAGGCTCTTTCCAGCTCTCTCCCAGGAATCTCCCTTCTGTGCTTTGCTAACTCCCTGGACCTTCCCACCTTTGGGGCTATACTCGTCATTGCACTCTGTCACGTCTCCCTGCATTAAGCCCTCGGGACGGCCCAGCAGCCCTGACTCCTCATGGCTTGGCCTGGCAGCCTCCTTGTAGGAGGAAGCAGTTCTGATGATCCTGGCATCCCAAGAGACCCTGTTCTGGGAGAGGGCCCTGCCCCAGAGGGCCTCGAGGGTCAGGCGAGCAGCAGGGAGCCCCCTCCTGAGGGCAGTGGGAGGCCATCGAGGGTTTCAGGCAGTCACAAGACATGTCAGGGAGTGACCTAGGGTCAGCTTCATGGGTAGCCTGTAGAAGCAGGGAGGCCATTGGCTAAATTGGGGCTGGGGAGGGCAAGGAGGGAAAGAACAATAATAATTGCAGTAATTACAATTTGTTGAGGGAAAATAAATGGTCTGAGCCATACGTTCAGCACTTTCTGAGAATTATCTCATTCTCACTGAGCTATATGAGGTAGGTACTGTTATCGTCTCTATTGTACACGGAAGGACATGGCGCTCAGAGGTAACATCACTGGGTCAAACAGCCGGCCAGCAGCCACACTGGTATTTGAACCAGGTTAATCTGGCACAAACCCCCGAGCGCTTAGCCATGTCAGGACTCCGCCCATCTGGGCTGTGGGCAGAGCTAGGACACAGGCAGGGCACAGCACTGCTGGCCTAGGTGTCCTGGATGCCCATGGGAGGTGTGGGAGGGGACGGTAGTATGGGGGTGTGTCATGGTTTTGGGTGGCCTCCACCATCAGACTCTCAGGCTGGGGCCGCTGCCTGTTTCCCACGAGCTCTCCCTCAGTCACATCCTGTGGGCAGAGGCCTCAGCAGATGTTCCGGTGATGTTGTCACCTCCACCCCACCATCCCTGGCCTGAACCCCGACATCCGCCAGTCACTTCCCCTCAGAGCTTTGGGCCCTCGGCCCTCCCTGGCAGAAGCACTCAGGAGCCCTTCAGAAGGCTGCCCACGCGGCCCCGGCATCAAGGTGGAAGTGTGAAGAAATTAGGTCCTAGCTGGAAATGATTTCTCACTGCCTCTGACTTCTGATTTGCTGGTTTGAGGAAAAGGTTTCCTGCTTCCCTGAATCAGCTAAGCCGGCCAAGCCAGGTGTGTGGCCAGGACTCAGTAAATGTTTGCTGACTGACTGACCAGACTCTGTGAGAGCCTCTGGTCCTGCTGCCATTTAACCATTAGGGAAACTGAGGCACAGACTAGAGGGAGCTACTGGCCATCTGTTTGACTCTGCCCCAGATCTTCTGTTTTCCTCTCCTGAGCAGGGACAGGGTGGGGGGAAGCAGAAGACAGGCTCATGGGTGGGCGGCTCCTGGCCGCTGGTATGTCCCAGGAGACAAAGGGGCACCGGATACGGGAGACCAGGTGGAGGATGGCGGTGTGATGCTCGCGGCCCATGGACATTCTGCCCACACCAGCTGGGTGCTGACTCTGTGCTCAGTCCTGTGTTGATATGTGTCATTTCCCTGGAGCTTTCCAGGGCACCTCTTAAGATGTTACTCTATTGGGCCCAAGTTACAGAAGAGGAAACTGAGGCTCAGAGTAGTGATGTGGCCTGCCCAAGGCCACACAGCCAGGAAGCTATGGAGCTGGGATTTAAAGTCAGGTCTCTGCTTTCAAAGCCCAGGGTCGGGGGACCTGGTTGACTCAGTGGGTAGAGGATGCGACTCTTGATCTCAGGGTTGTAAGTTAAAGCCCCACATTGGGCATGGAGCCTACTTAAAATTAAAAAACAGCAACAACGACAACAACAAACAAAGCCTAGGGTCATTGACCATCGGCCTACACAACCCGAAATACCAGACAACTGGGTCAAGCCGGAAAAAGACAGAGACCTACAGTATAGCAGGCATGGGGCCAATACGGTTATGGAGGGTCAATTCCTCCTTCAGGGAACGGGAGGTCTGTCTGGAACATGCAAATAAAGACGCAAGTGGATGTAATATGGATAATACTCGCAGCATAAATGTTTTATTTCACTGCCATGGGATCCTGGGAGGGATGCTGTGTTTGTCCCATTTTTGCTGATGGGAAAGACAAGGCTCAGCAAGGTGATGTAACTTACCCGGGATCCTACACATGGACTCTGAACTTGGGTTCGTCTGGGTTCAGTGCCTTTGACCATGAAGTTGAAGGATTCCAATCCCTAATAGTACCTGGCTGAACGGCAGGCAGGGAGTTGCAGACTGGGGGAAAGGGGCAGGAGAGAGGGGACAGAAACCAGAGCAGGGTTCCCTGGGGCACGATGGCTCAATCTAGAGCTGGGGCCACTCAATGGAGGCAAAACTTGCAGCCAGTTGTGGGGGGGCTGTGGGGAAGAGCGGCTTTGCGGGTGTGGGTCCAGCCGAAGCCGAGGCCTGAAGGCAGGAAGACCCTTGTATGTGCAGGGCCGGGAGCCCACGAGCTGCTCTGGGCTGGCCTCCAACGCAGGCTGAGGAGGGTCTGCGGGGCAGCCACCCGCCAGCAGGTCCCCAGCCGCACTCCCAACGGCCACTCAAGGCAGCACAAAGGGGGCTCTGAGCTCAGCGGAGCCGCCGCACTGAGCCCCATTCATTTTCCCAGGGATGCAGCCACAGCCCTGGCGCCCAGGCCAACGGCAGGACTGGCCCAGCGCTCATGAGCTGCAGCGACAGCCTCAGCAGGGCCCAGGGCTCCCGGCTCTCTCGGACCGTGGGGTCTCCCCTGGGGTCTTCTGGGTCTGTGCCACTCTGTCCCCCGGCCTGAACCACCCCCATCCCTCAGCAACAACCCCCAGGGGCTGCCGAGGCCACAGCGAACTAACCTGGGCCAACATTTGCTCCTTTTATCCCCCCAACAACCCCTGGAAATGAGAGCGCCTGTGACCCCATTTCATGGATAGAAACTGAGTCCCAAAGAGGTAAAGTGTCTCTCAAAGGGTCACACAGTAAGTGGGGAGTGCCAGAAATCCGGCACTTAGCCCAAGTCACTGGGACTGCCTCCCGGGAGAGAAGCCAGGGGACCCACCTTCCGCTTCTGTGAGGAAGACCCCTAGGCCCTCCTCTGCCTTCTGACAGCTGGAGGTGGGAGGAAGCACGGGCCTGGAGGCTAGGACACCTGGGTGTCTGTCTGTCTAGTCTCTGCTCCTCTTCAGCCTCAGTTTGCTCATCTGTAAAATGGGACAGTACCAACGCTCGCCTCACAGGCCTGTTGTAGGGATTCAGTGGACGATTTGTGGAGGCTTTCACAAGGAGTCAGGACTGAGTAGAAGGACCTTCTCTTCCCAAGTCCAGAAACCCCATCCTTTCATTTGAACTTTGCACACTGGTCCCAACCAGGTCTGTCTGGGAGCAGGACCCTGCTGTCTTGGTCTCATAGGCTGTGTCCCTTTTTCCTTCAGGGCCTCAGGTTGCCCCTCACCCCATTAAGAAGGTTCAGTCAGATGCTTTTCTACCAGGGCCCAGCATCCAGCCGCCGGGGGTGGGGAAAAGCTCGGGAGCCAGAGGAGTGGAAGTCAGGACCTCAGGCATCCAGCTGCCGGGGGTGGGGGCGGGAGCTCGGGAGCCATAGAAATCAGGACCTCAGGCATCGAGAGCTGGACAAGCAGGTCCTAATTCCGGGTAAGCTGAATTTGGCAGTGGGTGGGGGGTGCGGCAGCTCAGTTTCCCCATCTGTAAAATGGGGACAAGAAAAACAACATTTACCTCCTAGGACAAGAAGACTGAGCTCTCTGGCTGGAATGTACTAAGTGATCAGAACACACTAGAAGGGCCCCACCTGACCCTCGACTTCCTCTCCCCTCTCTCGCAGGCTCGGTTGCCAGCCTGGGGGCCAGGATAATCATGTCCAATCATGCTGGTAACTGTGTCCCTTGCATTTGTGCCCATTCTAGAGAACAGGCGGCTGGGGCTTCAGAGGCAGCGGTAACTTGCTTGCAGTACACAGAGCTGGGATTTGAAACCCCTGGTCTTGCGGCCCCCTCAAGCCCAGCAGCTGCTGACAGCCTCCGCAGGTGTCTGGGACAACCTGTGCAGGGGAGTTTCACTTCCTCATCTCTGTCCTGCCCACGTGAGCAAGACCCACACATCCACACACACACACGTATGGTGGAAAAGCACCAGGCTGTGGGCTAAGGGACCTAAAGGGGGAAGGTATAACCCAGTCTGTGCCATCAACCTGCCATATGACCTGGGACAACCCCTCTGCCTGTCTGTGCTTCAGTCTCCCCAAGTCCGTACAATGGGTATGTTGGACCAAATTGTCACCGCGTCCCCGCCGGCTCAGGAAGGAGTGACTGTGCCTTGGTGGGCACCCATGCTGTGCCAGGCTCTGCACCAGGCACTGGATCCTGTGAGGTAGGCGTGGCAAATGCCCCCTGCTCACGGTGAGGAAGCTGAGGCTCAGGGAGGTCAGTGGCCTAGCCAGGATCACACGGTGACAAAGTAGCCAGCCAAGGCTAGGATTGGGTTTGGGTGGTCCCAGGGCCCCAGGCCTAACCACAGCACTCTTTGCTGCTGCCAGCCCTAGACACTGAGGCTTAGGACAAACTGCCCTGTGCGCAGGCCTGACTCCCGGCACCCTTCCAGCCGCTGGCCAGACCCCCTGACAGCCCCCCGCCCAGTGGGCTTCATTCCCGGGGTCTGTGGTTTGTCTCCCGGGCCCTCCGGGTCCCGTGGGCTTATGGTCGGCCCCTGCCCCCCACCCCTGGCCCGCCAGCCAAGCCCAAGGAGGCAGCCCACAGGGGCCCAGAATGGGGGAGGCCCTGGCCCCCGCCCCCTGTGGAGAGGATGGGGAGGGTGGAGCTGTGGGAGTTTCACTGGTTTAAAAATACACAGAGGAAGCGAGTGAGAGGTTGCGAGAAAGGGGAAGGGGAGGTGAGGGAGGAACGTCAACATTGATGTCCCAAGCCGCGAGCGGCCACTTGCCCACCGGCCAGGGGCTTTGCACAACTCGCCAAGATGACGGAGGGGCCCAAGAAAGCCAGCAGGAAGTTCAGTGAGTGCGGGATGCCCTTTGCACCACCCTTCAGCCCTCTGTCTGTCCATCCAGCTCGGCCTTTCTCTGCATTGCTTCTTTATCACGGTCACATTTCCGTTTCTCTTTCTGTCCATCTCTGCCCCTCTCCGGAGCTCCCTGCTTCTGGGTTCCTTGTCCCCATCCCTCCGTCACTCTGGCCTGATAGCTCTCTCTGTCTCCGGCTGGTTTGGCTCTCCATCTCTGCTCCTTGTCTCTGACTCTGCCCATCTCTGTTTCTATCCCTGCATCCGTCTGTGTGTCCATCTCCGGCTTTCTTGGACCCCATGCCGGGCAAGGGAAGACCTCCACACACTCCACGCCCTGCCTCTGGTTCACACGGGGAACTGGGTGAACGGGGGGTGCTGGGTTGGAAGTTCCTGGGGCTGGAGCATATGGGGGTGTGCCATGGGATGCTGTCCCGTGTCCCCAGCAGCAGGGACGCTGGGACCCAGTGCAACTTGATGAGGGATCATACCCACCAAGGCTCTGCTTCCCCAGGTCGGTCCCCTCCTGGTCTCAGCAAACTTCTGCTTCCCCTGAGTGCTTCCGTCTGCAGGCATGGGGGTGGGAGGGGGCCGGTGTATAGGGCCAGGAATAAGACTGCATTCCATGGATGAAAATACTGGGGCCCAGAGACTTGTCTGAGATCATACAGGGCTTCAGAGCAGGGCTCAATGCCCTGAATTCGGGCCTCAGTTTCCCTCCCAGTCCCACTACTGTTTCCTCCAGACGCCCCCCCCCCCCCGGTGCCCAGGAGACCGCAGTTCTTGGTCCCCCTCCTGGCAACTGGCACATTTCTGGCCCATGGCGTAGCTTTCCAAGAGCGGAGCATCAGAATTTTCTGACAGTGTTTGTCAGAAGGCAGAGGCTAAGACCAAGTAGGGAGTGGGCTTGGCTGGGAGGAAAGCCCCAGAACACTGACCCCAGCAATCCAGAGCCCTGTGCCCTCATCCAGGCTCAGCCCTGCTGTGTGACCCTGGGCAAGTCCCTCCCCTCTCTGGGCCTCAGTTTCCTCTCTCATCAATGAGGGCATCCTACCTATATATTCCAGCATGGTGGTGAGGACCTGAGGAGGCAGAGGGTGCCCAGGAAGTGAGAATGCCAGGGTTTTCCCTTTTCGCTCATCTGGAGGCCATAGAGTTGTCAGATGGTGGTGGCTTGAGGAGGTGGCTTGGGGGGGGCAGTCTCACAGCGGGGAGGGGGGCAGAGGGAACTCACATGCACCCCTGCGGAAATGAGGAGATGGTATCACCCGAGCCCAGCCACTAGAGTCAGGACCGCTCAGCTGACAGGAAGGACAGAACCTCAGAGAGTGGGCCCCCCAGGCTCCCAATAACACCTTCCGCCCCAGGTGCTCAAACACACCCCCCTCCCTGCCCCTCCTCCCCCCCATGAACGCAAATGCGCTTCACTCACTGGTTATGCCACCTGGGGCCGGTCCTTCCATGGCTCTAACCTGCTCTTCGTCATCTGCAAAAAGGGAAATTAAACTTGTGCCATTGAACTGTGCTGGGCACTGATGCTTGAAGCATATCTGACTAACCAGAGGCATTTACTGTGGTCGCCATCATTATCTCTGTGACTTGTGGAGGCGATTATGTTATTTACATGCTTTCTTTCAGTCCTCCTGCTGCCCACAGGAGGTGGGTACTACAGTCTCTATTTTGCAGATGTGGAGAATGGGACTCAGAAAGGTCAAGCGACTTGCCTAAGGTCACACAGCTAGGAGGAGCAAGAGAAGAGATTGAAACCCAGGGCTCCATGGCTCTAGAGCTGCCGGGTGATACCATAACAGAGGGAATGTCCGTGAAGACCTGACCCTCCCTGAACCCTCCATAAGAGGAGCGACATGTGTTTTTTATTGTTATTATTATCGCTGCTGACATTAACTCCTTTCCCTCCTTTTCCCCCCCCGCCAGAGTTCTTCAAGTTCAAGGGCCTCGGGAGTCTCTCCAACCTCCCTCGGTCCTTCACTCTGAAACGGTCCTCAACCACCCTCAGTCTCGGGTCCCATCTGGAGCCCGACCCCTTGGAGGCTACACAGGATGACATGGTCACTGTCCCCAAAAGCCCCCCAGCCTATGCCCGTTCCAGCGACATGTACAGTCACATGGGCACCATGCCTCGTCTTAGCACCAGGAAGGCTCGGGAACAACAGGCTACCCAGGAGACCAAGGAGGTGGGCCCAGAACCCCACTTGGTGCCCCAAGGTCTGCCCAACCCTCCAGGCTCAGAGGCAGCCAAGGAGGTGGTGGTGGGGACCAGTGTCCCTCTGGAGGACACCCCAGCAGTGGAACCCAACCCTTTGGCAATGGGCCCCACGAAAAAGCCTGAGGATCCCAGGGCAGACAGAAAAGAAGAAAGAGCCCCCGGGAATATGCCTCCAGAAAGGTAGGTGCCCACCGGGGGAAGGGGAGGGTGGGACCTGCAAGAATGGTGTCTCCGAGCCTCCTGCCAATAGAGCCTGGAGAGGACCCCTCGACCCATACATAAAAACCCTACACATTAACCAAGTGCTTACTACAGACCGGGCACTGTGTTCATCCTTCATTTGCAATTAATTCTCAAAAAACAAAACAAAACAAAAGAAAACACCTGGGGGGGGGGGATTCTGTTGTTTCTGTATGACAGACGAGGAAGTTGAGATTCAGAGAAGGAAGTCGTCTGCCCCAGTCAGGTTGCACATCTGGCAAATGACAAAGTAGGATTTGAACTAAGACCCACCTGACTTGCCCTAGGCAGCCTCCAGCAGGGGCCCTCAGCAGCTAGTTGGGTGCCAAGCCCAATCACTGGATCCCTGTCCAGGGCCCCCATGCCCAAATCGCCGCCTTTAGTTCTGCTGGACAGCACTGCTCCCCCTGGTTGCCACTTAACTTGTTTATTGGGTGAGTGGAGTTCATGCAAAAATACAATTGTGATGGTATGATCCTAGCTCCCATTTAAGACGCACCCATTCTACTGGGTGTCAAAACCGATGTTACTCACGGACAATTCTGCAAAAGCATCTGTCATTAGCCCCATCTGACAGATGGGGAGACTAAGACTCAGCCAAAGTAGAGCTGGATTTGAGCAGAAAACTGCTTGCCTCCTGTGGCCACACACTCATGTCTCACACTGTACCCACCACCTTTGAAGCCCTCCAGCTGTGGACTTATGCCCTTGGGAGACCTCTTCAATCCCAACCATAGCAGTCTCCAGCTTTTCAACCCTCACAGCCTGTATCTAAACCACACCCATCAGATGTGCTTCTTGAAATAAAGAGGAAAAAAACCCCAGCTGAGCAAAAATAACTCTAGAGCTGGTTCTGAGACCTCCCTTCAATGGCTTTTCCCTGAGACACCAAGCACAGCTTCTGTGTGCTGGGGTAATTGTATCTAGACCTCCATTCGATAGGGAGAAAGACTTTGCAAAGCTGCAGAATGAATCCAGCCCAGACTCTGCCTCTTACTGACTGCATGACCTTGGATAAGTCTGTTCCCTTCTCCGAGCCTCAGTTTCCTCGTTTGCTAGAAGGGCATGAGAGCACCTACTTTGTAGGGCAGTGAGGAGAATTCAAAAATAACATACAGGACTTGTAAAATCTTAGCACAGGGCTTGGCACACCACAAAGTGTAAGTGCTTTTCCTTCGTCTCTAATTGCTCCAGGCTGCGGTCCCCTCCTTAGTGCAGCCCTGCTTGGGCGTGGAGGAGCAAGGGTTGTACGTAAGGGAGAGGGCCTGATAGGTTCTGGGCCGTTCTGAGCATCCTAAGGTCTGAGATGTACATTGGGAGTTCGCAGGAGCGGGGCGCGTGGAGGGGCGTGTCTAGGGGCGTGGCCTTTTCAGGCTGCGCTGCGAACTGTCGGGGGAGGCGGGCGTTGGAACGGGGCGGGCCGAGGAGGAAGGGTGTGCTCGGGGGGCGTGGCCCTCTGGGCCCCGGACAGTGACAGATGGGGAGAGGGCGGAGCGAGACAGGAGGCGGAGGGGCGTGCTCGAAGCTGGGAGTGTCCTTCCCGGCTGGCGGTGTAGGCTGTTGAGAGGCCCCCACCCGAGGGCGAGGGGCGTGCCCGGGGCGTGGTCTACAGGTCAGGCTCCGCCCCTGGAGTACGGCCCTGAGCTCCACAGCTCCGTGGCCTGAGAAAGGCGGGAGCCGTCGGGCTGAGGAGGTGTCCAGGCTGCAGGCAGTGACCGCGGGGAACCATGACTGCAGTGGGACGCAGATGCCCCGCACTGGGACCCAGAGGGTGAGTGACCGAGCTGGACCGAAGGAAGGCCTGCGGGGCTGGGAATAGTTTGAGGGGAAATCAGTGCCCTTGGGGCAACCAACAAAACAGGATGCCCTTAGCATCAGGGACTTTTAAGCTTCCTTTTGGTGTAATTTTGTCCCTGTCTTGTCCTCGCACAGGTTGGGCATTTAACTCCTCACAACAGCCCCAGAAGAGGGGCACGATTATCATCCCCATTTTACAGATGAGGAAAGGGAGATTTACTGGCTGGTTTGCGACAGTACAGAAGGTTAGAACTCCACCTTCCTGGCTCCTGCCCTTAAAGGATGGGCAGCCCGTTGCCCTCCAATAGGGCCAGGGTTTCTGCGAAGGACGGTCCTGAGAAACTTAGAGGATGTCAAGTCTAGCACCCAGGCTTCCTCCCTGTGGGCAGGGGCCCTAGTTTTCCTGGCAGTGCCTCCGGCATCAGGCCTGGCCTACAGCTGGCAGAAGAAATAGAGAGACTGCCTTCCATCCCCCCAGTCATCCAGAGTCCCACTTGCCCTCCAGGCCAAGCAGGAGGCCAGGAATTAGACATTTCTTCCAGGAGCCCCCAAAGCCCAGCCCTGTGTCCCAGAGAACTGCTTTGCCTGTATGATCTCAGATTTGTCCTGCCCTACTCTGGGCCTCAATCTCTCAGCAGCCCAGATGGGACTGGAATGGTCTCTGATGATACATACAGTTTGGAGAGGAGGGTATTTGAGAATTGCCGCTGAGCAAGACTGGGGCCCCATTCCCAAGTGTCCCAAGGGAGTCATCTCTGTGGCTGCTCAGGGACTGGTCTAAGCCGAGGTAGATGGTGTCCCTCCCCTACCCCCTGGGAGGCAGGGTGCACCTGGAGCAGAAGGAAGGAAGGGGAAGAGGTGAGGCTGCAGGAGTTTCCTGGTGCCCCGTTCCCTGCTGAGATCATGGGGGATGAGGAGGAAGGAGGGAGGAGGGGCCAGCAGCACAGGGGCTGAAGGACCTTTAGCTCCCAGAAAGGAGAGCACCAGCCTCGCCTCACCCTATCCCCCGGCACCTCAGCCTTCTGCGGGGAAATAGCAGGTCCAGAGAGCCTGACACCCTCTCCTTCAGTCCGTGTTAAGGAGGAGGAAGGGGAGGCCCAGTGAAGGAAGGAGGCCCCAACACCTTCCACCCACACCCCTGCCGTCACACAGGGACTGTCAGGCCAGGGTCCTCCAAGAGGTGGTCAAGATCCGGCTCACGACTGGCCAGACCCTGCCTGAAGCACCCCACGGGTGCCATCTACTACCCGGGCCCTGTGAGGGGGAGCCTCTACTTGCTTCATTTTACCAGTGAGGAGCCCAAGACTCAGAGAGGGGAAGCGATTTTCCTGGGGTCACAGAGAGATTAAGTGTCAGAACCTAGATTCGATCCCAGGCTTGACCAAGCCCCAAGTCACTAGGCCGCATTTCACCTCCTGCCAAGTACAAATCTCAAAGCCATTTCCACATTATTTAAATGACCTCCTGCAAGCCCCTGGAAGGGAGATAATGGGAGCTCATTTTACAGATGAAGACACTGAGGTTTTGTGAGGTTAGTAATTTGCTTGAGATGACACATTTAGTTGAGTTGGAATTTCATTCATTTTAATATTTACTGTGATGCAACTATGCCCTAGACACTCTTGCAAGTTTTGGGGAGACAGCAGTGAGCATAGCAGGCAAAACCCTGCTATCGTGGAGACCCATTCGAGTGTGGGGGAGACACGATAAGACGAGGAGTTATATGGTCATGCAGAAGAAAGAAGTGCTGGGAGAAATATTGAAACCAGCTAGGGAAATTGGTTGCAGCAGGGGAGTGTCTGGTGGTAGCGATTTAGGAAAGTTAGCCAGGAGAAAGGTCTCTTTGAGGTGATGTTTGAACAAAGGGATGAGGGAACAAACCCTCTTGATATCTGGGGAAGAGTGTGCCAGACCACGGGAACAGCAGGTACAAAGGCCCTGAGGTAGGAGCGTCCTTGGCATGTTTGAGGAGCAGCCGAGACAAGACCCACAGTGGCTGGAGGAGATGAAGATGGGGGGCTGGGGACTGGAATGGTGGGAGGCGAGGCCAGAGAGGGGTTCAGATAATGGAAGGCCTGGAAGGCCCGGCAAGGACCTGGCTTTGACCCAGGGAGATGCAGCCATCGCTGGCCCTGAGCAGAGGAGGGCCTCACTCTGACTTATGTTTTATGAGGACCTCTCCTTTGAGGAGGGTTTCAATGCAGTTCTACTCATTGTAAAGTGTCACACCCAAGCGTCCTTTCCTCCCTGCCAGATCACAGAGACCCAGGCCCCTCCACCCCCGCTCCCAGGGCTGTTCAGAGGGAGATTTGGAGAAGGTGGCACCCCGCAGGAGAGCCAAGGACACCGAGCCCTGTGCCGGGCACTGAGAACAGGCCCAGAACCATCCCCGCACCACCACCCCCATCCCATTTCCTTTTGGAATGTTGATTCTGGTCCAAGAATTCCCAGCACTCCCCAGAGTCCCACGACCCTCTTGGCCCTGCAGAGTGACGTCAGCAGCTGGGCATCTGGTAGTGATTACCCGCCAGGGGAGGGGGCTGTGGTGGGCCCAGCCTGTTCGGCCTCCTCGGGCTCTGGGCGGCTGGTCCTTGTCTTCGGAAGGGGCCCAGCTGCTCCCGGCTCTCATTTCCTGTGGAGACTTTCTCACAGTCCTCAAGCCCCCCGATGCCTCGGGCTGTGGGAACTGCGCTGGCTCAGGAAGGACGGACTGTACCCCCACCCCCAGCTGGAGCCGCATGCCCCCAAACCCTCCGGGGACCTTGTTTGCAGAATCCTGGACCTCTGTGGAGTATGGGGAGGAAGTTGGGTACGTCGCTGGCTGCACAACATTGAGCAGCTCCCTTGCCCTGTCTGACCCTCAGTTTCCCTATCAGTACATCAGGGACAATAACAGCACCCGCATCGTAGGGGCGCTGTGAGGACTAGATGAGGCAAGGCTTTTGTCCTGGGCTTGGCCTCGGGGATGCCCGGAGAGGGAGCTGCTCTTGCTCCCACCACACCCACGTTATGGAGAAGTTCGGTGAGGCCCAACGAGGGGGACGTGCCCAGGGTCACGCTGCTTCCTCCCTCCCAGTAGAGGACCCTCTCCAGAGCCCAAGAGGGTTCTCTCCTCCCATCCCTGCTCCATTTCTTGACATCGATTCTGGGCTCGTGGTACCGTTGAAATATTCATTTTCTTTGCCCTCCTCTCCCCACCTTCTCCTCCTCTCCACCCTGGAGCACTCCCCTTTTTCCAGGGGAGCCTGCCTTGTGCAAGGAACGACGCGGAGCCAACTGGATCTAGTCTGAGCCAGCTACGTGTCCCAGACCAAGTCACAGACTTCAGTTTTGTCCCCCCTCAGGCGGGGCCCCCAGATTACAGACATTCAGGCAGCACCCCACCCGGGCCCTCCCCTTTGGTCTTCGCCAGCAGATTCTGAGTACCGGTTAGTAGCTCTCGGGGCTCAGAAGCCTCGGCTTGTCCCGGAAAGAATGGCTCCCGCCCACCCTGTCCTCATAGGGCTGGTCCTGTTTTTGAACACCTGCTGGCAAGCTCACCACGGTCAAGAAGAGCGAGGGCACAGAATGGTGGAGAAGGAGCAGGGATGTCTTCAAGACAGCGGCGGCCCATCTTCCAGGAGGTGGGGCAGGGCAGGGGCTAAAGCCAAGAGCCTACCTGGCAGAGAACCCAAAGCGCCCATGGCAAGGTGCCCCGGGGAAAGACAGGGCTTTCTGCCTCCGCTCTCTCTGCCCAGGGCCTTTAAAAACTAAGGAGCGCAAAGCAGTATTGCTTTTCTGCCAGGGTGAGTGATGGTCGGAGTGAAGGGTGGAAAGAATCTTCAGTCCCCCAAGAAGGGCGGAATGGGAGAGCTCCATGGCTGGGAGCTGGGGCAGCAAGAGGGGCCTCACGGGCTTTGGGAACTCCGCATCTTTCCTTCTCAGGATCCTTGTGGCCCCTCTGAACCCCTTTACAGAAGAGGCAGTTGGACCCCAGAGAGGTGAAGGCAGGGGGAAATCTGAGAAACAGGAGGCAGAGGTTGGGCAAGGGTCCTCTTGAGGCCACATAGCCAGGCCTGGAGGTGCAAGGGGACAAACTGGGTGTCAGAGAGATGGTGGAAGGGCAGCCAACCTCTGCAGAGGGCAAGGCGGCCCACGGCAAGGGAGGGTCAGGGGGGGATGGGGTGGCAGCTGCTCTCTACTGCCTCTCCTCCAGGATCCTTTGGGTAGCCTCACCCTTTCTCCCAGGCCAGGATGGAGCCTTGAAAGTAAAGCTCAGATTTAAACCTGTGTTGGGGAAATAAAGGATAATGGGCTCTAATTACTGCTCATTAATCCGATTAATTAAGCTAATGTATGCAATAAGTGGTATCAGTTATCAGAACAAATCAGTTAATACAGGCAATTAAAGGGGTTGGTTATTTGAATAATTAATGTGGCTGATTAATGGGACTGATTTAGCTCAATTGTCAGTATTATTTATTAATTGATTTCACCACTAATATTAGAGTGGAAGTGCTTTTTAAGTCCATGAAATAAAAAATAACTTAATTAATTGATGGAGCTGAGTTTTTAAAAATGGAAGCTTTGATTTCCACATTTGATCATTACAACGCAGGGAGAATGTTCTAGAAATCTCCAAGCACACTGAGATCTGAAGGCCAAGTTGGAACCACTCTGGCCCTAAGGGAGAGAGGAGGTTCCAAGCAGAGGGAACATCATGTGCAAAGGCCCTGATGCTGGAGAGAGAAGAGCTCTTTGGAGGAAGTGCAAGCAAGCTAGAGTGCAAGGAGGAGAAAGGGGAGAGAGAAGGGATGGCTGACTGTGCCAGCCACAGAGAGCCGAACCCTGAGAACCAGACTTTGTTGCATGGGGCTGCTGTGTGACATGTATTCATTTAAAAAAATCTTTATGAGGTACCTGGCACTGCTCTAGGCAGATCCCAATTCCTGTCCTCTCAGAGCTTATGTTCTAGTGAAAGAAGATAGTCAATGCATGGCAGGTCAGACAAAGTGCTTTAGAGAAGAAATAAAGAAGGAAAGTAAAGAGGGAAGGGAGGTGGGGAGTGTTGAGAAGTTCACACTTTCAGATGGGTGGCAGGGGAAGGCCTCACTGAGAAGGGGACATTTTAGTAAAGACCTGATGGAGGGTAGTGTGGGAGCTCCGTGGTATCTGGGGGGAAAGTATTCTAGCAGAAGGAACAGAAAGTGCAAAGGCCTTGAGGTGGGGACAAAAGCCAGCACGAAGCTGAGCATGGCTGGAGCAGTGAGAGAGAAGGGAGCAGGGTAGGAAATTGGGTGGGAGAGATGGTGAGAAGCCCGTGTGTAAGGCTCTCAGGAGGACTTTGGCCCTTACTCTGAGTGACACTGGGGGCCGCTCCAGTGGGTTAGAGCGAAGGAAACCCGTGATCTTTCACTTTAACAGGAGTGTTCTGGCTGCTGGAGTGAGAACAAGTCACAGAGGACACACATAGAGGCAGGGAGGCCAGTGATAAAGTGTGGCAATAATCCAGGCAAATGATAACAATGGATCAGAGGCAGACATGGTGACATTACGTCTTGGAAATCCTGGAGTGTTGTAGAGGGGCAGGGTGAGGTGCTGGGGACTACGTGTGGTCCCAAGCTGGCAGCTTCTTGGGTCTTGGCCTCTGCCCTGAGCTCTCCCATTGGCTCTGACCACCCCAGCCCACTTGCACCTCGGCGCAGGCACCGTCCCCCCTCCTCCCGCAGGCTCTGTTCCCTCCCCTGGGCCCAAGGGGAAGGAGACAGGAAGCAGGAGGAAGCACTGGGGCAATCCCAGTGTCCCAGCCAATCTGTTCCCAGCAGTGGGTGGATTTCCGGGACTGAATGGCCGGAAGCTCTGGGATGAGACACCTCACCCGGGAAAAGCTGGCAGAGGTGAACCACGCAGGGGAGGGGTCCCCACTCCACCTCGCTCCCGCCGCCGCTAGACAGACAGAACCAAAAGGACTGTGGCTGGGCTGCAGCTTGAGAGACTCTGTTTTTAAGTCAGGAAGGACTTTGCAGGAGGGAAGGTTAGCAGCGGGAACCCTAGAATGTCAGAGCAAGGAGGGCTGTCAGACAGCTTCTCCATGAGGAGCCCCCGGCCTCAGGAGCTGGGGGGACCCCGTGTGGAATTCTGCCCTGGGAATCTACACCTCATCCGTGATTGTTAAAGCTTAGATTTTTTGGTGTATGTTTTAAATTAAGTTTATTTTATTAAATGTATGATATTCAGATTTCAATATTGGGCTTCTGGGTGGGAGGAAGCAGTTCCCCAATGTTTGACCTCCCTCCCTGCTTTGCAGATGCGACTACTGAGGCCTGTCCTAGCCAGAGAACCAGGGCCCGGCCTGACAAAATTAATCCTAATGCCAGTGATCAACACTGGTCGAGTATTTACTATTCATGTATTCCTTTAAGCAATTGTAAGCTCCCACTATGTGCCGGGCACTGTGTGCTGGGGGCTTAACAATGAGACAAAGTCAATGCCCTTGTGAAGGTTTCAGGTAATTAACAGTCAACAAGTAAATGTAAAATGATCATTTCAGCCAGAGACTGAGGAAAATAAAGCAGGCTGAGGACAGAGAGTGAAGGACCAGGGACTATTTTAGGTCGGGTGGTCAGGGAAGGCTTCTCGGAGGAGTGACGTTAAGCAGAGCTGTAAATAAACTAGGGCGTGGGGCAAGCTGCATGAAGATCTGGAAGCAGGGAGTTCTAGGCAGAGAGAACAGCAAGGGCAAAGGCCCTCTCGCAAGAGTAAGCTTGGCAAGGAGGCCAATGTGTCTGGGCAGAATGAGGGATAGAATGAGTGAGGGAGGCATGTTGGGGGTTGGCGAGGTGGGTGGTCCGGCGCCCCCAGGCTACACAAGGCCTTGTAGGCTGGGGAACACATGGCCTGGTTGATGCCTGGTTTTCTGCAATAACGATGGTACCTCTTTACTCTCACAAGGGAAGAAAGTTCTGGTCTGGGCGCTACGTTACATAGCCAGCCACTTGCGGGCCACGGGGAGGGGTTTCGATCTTGTTCGGTGAGAGGAGGGCGCCCAGGGGCGCATGGGGGTGCTCTGTGCACGTGACCTGCTTGTTTTCACCTGAGTGCCTCTGGGGGTGGAGTGGAGGCCGAGTGGGGTGTGAGAACAGAGCGAGAGCCAGCGAGAAGGCTGCTTGCTGTGTGCTCCACAGAGCCCGTGGGGCTCCCGGGTGGAGAGAGGGCTGACCCTCGGAGAGACGCGGTCAGGATCTATTTTGAAAGTAGAGCTGCAGGATTTCCTGATGGGCTGGGTGTGGAGGGCGAGTGGAAGAGGAGGCACAGATGACTGCAGATTTTTTGGCCAAACAAAGCAACAAGGATGCAGCTGACATCAACTGAGATGGGAAGCGGATGTGGGGAGCAGGAGCGTGGTGGCAGGGGGGCGGGGAGCGACGGTCCACTGCAGACATCCAAGAGGCGATGCTAAGGAGGCAGTCGGGTTTATGGGGCAGGAGTTGAAGGGGCAGTTCCAGGCTGCATCAGAGAAGGGATGGCATTTAAGGTCAAGGACCGGGAGAGGTGGCTCACAGCGCCCCTCACGAGGAAGGACAGTATTAATCTGGCACCTGAGAAGGATAGCCGCTCCCAGCCCCTGAAGGCTGAGGGGGTCGATTCCACCACGGCCAACAGACACCAGCCCGGTGTGCTGCTGAGCGGGCCCTTCTGCAGTAGGCAGAGAGTGTAGGGTGGATGGGGGTGGGGCAGGAGGCTGAACCCCAGCCCGGGGCCACCAGCGTTTGGAGTGGAGTGGGGTAAGAACCCTCGAGCGTCCTGAAGCTGGGTGAAGACAGCGTGATTCAGGAAGCGGGCCTCTCGTTAGGCATGTAACACTGATCAGATCCCAGAGTCCTTGCAGCAACCCGATGAGGCCGAGGCTGTCATTGTCCCCGATTTCCAGGTAGGAAACCCAGGCTCAGAGAGGTGAGGGGACTTGTCCAGGGTCGCACAGCTGGCGAGTGGAGGAGCAGCCCTGCCAGCAGATTCCAGTGAGTGCTGTCAGCTGCGACGCCCCCTCCTGCCTTCAGGATGAGCCCTCTTGGGGTGCTGGCAGCGAGGGGAGGGGCCAGGAAAGGCTGGGGACATTCACCTCTCTTCTCTCCTTCCAGGGTCGCCGGAGAGCCAGAGGCTGGCGGGGACTATGTGAAGGTAAGCGGGGCCAAGCAGGTGACACCGGATGGCTCATTGCCTGCTCCCTGAAGGGCAGAGTTCTTTTCTGAGCCTTGTTAGGGGCCAGACCTCACCGCCTGTTCCCAAGAGGAGAGGGTCTTAGGGTCGGGGTGGCTCTTGGTCTGGTTTCGCTCCCAAGGATCTTCTTCCCATGCCTGCCATCATTCTTTCCTGGCCCCAAACCCAGGACCCCCCCGCCAACTGTTCGTTACCACCATACCCCCCCCCCCGCCCCCTGCCACCTGCGGCTGCCCTGGGCCCTGGGATGTCTCCATGCGCAGACCCAATCCTGCCTGCTCTTGGAGCATGTGCTGGTGTCGAGAGGTGGGAGCCAGAAAAGACGGCTCAGTTTTCATCACAGAGAACAGGCCGGGCTCACATTTACCACAAGCTTAATTTGTCCTGGGCACTGGGAATGTTAGGAATGCAGCTTTGAAACAATGATGATAAACAGAGTAAACATAATATCTTGCGAGCCTACTGTGTGCAGAGCCCTGTGCTGGCTGCCAGCCCTGGAGGGGAGACAGTTCTGAGCTCTGTACATGAATGAGGTCTTTGACTTCCTCCCTCATCACTGGGCGGGGAAGACCTTCCTGTACCCATGTACATATGGGGAACTTGGGGCCCAGAGATGCCCAGTGAGTTGCCCACAGCCACACAGCCACACAGCCCCCAGCCACGCGAGGCAGAACTGAGACTGCAATCCAATTTTATTTGATGTCAAGACCATGGACAGAGTCCTCAGCCTTCCACTTCCAGGAACACACACACACACACACACACACACACACACACACACACACACGGAGCCAGGCTCCCTGCTGAGGACAGAACTTACCACAGAGGGCCGGGAGCACCAGGTCTCGTGTTCCAAGGGCTCCTGGTCCATCTGGGGACCAGGAGAGAATCCCATGATGATTGGGCTTGTGTTTTGTAATCCAGCAGATTTAGTCGCAGATCTGCCACTTACTTGCTACGTGACTTTGGGTATGGGGGTCACCTCCCTGAGCCTCAGTGTTCACCTATATGAAATGGGGTAGCAGTGGCTCCTCCCAACTAGGGTTGCCATGGGTTCAATGAATCCATGCCCGTAAGTAGGGTTGCTGGACTTGGAATAGAGCCGGCTGGCCTGGCTCCTGACCCTGGGGACATTCCATCACCCGAGATGCTGCCTATAAAGCCCCGTGTAAGTGACTGGCCATGAGGTAGCATGGGAAGTGCTCAGATATCTGCCTCTCACTACCATCAGAAACCTCAGATAGGAAGCCACTGGAGCTCAGCAGGTAGGAGATGACTTTCAGTTTGGGAGATGGGGAGGGGGAGATCAAGGAAGGCTTTCTAGAGGAGGAGGCATCGAAACCAAGCCATTACAGTTGACCAGGAACGTTCGCCAACATCCTGTCCCCGAAGGAAAAGCTGAAGAGGAACAAAGATAAGTAGAGATAGACAGTTGACTGGTCCAAGCAGAGGCAAGAGCGTGGGCAAGGTCAGAAAGCAAGCTGGGTGAGCCCAGAAAGTGCAGCCCAGGGCAGTGACAAGTTGAGCTGGAGCTGCTCCTGGAATCTGGGCCCCGGCTCTTCATCCAGAGCCCTTACACCACAGGGGAAGGGGCCTCAGGGAGAACCATCACCAAAGCCAGTGGGTAGGACACGGGGGACATATAGTTTTCACATCCCTGGCAAGGTAGTGAGATCTCCGTCACTGATGGTAGTAAGATCCTTATGAGGATTATTAGCTTGTATTTTTCCTTTCATTTATGGGTCTAAACATGTACTTTAAAATACTATAAAAGAAATAATACCTGTTCACTGGAACTAATTAAAGGATGAAGTTAAAAGAACATTAGTTTTAGCTTCAAGCCTCAGACGGTGGTAGAATCAATAGTTAGTTACCAACAATCCATTCCTGCCCTGAGGTCCTCGCTTCCAGAACTGCAGGCTTCTAAGACCACAATGTGAATAATTCAATTCCAAGTCAAGGATTCTGAAGTTCCAAGACCATGAAATTCTACGCTCCACGCTCAGAGCTTCAGGTATATTTGTGGAAAACAATCGAACCACTGAGGCCCAGAGAGGTAGACTCGTCTCCCTAAGGTCACACAGCCTGTCGAAAGGATTATTGTACCCTAGACTTGACTGATGCAGAGTCAGACCCCCCCCCCTTAATTCTAGGACAAAAAGTCCAGATTGTAAGACAATAAGCTTGGCGATAATAGCATGCATTTATTGAGCACTTACTTTATGCCTGGCAACTTAACGGACATCAAACTCAGGCAAGACTCAGAAGAGCTCTGTGAGCTCAGCACAGGTATGTTTTCCAGATGAGTGAATCCGGGCTCCAAGAGAAGGGGCTGGGGGGGTGGAGGTGCGCACCCCTCCCCCTCCGCTAGCTGAACCCAGGTTGGTGCCCTAAGCATTGAGCCTTACTGGCTCTCCGCACCCCCAGAGTCTGTCAGTCCAGCATCCCGCGATTCTCCATTCTCTGCCCGAGTCCCTGATTCCAAATCAGAGGTGAGAAATCCTGGGCTCTGGGAGATTTCCCGAGGCCACAAAGGATTTGGTCAAACGCATACAGGGATTCCTCCAGCTTTAGATATGATTTAATTCAAAGTCTTTGCCCGCTCCGGGTCAGTGAAGGTAGGCACGGTGAGTTGGGGGAGCCAGGAACCCCCCTACTCCCGGGCCCAGACATTCCCACCTCATCCCGCTGCCCCCCCTGCCCCCCGTGACGGCCCCCCTAGGCGGGTCCTCTGCTTCGCTTCCCCCGACTCCAGGCAGCCCTGCGGGGTTGAAGCGCGGGGGGCGAGGGGCGGGGAGCGGAGGGCGGGCGGAGGGAGGAACAATGGCCCCCTCCCCTCCCCTGACCGGCTGGAGGGTGGGGTCTCCCCGCCCCGCCTCCCCGCTCCTCCCCCGCCAAGGCGATGAGGTAATCGCGCCGCCGAGAGGCACGCGCAGCCGGTGCCCAGCCCGGTTGCTCCCCGCGCCCCTGCCCGGCCGGCCGCCGCCCCCCGCACCGGCCCGGCCCCGGACGCCCGGCCCCACCATGACCGAGCGGTGCAGCCTGTGGAGCGCCCTTTCGGCCGCCGCCTGCTGCTTCTACCGCGGCTCCTTCGTGCAGGTGCAGGTGAGGGGGCGGCTCGGCCCCGGCCAGGCGCTCCGGGCTGGGACCCTGGCCGCTCCGCCCCGGGCTCGGGGCCGGGGGGCCGGGAGCCGCAGCCCGTTGGCGCCTCGCAGGGTCTGGCGGGGCAGGGGCCGGGGCAGGGGCTGCAGGAGGGGGCGGGGTCGCCCCAGCCTCACCTCTGGGTGCCCGGCCGCTCCGCAGGGTGAGGGTCCCGGCTGCCGCTCCCGGGACTCGCGGCTGCGGGGCTGCCGTTTCGGTCCTGCTCCCTCCGCAGGCGGAGCTGAGCTGGGGCACCGGGTCCTGGGAGCTGCGGTCCCCAGCGTCCTGCAGGTACTCCGGCGAGCGCTCCGGCCCCTGCGGCTGACCCGGGCAGCCTGGCTCCCCATTGTACCGGGAGCGCCGGGCTGGGGTCCGAAGGCTGAGTGAGGGGAGGGAAGCTGAAGGGGTGCTGCGCGTGCCGGGTCTAGGGCCAGAGCGCCCGCCACTCTCCTGCCCTCTAGGTGGGCTGGGGCAGGCTCGGGGCGCGGGGCTCCCAGCCCAGGCGACCGGGCAGTGCAGGACCGCGCCGCGGCAGTGAAGGGGTTAAACGGAAGGGGGTGGAGGGGAGGACCCGGACCCCGCCTCTGCGGAGCATCATCTGGGGATGGCCTTGCTTGGGGTTGCCAGACCATAGGAAGCTGGAGGGGGCTTGCTGGGCGCGGGCTGGGGTTTAGGGGTTAAGACCCTGACCGGGGGTCTCTGTGCTTTTCGCTCCGGAGCCCCCTGGGGGACGCCGGGCGCGTCACCCCTGCGCTCCCCGGGGCTCACACACACGCTCGGAGCCCGCCTGAATGACGGCCCCGCCGGCGGCGGAGCGCAGCATCCCCGCACCGGCCAATCAGGAGCGCGCAGGCGGGGAGGCGGTGAGATCATCTCTGGCCAATAGCGGTGCGCCGAGCGCAAGGATGCTGCATTCGCGCCCCAGCCCGCAACTCCCACCCACACCTCCAGTCTTGGGAGCTGGGGACCCCCTGGTAGAGAGTGAGGAGGAGGAAGGCACAGGACCCTAGGGTTTCCCCCCTCAGGTGTGTGGGAGGACCAAGTTGGTTACCCCAGATTCTCCCTGTGACCATTGATTATGGCTGGAAAAGTGGAGCCCAGTCTCCCCCTCCACTCCCCACCCCGTTTACAGATGAGGTTACCCAGGCTCAGAGAAGGAAAATGACTAGCTCAAGGTCACACGGTGGTAGGCAGAGTCTTGTGGCCAGGTTCTTTATCTCACAGCCCACTCCCCTTCTTTGCCCCATGTCTATCTTGCTCCCGCTGTGGAACTGGGGTGAGTTCTCAATTACATGCTTTTTGTCAAGGAGAAGAACCCCAGAACCCCAGAAGTCTGAGGTACTGGTGTTCTCTCCCCTGTGACACCCAGTCTTCCCTCCCTAGGGTGTGGTGTGGTATAGGGAGGGAGGCCAAGGACACCAAAGAATAGGGAGCTCCATACAGAAGTGTAGGTATTGAGGACCCCCCAAGTTCAGTTCAGCCCTCGGCCTTCCTACCCTTTGGGGATATCAGTTTCTACCCTGGGTAGAGGGCGGACGGAATCCCCATCCCAGGACTTGTCTTTTCCTGAGCACCTGTACCATCCCTGACCCCCACCATCTGTCACCAGAGCCCTACAGGCTCCTCAAAGCCCCAGTTTTCATGGGTCCATCACCAAGCTGCTCCCGCTTCAGCTTTGCTCACCTGGGAGAGTTGTCTCATTGTCCCCCCAGGATCTCCATCTGAAATCCTCTCTGACCCCTCCACCCTCTTCCCTGTCCTGATCAATGGCTACTTAAACACCCTTTTCCCGGGCCCCACCCCCGTGCTCCGCCCTTCCCTGCCAGTGCCTGGAAAGCACTAAGCCACTCTCCACACAGTAGACTGACTCTTGAAAAGCCCTCTGTGGCTCTGCTGTGGCCTCTGGGTAAACCCTTGCTCCCCACAGCAGTCTGACAGCCCTGCTCCACCCGCCCCCATCATCTCTGTCCCTTGGAAGCTTCCCCCTGCCCCAGGACCTTGGCTCTGCCTGCAGGGCCCTGACTCTGCCAATGTCTTCCCAGAACCTCTTCCCTGCCCACCCATTTTCCTGTCTGTCCCTGCCCCGATGCTTTTGCTGGGCTCATCCAGTCCTTCTGCAGGCCTCCGTGAAAATATCACCTCTTCAGGGACTCGACTCCCTGACTAGATGAGGAGGGACACTCTTAGCTGCTCCCAGAGCTCTCTGTGCATCTCTGGACTCTCAGAAAACTGGAATTGCTTGTCAGTGTCTGTGTGGCTCTCTCAGAGGTCACCTGACCTGATGACCTTGGGGCCTCAACCCCTGGCACAGGACCTGCCCCAGAGTGGGGGCTTAATCGCTGTTGAAACAATGAAGTCAGAGACTCTAGATATCACTGAAGCTGGGAATTAGGGTGTCTTGGGAGCAGTGTGGATTCGTGTAAACTGAGGCAGTGTAGGAGCAGAGGGGTGGGGAATGGAGCTGCAGAGTTAGGCTCTGAGATCTTCGGAAGGTCTGAAAAGGCAGGGAGTGGATTGGAGGACCCTTGGACCCTGGTGAGTAGGGGGTCCTGGAAAGAGACTGTCACCTGGACTGAAGCCAGGCCCTCTAGTGCCCCCTTTCTTCTGTCTTGCTGTCTGGCCAGTTTGGGGCCAGATCTACCTGACCTAGAACAGCTATCTCTGGGGCCAGGAGTTGGGGAATGGGAGAGGAAGCAATGTCGCATGTTCTCACAGTGACAAGGACATCTGTGGGCTAGTCACAGTACTCTGGAGTATTGTCTCCTTTCATCCTTGCAACCCCATAATACCCATTTTATAGAGGAGGAAACTGAGGCCCAGAGAACTCACAGGGCACAGCCAGGATTGGGCTGGGCTTCGTGGTGGGGCTGCACCTGGCAATAGGAATTCTCCTCCCTCTGCTCTTAGGTATCCAACCCTGGGCCATGGTAACCAGGAAACCAGGAGTCTCCCCCTTGGGCAGGTGGAAGGGGGAGTCCTGGGCATTATCTCCATTGAGTGACCTTTGGCTTCCCTGCTTGGCCACAGTTTTGCCATCTGGCCAGAATTGCTTGAGACGGCAAGGAGGAAACGGCCTTGGGAATTATAAAGGACAGCAGAAGTGTCTGTGTGGGGGCCTCCGCTTCTCTGTTTATAGCTGCCTCCTCCACCCTTCCACTGTATAATTCGGCATCCCAGAATGTATCCTCGTCCATGCAGCCCTATGTTTTTGTCCTTGCCTTTGCCTGGGTACCTGCTGCCTTACCTCCCAGATCCACCTGTAGAAATCCTGCCTCTCCCCCCTGCGAGATCGGTTTGATGTTTTTGGTGCAGAGTGAATGTTTTGTTGTTACCATTCCCTCCAGGAAGGCTTCCTGGACCACTCCACTTCGCCTGTACTTTATCTTCTCTCTTATAGAAGTCACAGGGCTCTTTGCCGCTGTCCAGTACAGTGGTGCTGACCTTATTCTGCTCAAACGTTCCTGTCTATTTTCCTTCCCCTGCCTAGACTACAAGCTTCCTTGAGGACAGGGCCTGGTTTGTTTATTGTCTCATTTACTCCTAGCACATGGCACAGGGCCTGGAACACAGTAGGACTAACTGAGATTTCCTTACTGCTGCTGGGCTGGGGACTCATGGGTGAGGACCTTTCTGGCACGTGTGCCTAAGTTTTCCCAGGGTCCTGGGATGAAAGCAGCTCACCTGGGATGGAGAGGGGTTGGGAGAGAAGAAGGAAGAGGGCTTCAGGCCAGATGCCAACTCTTTGCTGTCTCCTGCCCAGTTCTCCAAGGAGAAGTACATCTTGGACTCCTCCCCTGAAAAACTGCACAAGGAGTTGGAGGAGGAACTCAAACTCAGCAGCACAGATCTCCGCAGCCATGCCTGGTACCATGGCCGAATCCCCCGTGAGGTGAGTGGGCCCTGGGTGGGACCTCAGCCCTAGAGTTCACCCGCCGCCTCGGCCAGCTCCGCCCAGAGAGGCTCTGACTCACTGCTTTGTGGATTCAGTCCGAGTAGACTGCAGTGAGGTCAGACTCTGTCATTTACTAACTGTGTGACCTTGCGCAAGTCGCTTCACCTCTCTGACCCTCAGTTTCTTCTTCTATGAGATGGACGGTAATGATAGTACCTGCCTTAGAGGGTTATCGTGAGAATGAATGAAACAATGCCTATAAAGTGTAAACTTGATGTCTGACATGCGGTGGGCTCAATGTTATTATTAGTGTTGTTATGGCTGTTATTATTACTATTATTTTTAACTGTTTTTTTCCATGGGTCTATACATTAGCCTCTCGTGTGTTTGGTTAGTGAGTGTCAGGGCCTAGGATTCTGTTTTGCCAAAGCTGAGTTTCTGTGCTGAGGCCCAGATAGGCTGATAGTCACCTGTTCCCGCTCTCATTCATGCCACGGATCTTTGTCAAGCATTGACTCTGCCAGGCCCTGCGCTGGGCACCAAGAATGCAGAGAGAAAATGGGTGGTGGTTCCCCCTCGAGGGCTGAAGGTCCAGTCAGAGCCCAGTAGAAGAAGTGCAGGAATGGAGCGTCCAGCAGGGGATGTGGGCCGGCCCTGAGGAGGGGACACTGAGGCCAGAGGCCAGTGGAGATGGACAGGAGTTCACCAAGCGGGCAGGGTGGGAAGGATGTCCAGGCAGAGAGGGCAACCTGAGGATACAGAGGCCCAGAGATCTGGGAGAGCACTGGGTGCTTGGAGGAATGAGTGTTGGGAATTCACTCTGTCCAACATGAGCCCTGAGAAGGAGCGCGTCTGCGACCCGAGGTTCAGGTCGTGGCGACCCCCAGCTCCCCCAGACTCTGTGTCCCTGTGCCTTACATTCCAGGGTGTCATGTCCTCCCATTTCCAGGGCTCTGTGCACCGGACCCAGAGCCTGTGGCCGAGTTGCCCCCTCCGAATCCGGGTCACTGCATCCCCCTTCCTCAGCTTTAGATATCTCTGTCCCCTGGGTCCCCCAGATCCCGGTCCAACCCTCCCCTGCCCAGCCCTGCTCCAGACTGCTCGCCGCCTCCCACAGGTATCGGAGACCCTGGTGCAGCGCAACGGCGACTTCCTCATCCGGGACTCCCTCACCAGCCTGGGTGACTACGTGCTCACGTGCCGCTGGCGCAACCAGGCCCTGCACTTCAAGATCAACAAGGTGGTGGTGAAGGCCGGGGAGAGCTACACCCACATCCAGTACCTGTTCGAGCAGGAGAGCTTTGACCACGTGCCCGCCCTCGTGCGGTACCACGTGGGCAGCCGCAAGGCCGTGTCGGAGCAGAGCGGCGCCATCATCTACTGCCCGGTCAACCGCACCTTCCCGCTGCGCTACCTGGAGGCCTGCTACGGCCTGGGCCAGGGCGGCGGCAAGGCGGCCGGCCCCGCCAGCCCCTCGGGCCCCAAGGGCAGCCACATGAAGCGGCGCAGCGTCACCATGACCGATGGGCTCACTGCCGACAAGGTCACCCGCAGCGATGGCTGTCCCACCAGGTAAGAAGGGACCCCGCCCACACTGGGCCTCGGTCTCCCCGTTTGGCAAGTGGGGGTATCCGTCATCAGAGTGCTGGTGAGGAGCAGGAGGCCCGGCCACTGTGAGCTGGGCGGATGACCGTCCTGGAGCCTCGGCGTGCAGCGAGGAAGAGGAGGAGGTGGAGGGGGGCTGACTGCTGGGTTTGCCAGCAGCCAGGCCCAGGTAATAGCCTCAGCCGAGCAGCCTGGGCCCTGCCGCTCTCCTCGCATGACCATGTTCTACCCATAAAGGGCCCTTGCGCAGGGGGACCCCCCAAGTGCTGCCCTGTCGCTGCGGCTGCTGCTCCCCCTCCCCACCACCTAGCTAGGCCAAGGCGGGCATCAGAGCAGAGGGCTTTGCAAGGTACAAACCGCTGCACAGGGGATGGGACGTTCCCAGCAACACTTTGATGACGCCCAGGTGCTTCTGGTGCTAGGTGAGATGAGGCCGGGAAAAGCCACAGCAGGGACCCATTCCTGAGGCCCTAGTGTGCACCTGACCCTGTGCGGAGGGCTGTCTGTGCCCAAGTTCATCAACCCCCATGTCCTCCTGGGAGGCAGCTCCTGTGCACACCCCCACTTTACAGACGAGGGAATAGGTGTCAAGAGGGGAAGCCACTTGCTGAAGAGCAGGAGGATTAAGATTCAAACCCAGGTCTGCAACTCCAAAGTCTGTACCCCTCTATTTCTATGGCCTCCCTAGTTGTTTGCAAAGAGACCCGCATCCTGTGCCACCAGCACTTGGATAGGTCCCATCTCCCTAGCCCCGGGCTGGGTGCTATCAGCCAAGGAATTGCCGGTTGGATTCTCCGTGGGCACTTTGCCTATGATTTAGAACCAGTGCCCATAATGATGCCAGGATCTGGCATTCTGAGCACAGTGTAGGAGCAGTGAGGAGGTGCCAGCCTGGTGGGCCTGGTTCCCTCCAGCTCTCCATCCTTTCTGCTAGGCCTGCTTCCCAGGCAGTTCTCTGAGTTGGAGGTGAGGTTCTCAGGGAAGAGAGCAGTTGTGCGGGTAGTGGACTGTACAAACACTCCCCGCTCTGGGCTTCAGTCCTATACTTGCCAATTGGTACTATACTCTCCAAGCCTTTTCTGCCTCTGAAGTTCAGTCAATCTAGGACGAAGGCAGAGGTGGGGATCCTAAGGCCAGCTGAGGACCCTGCCCTCTGGCTCATGAAGGTATCTGCTCCACAGCACCTCACTGCCCCACCCCCGGGAATCTATCCGCAACTGTGCCCTCAGCATGGACCAGATCCCGGACCTGCACTCGCCCATGTCACCCATCTCCGAGAGTCCCAGCTCCCCTGCCTACAGTACTGGTATGACCAGGAGGGGGAAGGCCCGGTGGGGGGAATCTGGTGGGAGTGACCTTGTGTGTGCACGCACGCTCTGTCTGTGATGACTTCTGTTACGGTGTGTGCTTATGTGTGTTTCTATCTCTTTCCTGAGAGTGCTGCCTGCAAGAATTTACACGAAAAACCAGCCCGCGGATCTACTGATATTTTCTCCACGGGTTGTCACACATTCTTCCCTAAACACAGGCTCGCCAACTTGTCCTAACTACAAACTTGCCTTCTAACCAACTCCCCCGAGTGTAAAAGTTACCAATCCTTGCCCCAAATGATTTATAGGACATTTTCGGAGCAACACAGCAGAGGGAAGTATCCAGGACCGAGGATTTAAAGCCCAGCTCTCCCACATGCTGGGTAGTGACTTCAGGCGGGGCAGTTGACCTCTCTGAGCCTCAGTTTTCTCCTTGTAGAACGAGCATCATGGAAGTATTTACTTCCCAGGATGTTAGGGTTAAATGCGCTAAGGTACAGAGAAGGACCTCGCAGGCAGCAAGAGCTCAATATACATCACCTCTCATTTTGGATGATGGTTTGATGGCTGTTGACCAGCGTATGGCCAGCATGTCGCCAGCTCCTGGCATATGTGTACTCAATAAATCATTGCTAATTCATTGAGAAATAATTCCGCTCAATGAACTCCAGCAAGTGCTTATTAGCATCCCTGAATCACGGCAAGCTCCTCTAAGTAGTTCAGTGGTTCCCCAAGGCTGCAGCAGCCTTAGGGTAGGAGCGAGCAAACTCCTGGAGTCCAGGCCATTTGAGAGTATCCTGTAGGCCTGGTCAGTTTACCCAAGGCTGCGGGGCCTGGCCTGAGTGCAGGGAGGTGGGGACATCATCTCTATAGGGTGGATGGAGCCTGTCCTTTGGGAAGAGGGTGGGAGAACTTTGCTGGTAACAGTCCTCTCCCTTTCTCTCCCTGTAGTGACCCGTGTCCACGCCACCCCTGCAGCTCCGTCAGCCACAGCGCTGCCTGCCTCCCCTGTCACCCGCCGCTCCAGTGAACCCCAGCTGTGTCCCGGAAGTGCCCCGAAGCCCCCTGGGGAGTCGGACAAGGGCCCTTATGCCAGCCCCTCCCACACGCTCTGCAAGGCCTCCCCATCCCCGTCGCTCAGCAGCTATAGTGACCCGGACTCTGGCCATTACTGCCAGCTCCAGCCTCCCATCCATGGCAGCCGAGAATGGGTTGCAGCTGAGGCCTCCAGCCGGCAGGCCAGGAGCTATGGGGAGAGGCTAAAGGAACTGTCAGAGAATGGGGCACCTGAAGGGGACTGGGGCAGGGCCTTCATAGCCCCCGTTGTGGAAGCCACCTCCTCCTTCAACCCCGCCACCTTCCAGTCACTACTGATCCCCAAGGATAACCGGCCACTGGAGGTGGGCCTCCTGCGCAAGGTCAAGGAGCTGCTAGCAGAGGTGGATGCCCGGACGCTGGCCCGGCACGTCACCAAGGTTGACTGCCTGGTAGGTGCTGGGTGAGCACTGGGGCAGGGAGAGCACCTCTGTCCTGTGGCTTTGGGACAGGGGTCCGGGGGGTGAGGAGTTGGCTGCTAAATGCCCAAAGTATAGTGAGTGGCCCTGGCTTCTGGCTTCATAGCTGTCCCTTACTTGCTGTGTGACTCTAGGCTGATCACTTTACCTCTCTGGGGCTCCATTTTCTCCTAAAAACAGCAGCAGCAGCAGCAACAACAACAACAACAACAACAACAACAACAAAAGAGATTCTTGCTTCCTCCAGTTTGGCACTGGAACTGGGCAGTGCTGAAAGCCAGAGCTCCCTGGGGCACTCTTTGAGCCTGGTGAGAGTCACCCGGGCTGTTCCAGAGGACGTAAAAAACCGAGACTACCTGCCCCCCCACCCCCCCAGTGGACAAAATAAGCAAAACTCAGAACCTAGACACAAATTGTCAATGCCTGGGCCTTTGAATGAATCTTGACTATCTAAGGACCCAGACTCTCTCTGTACCTCAATTTCTCCCTCTGAAGTTTGGGGGGCACTGGTTACTTTATGTGGGGGCCACACTGATCTCTCAGCTCAGGAATCAAGAAAGGAGTGCAGAGATATTGCCCTACGGAGAGTGCTAGGCGTGACGGGAGCAGTTCTGGCCCAGTGTGTGACCTTGGACAAGTCCTTTCCCTCCCTGGGCCTCAGGTTTGCCTTCTGGAATAAAGGTGTCCTGGTCACCTTTGGCATATATCAAATACCTCTGGGGATTTTCCTGTTTATCCCTCGGGGAAATGAGGTTCATTTGCTCCATGGCAGAGGGTAAGAGCTGGAATTCAAACTCGTCATCCCAGCCAAGCTGCCCTCCTAGAGAAAGCTCTCTGACTCCCAGATGGCTTGGGCCAGCCGAGACAGGAAATTAATCAGCCCTCTGGGCGTCCTTGCAGGTTGCTAGGATACTGGGCGTTACCAAGGAGATGCAGACCCTAATGGGAGTCCGCTGGGGCATGGAGCTGCTCACCCTCCCCCATGGCCGGCAGCTACGACTAGACCTGCTGGAAAGGTAAGGCAAGCACCTGCACCCGGGGACTCGCGGGGAATCCCCGGGCTCCCTCGCTGCGCTTTTGCTGTGCCAATTGGCCAATCAGAGTGTCTCAGCCCGGCTCCCATGGGTTCTGGCTACGCCTTCTATCCATTGACGAATCGCAACTGCTCGGTATCCAACCCTAAGCAATCCTAGTTTCCCCAAAGCTTGAGTCCTGTCTCCGGATTCATCTTTTGCACCCTCTTGACCAATCGCACTCCGCCAGCCTTAGCCCTGCCCATCAGCTCTGGCTACTCTTTCTTAAAACTGTTCTGCCGCGTGAATTCCATTGATCGATCACAAGCCCCTCAGCCCGGCGCTCAAAAGTCTGGCCCCGCCCCCGAGTTATACCGACCAATCAGAAGCCCTTAGCCTGGCTTTCTCTCACTCTGGCCGCGCCCCCTAATCTCATTGACCCTTTCCAACCTGTCACTTCGGCTCGGCCCTCCGCCCCTCGGCGCCCGACCGCAAGCAGTGACAGGACCTCTCCCCTCTGACCTGGCCTCTGTGACAGGTTCCACACCATGTCCATCATGCTGGCCGTGGACATCCTGGGCTGCACGGGCTCTGCCGAGGAGCGGGCAGTGCTTCTGCACAAGACCATCCAGCTGGCGGCTGAACTTCGGGGGACCATGGGCAACATGTTCAGCTTCGCTGCGGTCATGGGCGCCCTGGATATGGCCCAGGTATGGAGGGGCGCATCTCGAGCTGGGCTTCAGGAAGTCGCTGTCTGGAGGAGCCCTGGGATACGTTCGAATGGGGACTTTTAGGCAGCAGCGGTGAAAGGGCAGCTGGGTTCTCTAAAGTGGTGACCTGCTCCAAGACCACGTCTTGCCCCTTCTTTGGGTCTCAGTTTACCCACCTGAAAAATGAGTGAGGAGCATTATATGAGTTTCAAGGATAAATATAAAATGGCTATAATTTAGCAGCCCTTAATATATGCTAGGTGCTACACTAAGTACTTTATAAGCATTGATTCCTCAGAACAATCTTGGGAAATAAGTGCCTTTATTGTCCCATTTTACTTATGGAGAAACTGAGGCACAGCAGTACTTGCCCTAAGGTCACACAGTCAGAGACTGAAAAAGTCAGGATTTGAAGCAGATCGGTTTCCCAACCTGAACCTCGTCCACACTCTACACTTGCTCTCCGATGCCTAGTCAGTAGTAACAACAGGGTTTCAGAGGCTGTGGTTCGACTCCCAGCTCTGCTACCTAATTTTGAAATAACCTTGGGGAAGTCATTCCCCTAGCTGAGCCTTAGTTCCCTCGTCTGTAAAATGAGCTGTTGCAGGGCCTCACAGGGAACGTGAAGAGCAGCCAGCACTGTCCCAGGTGCACGAAAGGTGACCATGATAGTAACTATCATCCCACATCTGGGCGTCCACTCAGGAGGGTGGCCTGTGGCCCGTGCAGTCCTTTTCCTTGGCTGGGTGCTCACAGTCTGCTCTCCCCAGATTGCCCGGCTGGAGCAGACATGGGTGACCCTTCGGCAGCGACACACGGAGGGTGCCATCCTCTATGAGAAGAAGCTCAAGCCATTTCTCAAGAGCCTCAACGAGGGCAAAGGTATCTCCCCTACCTTGCTGTGTGAGCTTGGACAGGCTCTAGCCCCTCTCTGGGCCGGCAAAGACGCTCCCAGTGTGGACGAGAACCAACCAGAAATTGAGCTCTGCGCAGGCTAATCTTGAGCTCACTTTTTGCACCTGGCTACCGTGTGCGCCGTGGCCAAGACCGGGCTCGGCCCTCAGGGCGGCACCAAGGCTGCAGGGGTTTCAGCTGGAGGGTTCCAAAAGGAGGGGGGCTAGTCTTGGGAGCCCCTGGGGGCTCAGTCAGGGACCTCAGGCAGACCCAGCCCCTGCCCCACCTCTTTGCCCAGAGCGCCGGGAATGGTGGGGCCTCCAAGGCCTCTAAGCGCCTGCCTCCCTCCCCACAGAAGGCCCGCCGCTGAGCAACACCACGTTTCCCCATGTGCTGCCGCTCATCACTCTGCTGGAGTGTGACTCGGCCCCGGCAGAGGGCCCGGAGCCCTGGGGCAGCACGGAGCACGGCGTGGAGGTGGTGCTGGCCCACCTGGAGGCCGCCCGCACCGTGGCCCACCACGGAGGCCTGTATCACACCAACGCGGAGGTCAAGCTGCAGGGTGAGTCACAGGTCGCATCTGGGGGGGTGAGACGGTCACTGGTGACGCTGGCTAGGCCTCCCTCCACCGGACTTGCTCTCCCCTTTCCGCCAAACCTCCATTCACGTTTCTCCGTTCCCCTGTCCGGAGCCACTCCCTTACTTCTTTTCCTTTTCTCTGTTTTTCACTCACTCCCCAGTTCAACTGTGAGTGGGAGGCACCGGGTGGGGGTGGGGGGGACACAGAGAGGATTTGAAGAGCACCCTAGCTGTTTATCTTTCTTTGAGCCTCTGTTTTCTCATCTGCGAAGTGGCCGTCCTAAGGGATTACTCTACAAGTTTGTTTGCCTGGGGCTGAGCGCTTGGCCTGGGGCTGAGACACACCTGCCCTGCCTTCAGGGAGCTCCCAGTCTGGAGGGGAAAGGGAGGGTGAAAGGAGCAGAGAGGAAGTGGCCTCAAGCAATCCAGCTTTTACTGCTTTAGGCATTATTTAAGTCATAAAGTTTCACTGTAGGCAAACTGGAAATGACAGTTGAGCAAAAAGAAAAAACAAAATCACCCACCATCACCCAGAGGCACATGGTGAGAACATCCTGGTGGTTGTCTTTTCTGCCTTTTTCTTTTTCGGAGCAAACACAACTTTTTTTTCTTTTTTACTAACAAAAACTTATTTGCAAAATGTGTACATTTCTTAGCAAGAAGTTTGGCACTTACAGAAAAAATACAGAAAAGAAAAATCCCTCCAAACACATTCATATTTTATCTTCAGTGATTTAAATATTATATGTTGCAGACATGGTCCTATTCATTGACAAACCTTGTTGGATTCCTGGTGGAGCTGGGGAGTGGGGTAAGGCCCTTAGGAAGAGGGCCCTGCGGGATGTGTTGGCTTTTGGCAGGACCCCCACCCTTCCCGGCTGGATGGTCGTCCCCTGACCCCTGTGCTCTGCCTCACAGGGTTCCAGGCCCGGCCAGAGCTCCTGGAGGTGTTCAGCACCGAGTTCCAGATGCGCCTCCTCTGGGGCAGCCAGGGCGCCAGCAGCAACCAGGCCCGGCGCTACGAGAAGTTCGACAAGGTCCTCACTGCCCTGTCCCACAAACTGGAACCTGCTGTCCGCTCCAGCGAGCTGTGACCCCCCTCACACCCCCCCCCCCACAGCAGGGACAGAGGGGCACAGACCTCTCCCTGGAGCACCCCAGAGACACTGTGATCAGCCCAAGAATGTTCTGGGCCCAAACCAGGATCTCCCTTGCCCCTCCAGGGTCCTGCATGGACCCCGGGGCTCCATCCCACCTGCTACGTGCCCATCAAGTCTCCCTTCAGGAAGAACCGGAACCCTGTTCCTCCCTCCAGCTTCTGCTTCTCCCCTTCCTGCTGAGGTGCCCTGTGTTCGAGCCATGGGAGGGTCCTCACGCCTCCCCACTATTCTCCGGGCATCTGCCCGCAACGGTCACCAAGGCCTCCACCCGGTTGTAAATCTGTCTGTTCTGTAAATAGATGTACAGAAGCCATGTTCTTTCTTTCATATAATAAACTTTTATGACTCTTTCTTCTGTCTCTCAGGGGGCCCTGGTGGAAGGAAGTGTCTTTTCTCTCAGATGAAAGGTGGAAAAATTCAACGGTAAATACTTACTTAGCACCTGGGACATTCCAGATTCTACCAGGAACCAGTGTTACAGCGAATACTAAAACCCAGTCCCGGTCCTGGAGGAGCTCACACACCAGTGGGGGAAAGAACCGGCTAATTCCAACCAAGGGGAGAAATCCTGGCCAGCCCCTACTCCCACCATGTTTCCTGCTTTGGGAATCCCAGCAAAGGTTCCCACAAATGCACAACCAAGCATTCCAGATGTTTGGGGTGGGAGGCCTTGTTGAAATTTAGGATTCCAACTCTCCCCTGGAAAACAGAACTGGGGGGCGAAGGGACTCAACTGGGGGTCACAGCAGCAGAATGAGGAAGGCTGGAACCTGGGTGTCCTGAGCTGGAGTTCTTTCCTTTTCTCAACAGAGGGACCTACTTATTTCTTTTCAGGGCCCCAGAAAGCTTCGTGTGTGTATGTGTGTGTGTGTGTGTAGGTTGGGTGAATCAGGAAATCTCTAAGAAGGGCCATGAAAGCAGTTGTCTTGATTCCATGGGTAAGGGAGGTAGGCAACGTGCATCAACGCGATTCCCGTCCAGGCTGGAGGCCTGGGGAGCCTGCTCACTGAATATGAAACATCTCGGGTCCTTTGCCTTCTGAATCCTTTGACCAAGAGAGGCTGGATAACATAGTGCATTAGATCTTTGGCAGCAGCTTGACTTGGGTTCAGTTCTATTATTTACTAGCCTTGGACAGGGGCTTAACCCCTTGGATCCCAATTTCCTCAATAAAATAAGGACAATAACAAAATCGATTCCTTAGGATTGATGGTAAAGCACTTAGGGCAGAGTAGCCGCTAGGTAGGGAACTGCCATGTTTCATACATAATGGATTGCCAATAATCATTTATTGATTACTTTCCGAGTCAAAACACTTTATGTGCCTGTACCTCATTGAAATATCACCGTTTCTCTGTATGGCAGGTAGTGTTATAAGACATATAAGGCACCGAACGCTAATGGCACCCAGTAGGTGTTCACGAAAAGCTCTATTACAGAGCGCTCTTTTGTCATATAAAAAAAGAGCATGGAAAAGGCGCTTTGCAAGGTTTAAGGTGCCGCACAAGTTTTTTGCTACAATTGTTACGTCACCCTTTGTGGTCATAACCCTTTATTATTTTTTCGGCGCTATTATGGTCTCCTAGTTACCGTGGCCATGGAAGCACGGCCCGCCACTGGATTGGGACGGTTCGCGGGCTCCCCCTAGAGGCTACCTTCTGGTCCTGCAGTGGGACGATGGCTGGGGCCTTTCCGGGGGGAGCCGGGAGTTGTAGGCTACGGAAGGTGGCTGCCGCCGAGAGAGGCACGCCGGGAATTGTGGTCCTAGGGAGGGGCGGTTGGCCCACACCCGGCTCCCGCCTCACCCGCATGGCGGCTGCGACTCTCGGCTGCCGGCCCTGGGGCTCGCTCCTCGGGTTGCTGGGGTTGGTTTCGGCCGCGGCCGCCGCCTGGGACCTGACTTCGCTGCACTGCCACTTCGGCACCTTCTGCGAATGTGACTTCCAGCCCGACTTTCAGGGTGAGGAGCCGCAGGAGCCCGGAGCGCAGGGGCCGGCTCACCGGGGAGCCTTCGGACTTTGGGGGTGTCCCCGGGCCAGACCTGAAGGGTAGAACCGAGGGGCGGGACCCGCAGACTTCCGGGCGGCCCGCGCTGAGGGACTGAGAACCTGGAGTACTGGACTTGGGGCGAGGGTTTGGGGAAGCATGTTTGGGGTCCAGGCAGAGCCCTGCCAGGATAGAGAGAGGCATTTGACAGCAGGGCCTTGGGGGGAGGATTGGGCCTCCACAGTGGACTGGCCATCAGGGGAGAAGCCTGCCTTGGGAATGGGCAGGAGTCTTGGGGCCAAACCTGTTGACAGCTTGCAGCAGCCCCTTAGAGCTAAGCACAGTGGAGAGGGCCAGCTGGTGGGAGCGCTGCCGAGCCAAGTCAGGTATGACGGTGGCTGCTGCAGCCCGAGTCCCCAAGGGCTCACTCCCTTTCCAAAGATGATTTGCAAAAGTGTCTGAGACACAGGGATCCCTAGACCAGGTTCCAGACATGACTCCTCCCCACCCGCTTCCGTGGCAAGCATGTGTCTTCAGCTTTGATATTGTCCTTCTTGTGGCCCTAGGTCTGGAGTGTGACCTGGCCCAGCACCTGGCCGGCCAGCACTTGGCCAGGGCATTGGTGGTGAAGGCACTGAAGGCCTTCGTGCAGGACCCAGCCCCTACCAAGCCACTGGTCCTCTCCCTGCATGGCTGGACAGGCACCGGCAAGTCCTATGTCAGCTCCCTGCTGGCGCACTACCTCTTCCGGGGTGGCCTCCGCAGCCCCCATGTTCACCACTTTTCCCCCGTCATCCACTTCCCCCACACCAGCCACATGGAGCGCTACAAGGTAGGCTGGTGGCATCCTGGACCACCATTCACCTGCATGTTGGGGTGCCAGACCCTAGGGAGTGAATGAGCCCTGAGTCCGGTGGGGGGGGGGGGTCACTCACTTCAGGCCACACAGCCAGTTGGAACCTCAGCCCTCAGGACCCATCGTGAACAGAGCTTGACATGGACAAGGGGCATGGGATTGTATAGTTGCAGGTATTATGTGCCAGTCTGCGTTGTTATCTTCTTTCTGGAAAGCATGGTCCCAATTTGAGGCTCAGAGTAAGCATTCTTACTACTCTCGTTGTTGTCAATTGCAGGGTCCTTTCCAGGCTGGTCTGTTTCAGCTGTCAACATTATTGAGAAGGTTCAGGGAGCAGGAGGGAACCTTCCTCTTTCATGGGAAGTAGGAGGTGTCAGAGAAGGAGTCCTGAACGGGCAGATGTGAGGCCTGGGTTTGAGTCTCTGTAAGCTTGCTGACTTGCTGTATGTGAGTTTGAACAAGTCTCTGACCCCTCGGGGCCACAGTTTTGCCACCAGCCCCATGAAAGGATTAGTTCTCTCTGGGAGACCATACCTTCCTGCAAAGGGGATTAGTTCTTGCCTTGGGAAGAAGTCTTAGGTGAGAGGAGCATCTCCAGGTGCCTTCAAACTCCTGCCTCTCCCCTGCAGAAAGATCTTAAGAGCTGGGTCCAGGGGAACCTCACAGCCTGCAGCCGCTCCCTCTTCCTCTTTGACGAGATGGACAAGCTGGCCCCGGGCCTGACAGAGGTCCTGCTACCCTTCCTGGGCTCCTCCTGGGTTGTGTTCGGGACCAACTATCGGAAAGCCATCTTCATCTTCATCAGGTGGGCCCAGCTTTGCAGCAGCGTGGTGTGGGGGCATTTGTCCAAGGTCTCAGCTATCCAGTCTTGGTCGGTGGTCCCATACCAGAATACCTTTCCATCTGGGCCCAGTTGGGCTTTCCCAAAGCCCCTCACACTGGCTGGGACACTGTTTGTTCAAATTTTGACATTCTCCAAGCCCATTTTGGGCTCAGTCTTTGGGATCCTCACTGTTTCTTTGTGGAAGGATTTTTTCCCTCTTTTGTGGCCAGGAGGACACAGACCTAGGAAAAATAGGACTAGAATTCTAGTCCCACCCCTAAGAGTTCTAGCTGTGTTTCCTTGGGCAAATCACTTCACCTCTCTGAACACTCACCTCCTCTTCTGCACAGCAGGGCCAAGATTAATGCCCCACTGTCCTCCTAGAAGCTGGGGGAGAGAAAGTCAGTTAAGGGACCCAGAAGCATTTTGTAAACTTTAAAGTGCATGGCACGTATAGGTGAATTTCCAGGCATCATGGTTGTAGACACAGGCTCTGGAGAGGGTAAGTGGTTCCTATGGTGTGTTTTCAGTGGGTTTGGCTCCTGCCGGTACTGAGCTGGATGCCCAGGCTCAGGTTGTGTTGGGTGGCACATGGGAAGCAAGGGCCAAATCCCGCCCCCCCCCCCCACGGTCTGAGCCGGGCCCGCGTCCCCCATGGTTTCAGCAACACTGGTGGCGAGCAGATCAACCAGGTGGCCCTGGAGGCGTGGCGCAGCCGCCGGGACCGGGAGGAGATCTGCCTGCAGGAGCTGGAGCCCGTCATCTCCCAGGCTGTGCTGGACAACCCGCACCGTGAGTTCGGCTCGGGAGGCCCCCCTCCGGTTCCCCTGGGGTAACTTCAACAGGCCGAGGCTTCACACCCACGTCCACCAGGCTGGGCCAGGTTCTCCCAGGGTCTGATGCGTGGCCCACTGACCCGGTACTTCTCAGCCCAGACTTTGGCGCTCCTGGCTGTCATGCAGTGCCACAGACCCTTCCCGCATTGCCCCTTCCTGCAGATGGCTTCTGGCGCACAGGCATCATGGAAGAGCATCTCTTGGACGTCCTGGTGCCCTTCCTACCATTACAGCGGCACCATGTGCGGCACTGCGTGCTCAACGAGCTGGCCCAGCTGGGCCTGGAGCCAAGGGAGGAGGTCGTCCAGGCTGTGCTGGACAGCACCACCTTCTTTCCCGAGGAAGAGCAGCTCTTTTCCTCCAACGGCTGCAAGACTGTGGCCTCCAGAATTGCCTTCTTCCTCTGACTCTCCAGATGGCGTCCTTGCCCCTCCTCTCCCGGGCCAGACTGTGCAGGAAAGCCCTGCGGCCTCTGCAGTAGGGACCCTTTAACTGAGCCTCCTGGAGAGTGAGACCCAGAGCCCAAAAGTGAAGATGAGGAGGCATGCTGGCTGGGCCATGGGACAGAGGGCCCTGGCCTCTTAACTGGTCTCAGGGCCTCTTGGCCTTTGCTTCCTTCCCTAGAGAAACCACTGGTGACCCCAGAACTTCAGTGAGACTTGCCCTTGCCCTTACCCTCCAGCCTAAAGATGTGAATTGTAACTCAGGGACTGTGGCTCCTGGCTGCTCTCTCCCTCTGCGGTCTGTTACTCTCGGTCCCGTGCTCTGGCACCGTACTCTGAACCCTCCATTGCACACCCTGTGTCCCAGTACTGTAAAGCCAGGCTGAGACTTCTCAGTCTTCATGAACAGAGACTCAAGCTGCCACTTGGGCCTGCTTTTTAAAGTTTTTAATTTTATAAGAGAACAAATACAATAAACTTAGCCGTGGGGCCAGAGGACTGTTGGCTGAAGTATCTAATTGCTCTGGAAGGAGGCTCTTCTGCTGGGTGCCAGTGAGTGCGGGGGGAGGGGGGGGGAGGGTTTAGAATCTCTCCCATACCCAGCAACAAGTGAGGGGGCTGAATGGCCCCTTCAGGGAGCAGTGTCACTGCTGGGCCAGCCTTCACTTTTCTGGGGTTCTGGCTTAGGCCCTCTGGTCTGGGGTTTTCTGAGATTTGGGCTCAGTCCCCAGGTGACCTCAGTCTTGCTGGAACCTGGGCTTGTGTTCTGGCTCCAGCTTTGGGTGCCCGTGGTCTTGCTGGACCTTTGGCATTGGTCCTGAGTGGCCTCAGTGTTGCTGAGGCTCCAACTTGGATCATAGAAATCCTTGGTCTTGCTAGAACTTCGGATCAGTCCCCCACTCCGGCCATGGGCAGCCTTGATCTTTCTAAGCCTCTGCCTTGGGCCCCGAGTGGCCTTGGTCTTGTTAGGCTTTTGTCTTGGGCTCTGGGTGGCCTTAGTCTGTCTGGGCCTCCAGCTCTGGCCCTGGGTGGCTTCAGTCTGGCTGGAACTCTGGCTCTGACCCTGTGTGACCTTTGTCCTGCTGGGCCTCTGGCTCTGGCCCTGGGTGGCCTTCGTCCTGCTGGGGTTCCAGCTCTGGCCCTGGGTGGCCTCCATCTTGCTGGGCCTCCGGCTCTGGCCCTGCGTGGCCTTGGTCCTGCTGGGGCTCTGGCTCTGCGTGGCCTTGGTCCTGCTGGGGCTCTGGCTCTGGGCGGCTTTGGTCCTGCTGGGGCTCTGGCTCTGGCCCTGTGTGACCTTTGTCCTGCTGGGCCTCCGGCTCTGGCCCTGGGTGGCTTTGGTCCTGCTGGGGCTCTGGCTCTGGCCCTGGGTGGCCTCCGTCTTGCTAGGCCTCCGGCTCTGGCCCTGCGTGGCCTTGGTCCTGCTGGGGCTCTGGTTCTTGGTGGCTTTGGTCCTGCTGGGGCTCCGGCTCTGGCCCTGGGCAGCCTCCATCTTGCTGGGCCTCTGGCCCTGGCCCTGGGTGGCTTTGGTCCTGCTGGGGCTCTGGCTCTGGCCCTGGGTGGCCTTGGTTTTTCTGGGGCTGTGGCTCAAGCTTAGGTGTTCCCTGTTGTTCTCCAAGAGGTCTGAGGACTGAGTCTTCAGCAGTGAGGAGTCGGAGGAGGTCACAGCAGTGGCTGAGGTGCTCTCGTATTCCTTGCAGATAGTAGACGTCTCTGAGGTGGACATGGTCCTGACTGGGAAGGACGTGCCAGGAGCATCTGTCAGGCTGCCCTTCCCAGACAGCTCCCGGAAAAGGAGGTGTAGGCCTCACCCCTGCCTGAATCCCAGAGGCCCTGCATGGCCTAGGGGCAGGCCTGCTGGATGATGCCAGCCCAGCACCCCTCCGCAAGCCGAGCCCTGCAGGTGGGCCAGGGCTGTGGGATAAGTGGGAGACGCTGAGGGCTCAGCATGCCCCCTTCAAAGTGAGGATACTTCCTCCTGCTCTATAATCACAGAACTAGAAGTAGCAGAGCCCAAATGCACATGCAGGCCAAGGAGTCTCTGACCCCTGACCTCGGCTTACTTGGGCCTGGCAGGAGCCCTGGGGACTTACAGCCAAAGATGGAGCCCGAAGAGGTCTGGTCGAGGTAGCTGTCGGACAGGGACCTCACCCTGCCGGCTGCAGGCTCCTGCTTCTCCTCCTAGGGCAGAAGACAGGTGGGGCAGTTGCAGGCCGGGGGAGGCCCTGGGCCAGAGGCTCAGCTCTGCAAGGAAGGCCAGCAGCTTAGAGCTCCTCGGGGGGCCCAGTTGGGGCTGGGCGACACGTGGAGAGGTGAAGACTGGACAGGAAGGGGAGTGGTCAGACTAGACTGGCCGGGCACTGTGAGACATTTCGGCAGCATTCGAGAGGCTGCTTGGGTCTCGGTTCTGCCATCTGCAAAATGCAAATTAGTTTCAATGTGGGACAGTCCTCTGTAAAGTGCCATACCCTGGGGAATGGCTAGTGAAGAACTGAGCTTTTTATGCTTACCATTCTATCCCATTTCGTCCTCCCACAAATCTGGGAGGGAACTACTGCTTTTACCACTTCCTGGACCAGGAAGCAAGGTTCCAGGAGCCTAAGCAGCCTGCCCATGACACTCAGCTAAGAACAGGGGAGCAGAGCTTGAATCCAGGCCCGCGGGACTCCACAGCCGTGCTCTTGGCTGCCGGCCACCTCTGGCCCACTGATGCCTGCCGGCAGCCGGGAATGCATGGGAGCGGGGCGGGGGCAGGAGGGGCCCCAGCAGGCAGCAGGCGCCGGCTCCACCTTTCCCCGAGAGAGAGGGAGCTCACAATGACCTCAGCGGGGCCACAAAGTTTTATACTTGTGTTCAGGTGTGAGCTAGAGAACCGCAGCGCTAGCCTCTTCCATTTATGGCAAGGGATCCGTCTCCTTCATTTCCATAAAGTTTCCTTTGAACACAAGGGCACTTGCTGTCCGTCAGCCACTGAGTGGACAGACTGTGGGACTTCTGTGGGATGGAATTCTCAACCGGCGATGAGAACAAGCAGTCAACAGATGCATCCCACAAACATGCTTAGTGAAGGGAGTCTGAGACAAGCGGGCACACCGTACTTGTCCACTGATGTGAAGAACACGCACGTTCGGTTGTGATGTCAGGGATCAGGACAGCCTTGGGGGTGCACTGGGCTAAGGAAGGGGCCTAGCAGGGAGCACGAGGGGACTCTTGGGGAACTGGGAGTGTGTTCTCTCGATAGGTAATGGTGTCACGGGTATACTCGGTTTGTGAAAATTCATCGGCTCACTCACTGATGATTTGTGTACTTTTCTCTATGTGACATTCAATAAAAAGTTCTTGGAGACAGATTTAAGAATTACGAAAATCCTGGCACAAATGCCCAGTGCACACAGAAGTTATGAAGGTGAGTGTGGCAAGATGTGGGGAGGCCTCTCCATGAGGGGCCCACATCCCCGTGCCCTTCCTCAGGGGTACCCCTTATTGATACCATCCCCATCTCACCGCCCAAGTCACACAGCTGAGTGGTGGCAGAACCAGGCCCGGGTGCCAGCCTCCAGCCACTCTGCCTCCCTCAGCCCCGGCTCGGGCTATGCCCCACCCCCGACCTCCAGCACTGTAGGCCCCAGCGTGTTCAGCCCACTCACCTCTGCCTTTTTGCGCGGGGCCTCAGCTTCCTTTGCACCTGCTGGCTCTCCGGGCGGGGTCTGGGGAGCGGCCTGGAGCTCTTCAGAGATCCCAAACAGAGGCTTCCACCAGAACTGCAGGGCCCGCGCCTTCTGGCGCTCTCGTTCGCGCTCCCTGAGCTGCCTGCCAAGCCGCGGCCCCAGAGTGCTGGGTGAGCCCCCCTGACTAGGCCTGCCCTCCCCAGGGTCCGCAGAGTGGCCCTGAGGAGGCAGCAGGGGCAGGAGGAGCCTTGATGCCCAGCCACTTCCCACTCCCGGCCTGCGGCGCCCCCTTGAGGAACTTGCCCCACGATGCCTTGAGGGACGCCAGCCGGGAGGCTCCTCTCCAACACGCGATCCAGCTGCAGCCTGGCCAGGTGGGCCACCTGGCTGCGGAGCACCTCCTCCACCAACATGCCCGGGAAGAGGCTGGCCAGCAGGGTGGGCAGCTGCCAGGAAAGAGCCGGGTGTGGGCCAAGGCAGCGGGCAGCCGGTGTGGTGCCGCCCTGCCCCCGCAGAGCCCTTCTGGGGGCGGACGCAGGAAGGGTTTCCTAATGACTGACTTTAGAGGGCCAGACCGCCCACCAGAACTGGGGGGAGCCTGCGAGGCGGCCCACCGGGACAGGGCGCACGGACACCTGCGGGGCTGACCTGGAAGCCTGTGCCCTGGGCCAAGGGTACGGACTTCTGAGCCCTACCCTCTTCAGCTGCAAATGGGGGGGCGGTAATGTTAGCTGTCTCCTGGAGTGCTGAAGAGGGGTAACCCGAGCAGCACCAGCTGAACTGGCTGGAACCTGGCATGTGTAAGCGCCTGGCATCAGCAGCTAGTAGTTTTGCTAGGAAACCAGACTTCCCTGGAGCCTGCTCTTCTGGCCCAGGAGGAACCTACCTTGGGTTGCTTGGGGTTGAGAAGCAGGGCGGTGGCAACATCCAGGCGGGCCCCCAAAATGTTCTGCAGGAGCTGCCGGGTCCTGGCACGGTACAGGTAGTACTGGGCCTTCTGGGGGTTGTGCCGGATGGCCATCGAGAAGTGGCTCTCTGCCTTATGGAACTGCCTGTGGGACACAGTAGGCCCCAGGCTGCCGTGCGCTGGGGCTCCAGGGAGGGAAATGGCGGCTCCTGGGCCCCACTGGGGAGTTTGGGGGAAATCAGGCTGGTCTCTGCTCCCTCACCTCCACCATGCTCCTCTGCTCTTCTGCCAGCTACACTCTTAAGGGCCCCAATGCTTATGCTAGTACAAGACCCCATAAAAGTGTATGTTTTTAATATCCGGACTAAAGAGGACCTTTCGAGAATCTCACAAACCCAGCAGCTAAAAATGAGAAAATTAATTTGACTACGATTAAATCCCAAATTACTGAGTAGCAAAGCCATCACGAAGGTAAGCGATAAATAGGGGAAATACATTTTCCCATAGAAGGCAGACAATAAGCTAAGTTTCCTAGCCTACAAAGAACTCCTGCAACAAGTTTTAATGAGCAATTTATTATTTTTTAAAAATTTTCTTTACTTAAGTAGGCTCTAAGCCCCATGTGCGGCTCGAACTCACAACCCGGAGATCAAGAGCCGCATGTTCTGACTAAGCCAGCCAGGCGCACCTTCGTGAGCAGTTTAATGGCAAAATGGGCAAAAGGCTTGGGCCAGCCATAATGACCAACAGACGCGATAAAGATGCTGGACTGCACTAGCAATTTAAACATGCAACATAAGTCAACTGCAAGACAGCATTTTTCTGCCTCCTAGAGCAGATGAGTTGAAAACAGTCTTAACACCCCGAACTATGGAGGTTTGGGCAAACCAAGACTCTCTTTTCCTGGTGGAAGTTTAGAGTGGCTCCCTGTTTGTGGAAAACAATTGGATATTATTATGTTTTAAAATGTTAAATGTTCACACCCTTTAACAACAGTTTAGCTCCTAGCAATCTAATCTAACTAGGGCATTACTAGTATAAAGCATGAAAATGTATGTCCTGAGTGCTCATTACATTGTAATAACAAAAAACAGCCCAATTAGTCATCAGGAGAGTGTTGTCTAAAGAAAGGAATTGTGGTACTTCCATAGAATGGAATACTATGCAAATAATAAAAGAGAATGAGGTAGTCCTATATATGACATTGGAACTAAAAAAAAAAAACAAGTCAAAAAACAATTTAGCATGACTTGACTTTTGTAAAATGATAATAACTGTTAACATACATATAGGAGACAATCTGGAGGGATCTTTACCCAACCTATGGGGGGTTGGTGTTGGGAGACAGATATTAGAAGGAACATTCGGGTTCTGAATTATACATTACTGAACACTGCAGTTTTTTATAAAAAGCGCAATTACCATAACGATATTCAGAAAAAAAGTGAAGAATTTTTCACAAAAGCTTGAAAACTAAAACTGTTGTTTAGGAGACCTACCTGGGAGAGCAGAGGCTCTTGATCCAGAGGTCCCAGCAGGTGCCTCCGTGCCAACCCCCCCTCCCAGCCCCAGGGACCGCCCACAGCTCGCACCTGCCCTTCTGCTCACAGAAGCCCATCTTCTCCTGCAGCAGGCCCATGCGCAGGTTGGCACCCTCGTCCTGCGGGCTCAACGCCAGCGCCTGCTGGTAGTCGGCCTCCGCAAAGATCAGGTTGCCCAGCTGGAAGAAGCAATCTAGGGCCCGGGGATGGACACAGGGGCTGAGTGGGCCCCCGACCCCAGTGCCCTGGAGCCCCAGCCCAGCCTGCTCCAGCCTCCAGGGGATCCCGAGACCCGTGGCTGTGAACTCCCGAACTCCCCCTCCTGTGGGCGGTGGAGGGCGCCTGCCAAGGTTTTCCGTGCCTTGGGGCCCCTTTTCCCAGCCGGCTGGTTCTGAGCACTTTTAAGAGACTGTAGCCAGTTTGTCTACGGCAACACTTTGCAGAGTGTGTCCCCAGGGCCCTGAGGCTCTCCCCGCACCCAGCCCAGGCCTTGGGGGAGCAGGCAGCCCCCGCTCACCGCCCCGGTTGATGTAGAGGCCCTTCTCCTGCTGCTCGTCCTTGAGGGCCTTGTTGAGCAGCAGCACGCCCTCCTGGAAGGCGCCCTGCAGGTAGCAGTGCACGGCGAAGTCGTTGTAGGTCAGCAGCAGCTGCCGCTGGGCCTGCCGCACGGCGCCCTCCTGGCTCTCGCTCATCATGTCCAGCGCCTTCAGGAAGTCCTCTATGGCGGCGTCAAACTCCTGGAGCCGGCGGTACATGGTGCCCCTGTCGGGGAGGGACATGAAGGCGCCCCCACCCACTGGGGGGGGCCGGCCAGGACGGCGACCACTCTGGGCCTTCCGACCTGGGCTGGTGGCCTGAGGGCCCTCTCTTCTTGCCCTGGCTTGGGTGTGGCGCTGGCTCGGGATTTCCTACTCGGATAGCCTGCTGGTCACGGGTGGTTTTGCTTTACCCAAAAATAGCTTCCGTCTTTCTTTTTAGGAAAGAGGTGCGTGCGTGCCAACCTCTACGCGAAGGCCTTTTCATACCTGGGACAGATGTTTTGCCTCCTCACTGTTTCCACGAGAAAGCCTAGACTCGAGCACGTTAAATGGCCCCAAATCACGTAATAATTGGGGCGAGGGGCAGATTCAAACCCAAGCCTTGTCCACTGAGCTGGGCTGAGCCTCCCAGTGTGAATGCTCAGCAGTCCTGAGGGTCCAGGATTGCCAGGTGAACGAAGGCGGCTGCCTGCCCCCTCCCCCGAGGGCAACAGCAGCTGAGACCTCTCCCTGGCTGCGACCCTGATGGGGAGTAGGGAAAGATTACTGGAGGCTACCTGGGGAAACTGAGGCCCGGGGGAGGCTCTTCTGAGACCATACTGCAGGACCCAAGATGGGGACCTGCCCCCACGGTACCGGAAGAGGAAGAGGTCAGGGTCCAGAGGGTTGTTCTCGACGGCGCAGTTGATGCGCTGCAGGGCGTGCTGCAGCTTGCCCTGCACGGCCAGGATCGCGGCATCCTGACGCGCCTGCTGAGCTTGCTCCACCATCATCTGGAGCAGCGCCTTGGCCTGCGGGTGCTTGGGGTCCGACAGCAAGGCGCTGTGCAGGTCTTGATAGCAGAGGCTGGGCTGCAGGGGGCCAGGGATGGCGTCAGGGCGGCAGGCTAAGCAGAATTCTGCCCTGCCCCATGCAGAGGCACACCTCCCGACCACGTCACACGCCCTCGGTGTCCCTGCATTGCTGTGCCACCTTTTTTGGCTTATGAAAGCAGCAGGGAGCATTATGGGAAAATCCCATCCCGGGCCCCCTCCCTGCTGGTCCCTTTGCGGACGTGACCTCAGGAGAGCCAGGTCAGCCTGGGTGGTTTCTGCTGTAGAATGGTGTCGCAGGTGCCTCCTCCAAGGAGGACTTCCTCCAAGCTCCCTCGAGGTGCGGGGAGGGTGTGTCCTCCTGACCGTGACTGTCACATCCTCCCTGTCGTCCCACGCACATGCCCTCCCCAACGCCCCTGACCTTTAAGCCCAAGACAACTCTGACAACAGATGCAGGCCTGAGCAGAAAACATTCCCAGGCAAATACCCTCCACTGGGTGAGCAAGTTTGTCAGTCAGTCAACAAACAGTTTTAGCAAGCATCCTGTGTCCTGTAGGGTAATGGGTTGGATGGCGAACAGGGCAAACAGTGTGGACACCAGTTGTGGGTGGGAGTCAGGAGGGGGAAGATGGCAGAGGCTCGGGACAGGGCTTTGGAGTAGGTGGGCTTGGGTTCAAGGGCAGCACCACAGAGAACTGGCTGCATTACCTTGGGCAAGTCACCCAGAACCTCTGGACCCATTTCCTCATCGTGAAAAGAGGACAACAGGTTGTATCTAATCAAAGGATTACCTCAAGTCTTAAAGACAGGCGTGAATCAAGTGCTTAGAACGTGCCTATGCATTACAGGGGCCGAGGTGACAGGAGGGGCCAAACTCCCACAGTCAACAATTACCAATAATTACCAGTCTCCTGCCTCGGAAGGAGACATTCTCGCTGACTCACTGCGGGGGGCCCAGAAGCCCAGCCCCCAGCAGACGGGGGCTCAGGTTTCCAGGCACCCCCACGATGCACCGCCTGGTGGCTGAGGTGAACCACCCACCCCTTCGTCCCCCTGAGTTTCCCAGCTCCCAGGCACCAGGCCAAGCCCGAACACCAGCCATTGTTCTGGAGCCCTCCCTTTCCCTCATGCCCTCCCCCATCCGTCTCTGCTCCTGACTTCCAAAGGACTGTGGAGTCCTTTCTGGTCTCTGCTCCTGACTTCCAAAGGACTGTGGAGTCCTTTCTGGTCCCTTTCTGGCCACCCTCATGGCCATCCTCGCCTCCACCCTCCTTTCTGGCTGGATGGCACCAGGTTCCTGGCCCCGAGGCTTGCCCCTCCAGCCCAGACTCCCCCTGACGACCACAGGATCTTTCTAAAGCCCACTGGCCCAGGGAGCACCCTTTTGAGGCTCCCGCTGCCCCCAGGAAGAAGTCAGGGGCCTCCTCGGTTCACAAAACCCTGGCTGATGCCCTCTCATACCTGCAGTCCCTCCTCTCTTGGGACCCCAAGTCTCCCTTGTCCCCCACCTGTTCCCTGTACTGTCTGGCTCCAAGCCCAGGCAGTGAGGCAAATAAGGAGAGACAGGAAAGGAGGACAAAAGGCCACCTTAATTAAAGGATCCTTGGGCGCACCTACCCTGTGCTGCTTCCCACACTTGTGAAATCATTCTCTGTGCAATTATCTGCTCAAGGACATCTCCCTTGGGCTCTAACTTCCACGAGGGCAGGGATGGCACAGGTTTCTCACCTTGTGGCTTCTGGGGGCCGACACAGGCCTGGCACGTAGCTAGAACTGAGTGATAGCCGGACAACTATGCTGGGTGGTCAGCGAAGGTCCCCATCACATGGGCAGCTAGGGTAATCTCAGGGTATGCTGGGGCACCCACACAGGGGGAGGGCCACCCCCGCCCCGCTCTCCCCACTCGCTCTACCTTCTGGAAGAAGTTGTAGAGCCTGGCCCGGAGGATGAAGACATCAGCATTGGTCGTGCCACGCTTCACCTCCTTGGTGACGAGTGAGAGGCAGTCCTGATGCTGTTCGAGGGCCAGGAGACAGGCCATGCTGAGGACAGAGGGCAAAGACACTCTAGTGTCAGCCAGGCAAGAGGGGCAGGAAGGGGCTGCAGGGAGAACACGGCCACACGCCCCGCACTCACCATCGGTAACGGAAGCTGGCTTTCTCGGGCTGGAGCGCAGAAGCTTGTGAGAAGACTCTCAGGGCTTCCTGGAAGGCACATTGCTCGAACAGGCACTGGCCCTGGGGACACAGGGGACAGTCCCTTCTGCTTGTGACTCTGGCCCAACAGCACCCACTAGCTACAGGGGGCACCCACTGGGGCAGGAAGGGAGAGAGACAAGAGCCAGGGACACAGCCCTTTGGATCTAGGAGAAACTTCAGGAGACAGAGACACAGAGATGGAGAGAGATAGATGGAGAGAAAGTGACAGAGATGGAGAGAGATACGGAGCAAGGGAGAGACAGCAGAGACAGAATTATACAGTTGGCAAGATGGCAATACAGAAACAGGAATGGAGAGAAACAGAAAAACTTGGGCTTTGTTGGTATTTTGTGGTTTGATATTTTTATTCTGAATTGTAAAAGGGGGATGCTATTACCTTTTTAGTGCTTAGAGCCTCTAGGTGTTAGGTTTGTGTGGCTAACGGCTACCCGATTGGACAGTGTCGAGTAGACCACTATCATCCCTGCAGAAAGTTCTATTGGGCAATGCTGCAGAACTTTATCCAGCCCTGGTGGTAAACCAACTCTGGAGGTGGGAGAGGTCATGAGAGGGGCAGCAGGTGAAGACGTAGACACAGGGACAAGAAAGTCCCTAGAGAGACAGAGCTGGTCCCAGGAGCAAGGAAAACGCTCCACAGCTGGAAGGAGAGCCAACAGGCTTGGGTGTGGAGTGGGCACCGCGGGTGGGCCTGCAACAGCTCTGGGCACCTGCAGGTAAAGGACCAAGGTAAGCCGCTCCAGGTACTTGGTGTTCTCCGGCTGGAAGGAGTAGGCCCTTCGCAGGTTCTGGGCGGCCGAGGAGAAGTCACAGAGTTGGATGTAGGCCTCGGCTCGTAAAGCATAGAAGTCTACCTGAGGAAAAGGGGACCCAGGCTGCTGTCCCCTCTCCACCGTCTGCTGAGGCCTGATGCTCAACGACCACAAGGGACTTGGTGGCCCCGAGAGGAGCCTGGCAAAGTGTCAGCAACCGCCCGTAGCCACCCCCTCACCAGCTGGGAGTCCAGGTGGAGGGCACGGGAAAAGAAGAGCACAGCCATCTCCCAGTCCTCTTTCTCCAAGCACTGCAGGCCTTGGTGGTAGCTGTGGGGGTGGGGGAGGCGGGCACAGGCAGAGGGGCTGGCCCTGACTTTGACCAGCCCTGGGCATAGAGCTGTGGCCATGGGAGCGGGTTGGGAGGAGGGGGGATGTAGGTGGAGAGACAGGGTGGGCCAGTAGATAGAGACCCAGGGAGAGGAGCCTGGTATTCTTGGAGCTCATCCCGGCCAGCAGCCTTTCATCTGCTGAGGTGGAAGAGCCCTGTTATACAGTTGAATTCACTGAAGCCCAGAGAGGGACAGTGACTGACCCAAGGCTGTAGGGCTGGCCACTGGTTGTGCAGGACAGGAACCTGGGATCCAGGGACAAGGTAGTCACTCACTACTCCCTGACTTTGAGGGGCACTGTTAATTCCGTGATCTTCGGTTTTACATCATCCAAGTTCTGGAACACCTGGCTGTTCCCAAAGATCCGCTGTAGGGTTCCCTTTGGGACTGGAAACACCCATGGCTTTGAGATGGGCTTTGATGGAGCCGGGTCAAGCTCCAGAGCATCCTAGAACCAAGGGACAGCAAGCTGGGGCTGGCCTCAGAGATGACCCCGCCCCTCTTACACACTCTCCTCAGGTGTTTTACAGGATGGGCCAGGGCTGGAAACGAGGCTAGCAGGAAGCACAATTTGGGTTCTGGTGGCAGTTCCAGTCCCATTCCCCTTAGGCATGTTCCAAATTCTCTCTCTCCAGTCCTGCCTCTCTGCCTCTCTCCCTCTCCTATGGTCAAGGTCAGGGGCCAGAGTTCTTACACTCACACTGCACTCTGCTCTCCTTCTGGTCCCCCTCAGCTCCACCTCTAATTCCAAAACTCCCCAAACACCTCAAAACTCTAATGTCTCCGGCTCAGGCCGAGGAGGTCCTGCAGCGCTTTGGATATCCTGTGGGACCCTCATGCCCAGCAGGGCAAATCGAACACCTCCCCTGACTTCTGCCCCGGGCTTTCCCACCCTGGTGAGTCCGCCTTTTCAGCCAGTCACCTATATGTCCTATCAGTCCTCGTGTCCTGTCTCTCTCACTTCCCAAAGATCTTGGATCCCTTCTCTTCTCTCATCCTCTCATCTGGGCCACTGCCCTCTCTGTCCGGACGCCAGCTCCGGCCAACTCTCCCATCTCCCCAACCGCTCACACGTCTCAAGCCCTCACTTCTCGGCACTGCGGCCAGGAGCTTTCCTGAATCGCACAACTTATGCTGCCTCTCCTGTACTTAAAACCTCTCCTGCGAACTCAGCCTCGGCCTCTTCTCTCCCGCCCCTCTCCCGCACCTCTGTGGAGTTTGTCATGAATTCCCCTCCGGGAGGGCCTCTGGAGGCCGACTCCCCACGTTGCTAGGCACCATCTCCAGGACGCCCACAGGCTCCGCCCCCTCAGCCCACGCCTCCGGGATCCGAGGCTTGTTAGAGCCGGAAGGAGGTTAGCAAACTTATCCGCCGGGGAGGCTGAGGCTACGTCAGGGAGAGGACTTGTCAGGTTTCCGCAGCGAGGCAAGACCACAGCAGGGGCCAGAACAAGGCTCCCTCCTCCCGACCCGGAGGTCGTGCAAGGGCTCCGCGAGTTCACAACACACCCCACAGGGACAGCGTGAGGCGGCGCCGCGGAACGAGCTGAGGCGCCAGTCAAGGCCGCCGCCCCGCCACTTCCGCTCCGTAGAAGCCGGGCTGGCCGTGGCTCGCCCGGGATTGGACGCTGGGGACAGTTGGCCACCGCGATTGGTCGAGGGCTGATAACGTCAGGGGGCGGGGCCGAGGGCGTGAATAGGGGTAGCATGCCGCCGCTCGGCCGCCTGAGAGCGACGCTGTGGCTGAGGCGGGCCATGAGCCTGGGCGTTTTGGAACCCCGGCCCCCGGGGAAGCGGTGGCTGGTGAGTGGAGTGGGGAGCGGCGGCGTAGGGGCTCCTGGGCCCTAACTAGCTCCTGTTCTGCCATCGTCTCCGGACAACATTCCCCAAATTCCTTGTCTCGGTTTTCTTATCTAGAAAATGGGTCCAGTATTCTGACGGGCCCTAAACTCCCGGGAACTCTGCTCCGACCGCTCAGCTGGCGGGGCCCTCAGCCTTCCGGAGTCCCCGGGGTTTCTGGGCTCCCTTCTTCGCGCCCTTTCCCCACTCCCCCCGGCCCTCCCATTTTCCTTTCTCTGCCTTGGGAGCTAGGGGGCGCTGTGAGGTAGAGGGCGGCGGGAGATGTCGGGCCTCAGTGTCCCTGGTGCCGCCCGCAGGTGGCCGGCCTGGGGAACCCTGGACTGCCCGGCACGCGGCACAGCGTGGGCTTGGCGGTGCTGGGGCAGCTGGCGCAGCGGCTGGGTGTGGCGGACGGCTGGGCGCGCGACCGGCGCTGTGCCGCCGACCTCGCCCTGGCCTCGCTCGGGGATGCCCAGCTGGTCCTGCTTCGGCCGCGGCGCCTCATGAACGCCAACGGGCGCAGCGTGGCCCGGGCGGGTGAGTTGAGGGCACCCGAGGCGGCCGGCCGGGAGGGCGCAGGGGCCAGAGGAGGGGTTCTGGGCCGCGGCAGCTCTGTCCCCCTCCAGGTGCCTGTTGAGCTCCGATTGCTGCACGTGGCTTTGGGTACCTGTGGGACTCTCAGGTGCTTTACGTGTGAAATGGGGTTAATTGCGGTCCCGCCTCATGAGAGCTGTGACTCGGGACCACCCCCCTGGGCTGATGGGCGGTAACCCGGGCCACTGTTGTCTGCGCCCAGCGGAGCTGTTTGGACTGACTGCTGAGGAGGTCTACCTGGTGCACGATGACCTGGACAAGCCCCTGGGGAAACTGGCTCTGAAGCTTGGGGGAAGCTCCAGGTGAGGCCTAAGCAGGTCAGGGTGGGCTAGGGAGGAACCTCCCAGTTGCAAGTAGAGTACCAGTGCCGATCCCAGTCTCGGCAGGGAATAGGTGTGCTCTGACTCCAGCTGGGGCTGGGAGGGGTGAAGGGTGCTGAGCCAGGGAAGCCCTAATTGTCCCTTCCGTATCCCTTTGAAGGGGCCACAACGGAGTCCGTTCCTGCATTACCTGTCTCAACTCCAATGTGAGTCCGCCCCTCTGTCCTGCACTGGGTCTGGCGGGCCAGCATGGGGCCGCTGACACTCCTCATCAAAGCTCTGGGCCCTCTGACTCCCACAGGCAATGCCGAGGCTTCGGGTGGGCATCGGGCGCCCAACACACCCTGACACAGTGCAGGCCCACGTGCTGGGCTGTTTCTCCGCCGCTGAACAGGAGCTGCTGCCTCCGTTGCTGGAGCGAGCTACCGACCTGCTCCTGGACCATATCCGTGCGCGAAGCCAGGGCCTCCCGTCAGGCTTTGCCATCACTGGACACGTGCCTGCCTGACCACCGTGCCCACACCCCCAGCCACGTTCACAGAGGTGCCATGCCAACTTTGTGGTATCCACTTTTTATAGAATTTTTCTCTGGGTTGCCCCAGGCTGCCTATGAATTAAAGAGGGGACTGTGGCCACAGTGGCCCACTTCTGGAATGGGGGTTGGTCTTCTCTCTGTGTCTTACTTGGAAAGTAGAGAAACTTCAGGAAGACTAAACTTTTTGAACCTTTTTGGAGAACGAGAGGTGTGGATCTGTAAGATTAAAGACGCGGCTTGAAGCTGAGGCCTTCTCAGGCGGGTCCCACCCTTCCTCTGCCAATGGAGGAGGCGACAACAGGGTCCAGCAAGCCCCCTTCCCAGGCGATGCGTGGGCATGCCTTAGCCCACTGAGGCCTTGCCACACTTTTCTTTGGCCCATTTTACAGATGGGGAAATGCAGGCCTAGAGGGCTAGGCACAGCCCCCAGGCCATACAGCTGCACTGTGGCAGAGCTATGATCTGTACTTTGGGCTGGCTGCTGTCTTGCCGTCCCTGGGGCCCCTGGCACTCTCACCTCAGGGCAGCTGTGCACCTGGAGGGTTCCCACACGCGTGGTGTGTGAGAGCAGCCTGAGGTCCTCAGGGTTGGGTGGGATGTGGGCCCGTCGAGGCACCAGGCCCAGGTCCCCCGGCTGGTAGGGTGTGATGCTGGATAGCTGCGGGGGCAGAGACCCCATCTTGGGTGGCTGGGCGCCGGGCTGGCTGTGGAGAGGGGGCTGGCATCACCACCTTCGTTTCATACGAGGTTCAGAAAGGGTTTGGGGAGCCAGGTTTCTGGTGGCCCAGAGTCAGCCGAGAAGAGCCCTTGGAAAGGTTCCCACAGCTGCCTCCTCTGAAGTCGTTCAGGGTCACTCACCTCTCCTTGGGCGGGCCATGGGGCTGGCTCTCCCGACTGGGACACACAGCCAGCTGGGGGCTTAGGACCATGGCCGAGCTGAGCATGGTCAGCAGCTGCTGCAGCATCTCCTTGCGCTGCAGCTGGAACACTACATCAAAGTCGCCGTCCTCTTCATCGGGTTGCATCTGGCGGTGGGGGTGGGCCCATGGGGGTCGGGCCCAGAGTGGCCCCAACAGCCGCCTCTGGGAAACTCCAACCCCAGTGCCTGTTTTCTCTAAGTGTACCTTGGCTGTGGTGGGATACCCATTCTCCCTGAGGTGTGAGGCCTTCCAGGGCCTCAGAGAGGGACTCCAGCAACTTTGAGACCTTCAGGGGATCTTTGGAGTGCAGGATTAGGAAAGGACAGACTTGCCAGGAGTCTCTCAGGGGAAAGGTGAGGCCTCCGGCCCTGACCTGGCCTGGCCATCTCCCGGCATCCCCATTATCTCCAAGCAGTGTCTGGCATTGGCTCACTCCCGCCGCCCCTGACTTTTACCCACTTCCTTTCACCTGTAAAATGTCCTGTAGGAAGAAGGTGGCATGGGCCAGGGCTGTCTCCAGACTTGCCCGAACCTTCTGCTCTTTGGTCAGCTCCTGCTGTAGCCGTTGTACCTTAGCCTGCTGCCTCTCCAGCTGCAAGCTGAGCTGGTCTCTCTGACTCCTGGACCCAGGACCGGGACGAGTCAGCCCCCTCCTCATGCTAGGCGGTTTCTCTCTAGCCCACAGGGGCCCTCCTCCAGCCCCAGGCCTTAGCCTGGACAGACAAAGCCTCAGGACCCCTCGAGAAAGGGAAAGCCACTGGCCTGTGTCATGTCATGTGGCCCAAAAGGGATGGGTTCAAGTTCCACCCCTGCCTCCCCCCCCTTGCTCCCACCGCTCGCCCCTCTCTGGGCCCCACCTCAGGGCCTGGTTGTCGTGCTGCAGCTGCCCGAGGCTCTGCTCCAGATGGCTCAGCTGGAGGCGCAGCTGCTCAGCCTCTGCCGTGCCCTGCTGCTGCTCGCGGCACTTCTCGGTCAGCATGAGGATGATCTGCGGGTGCGGGCAGGTGGCCATGCCCTGGGCCCACCGAGGGCCCTCAGCCAGCCCCGCTCCCCCAGCTCCGGACTCAACCGGAGCTCACCCCGTTGTACAGAGAAGCCAGCCAAGGTCCTGGGGGCCCAGCACCATGTCTGGTCAGAGCCCCCGGTTGCCCAGGGGTGGGTTCCACTTCAGTGAATTACGAGGGCTTTAGACCAAATAAAGAAAAACCAGAGGTATGCCCAGGAGCCCCCACAAAGGACCCTGTCCCCTCCCTGCTGCGTCCCTCATGACTTGGCTCTGACCCTGCCAGGCTGTGTTTGCCCTGAAGCAGCCCTCTAGGGTTCCCTCCTACTTTATATGCCCGATGCCCTGTGATGAGGGCTTGGCGGGCACACCTTATGGTGGCCTCTGCTATGCCTGGCCATGACCTTCTGGGTGTTCTCCAACAGATCCAGCTGTTTGCACAGCTTGTCCTGGGTGCCCTTGAGCTGCTCATTCTCCTGCAGCAGCTGCATGCCTTGCCGGGATATCTTGGACAGCTGCAGGGTGACCGTGTTGTTCTCTATGATGGCCCGCTTTGTCGTGTCCCACATCTGGTTAGTGGCCACCTTGCGGAACTCGGTGGCCACCAGGTTCACGCGCTGGATGATCTCTTTCCTCAGTCTAGTCAGGATGGGTAGGAAGGAGGGGGGCATCAGGCAGAGTGGGCACAGGCACCACCCTCCCAGGGGGGTTCCCCAGAGTGCTTAGGGCCACCACTATGCTCTATTCCCCAGGAGGAATGGGGTTCCAGGCAGGAGGCTTTTCACTGTAGACCCTTTGTACCTCTGGCGTTTTGAGCCATATCAACGTATTATTATTACCTATTAAGCAAATATAATTTAAGTCACCAAAAGTGCCAAAAGGAAGTCCCAAGGATTCAGTAATGCCGGTGTAAGGACGAGAGCTGGGAGCGTATCTATTTTCTCCTACACTCTATAAATCACCAGCCAGGCTGGGGAGTCCCTGAGCTAGTGCAGTCCCCCAGTTCCAAGTGGAGGCTGTCGGAGGCCTGAGGACGGAACTGTGCTTCGCCCCAGCACCCAAACTGCCCACCTGTCCTTGTCCAGTACGGACTTCTTCTCTAGGTTGTACACGTAATCCTTGTATTCGAACTCCTGCTTCCGTAGCTGGTCCTCCAGCGTCGCGAACTTCTCTGTGAGCGCCTCTTTCTGCAGCCGGAACTCTTCGAGAGCTGCCAGCTTCCCCCCTGCCCCACCGCAGGGCACATGCCGGTGAGGGGCCACCTCGGGAGGGCAGGGCCCCGGCAGGGCAGCGATGGCCTTGAGCAATGCCCCTCCCTCCCCACTTCCTCCACGTCCTCTTGCCCTCCCTATGCTTCCCAATCCAGCGGGGCCGGACCCCTGTCCCTACAACATGCCGTGCCCAGTCCTGCCCATGTTCATGGTTTTCATCTGGAACGCCCCCCTCTTCCCTGCCATTAATCTTACGAAGCCTCATTTAGTTTCCACCTCCTCGGAAAGGCCTCCTTTGGCTTCTGTTTTCTGGAAAGTGACAGTGACTACAGCCACTGAACTTGAACACCTTCTCTGGGCCAGGCACTAATGCTGTCCTTAATCCTCAAAACAATGCTTGCCAGCTAGGTGACCTTGGGCAAGACACTTTACCTTTTTGTGCTTCCTCACCTACAAACTGGGTGATAGTATTTCCTGCCTTGGGCGATGACTGGGACAATTAGAGAAGATAATGTGTGGGAAAAAGCAGCACAAAGCTGCTGTTACTCGAGGTAGATGTATTACACCCATTTCCCAGACAAGAAAACTGAAGGTCAAAAAGAATTGCTTGCCCAAGGCCACAAAGTTAATGGCAGAGCTAGGGATTAGAGCCCCAAGAGCAAGGGCATTGGGTTCCCTCCCCCGTGGTGTGTACCCCCAGACTCGCCTGCCAGTGCCCCACTCACCAAGGATGATGTTCTCCGTGGTGAGCTGGTCCTTGGTCTCCTGGAACTCATGGCGCACCTGGGCTAGCTGTGCCTCAAAGGCGTCCTTCTCCATCTCCTTGGCCAGCTGCAGGCTTTGGAGCTGCTCATTGAGGTCAGTGATCTCATCCACGCGCTGGTTGAGTGTGCGCTTGAGGAAGGCCACGATCTCCTTCTTGTTGTTGGCCAGCTGCTCAAACTCCTGGCGGAACAGCTTCTCCTGAACAGCCAGCTCATCCCACTTCCGCTGGTACCTGGGGCGGGGGTGGGGCAGAGATCCAGGGGAGTGGGCAAGCTGTCTTCCCTACCCTCATTCACCTAGTGAACCCTGGTGAACCTCCTCAGTGGAGCCTTCTTGGACCTGAGCCACATTCGTGACCCTCTTTTTGGCGCCCTCCTGTAAGTGGGCCCTTGTTCCAGTGGACAGTCAAGACCTGATGTCGTATCTGTCTTCACTTGGCAGACCCCTGACCTCCTCCACCTCTGTATTCTTGGGGCCTGACAGTGGGGTCGGCAAACAGTAAGCACCTAATAACTGTCTTCCAAATGCATTATTCCCAAATACATTCCATCTGGTGGCAGCTTGAGGGAAACATGAATTTTTAAGAGTATCATATAATTGATTTACTGGTTTCCAATGGAATAATTTGTAGAAGTTCTTTGGAAAGATGTTTTATTTCATTATTTACTCAACCAACACCTTTTGAGGGCTACTGCATCCAGGGCACTGGGCAGTACAGTGCTGAATGACCTGCTTGGTAGAGGAGGCAGCTTGGTGGAGGGAGATCAGAAGGGCCAGCGCTCCCATCCAGGCACCTCCTCCTGGGAGTGACTTCCTTCCCTGAGTCTCAGTCCCTCCACCTGTACAATGGGGATGATGTCAGCACCTCTCATGGGACTGTTTCAAGGATGCAGCGAGCGCCAGCGCAGGACCCACCTGGCGTGAATGAAGGACTTAAGATTAGCTGTACTTGCAGCATCACCTGGGGAAGAACTGCTGCCTAGTGGTCACTAAAGGGGTTCGTCTTTTAAGGGTCACCCTGAGACCCGGCTGGTGCATCAGAACTTGGAGGAAACTAGTTTTAAAATAAGCAACGTGGGCAAGTGTGCGCGTCTCAGAAATTAGAGACCCCTCCCACACACACTACCATCTGTGCCACACGGTCACAGGGAGACAACCCTCCTCGTTTACGTTCGGGGAAATGGGCCCAGCGTGAAAAAACACCTGGGCTCCGGAGGTGGGTAAGTGAGTGGGGCACGCAGCACAGGGAATCCGCACAGGCACAATGGGAGTGGGAGGGCTGGTGGAAGAAAGGACACAGGATCCACCTACCTGCCAGAGGGCTGCCATTTTCAGTTCATCCCACCGATTGAACGCTGTCCTTTTATAAAGCACATAATCCCACAGGGCAGGAGTGAGGCTGGGGAAGCGCCCCTTGCCTGGGGTAGGGTCGCCAGTCAGCATTAGGACCCCAGGACTCTGGGAGCTGAGATAGGGTGGGGCCAAATTATGAAGCCTCTCAATGTTACTTATGAGAAAACAGGCTGGGGGTAGGGGTAGGGTCTAGACATCCCATTGGAAGCTGAACACAGGCCCCCTGAGTGAGCCTGCCCCTTGGTCAGCTATGAGTAAGGCTTCTGACCCAGCAGGACCAGCCTCCCTGACCCTCTACCCACCGGGCCAGCCTGTCCTCCAGGTCTCGGATCTGGATGTGGTAGAATTCTCGGATCTCCTCGCCTAAAGCCACTTCCGTGGGCTTGTTGGCCATGCTGGCATCCTTCTTGCTACCTTTCTTCTTCTTGACCTCGGGCTCCTTGGCCGCCTTGGTTGCCTTCTTTTTGGGAGCCATGGCTGGTGGCAACCACTGCCTGAGGGCCCCTTTAAGAAGCCAGGTGGTTGCTAAGGAAGTTGGTCCCATACATAGCAACAAACTGGGGGAGTGAGGCAGAGCTTAAAGGGACCCTGCCCTCTTCCTGGCCAGGCTGGGCACTAGCAACCGGCCTTCCCCTCCAAGGCCAAGCACCACAGAGGCCCTAGGCTGGGGTGTCCCAGGCCATGGCATCTCAAAGATGAGGATGCCAGGCTCTTGGGGTACTTTTTGGGGACTCTGGGGCTACCTCACCTTCCCCCAGGTGGAAATGTTACAATGGGTGAGCCCTAGAAACCACCACCCTGCCAATCAGAGGAAGGGGACTTTCCCAGAGCCCCCCAGAACTAGAAGTCAGTTCCCAGGCCAATGAGCCTCTCCCCTGAGCCCTCTGAGACCAGCTCGTCAATTCTTTGGTGATACAGCTACACAGCAAGTCATTTTCTCACTTCACCCAAAGCATGGTGGGGAGGCAGTATGCTAAGAGATGCTCTATATCCGAGGCTCCTAAGCTGGAGTCCGAGGACATCCCTGTCCAGAGGCTGGCTCCATTTTCCACAGGGCTTGGTGGAAGTGGTCCATCTGCCGCATGCTGACCCGGGCAACAAAGGCCCGCTGTAGTCTTTGGCCTGAGGTGGCAGCATCCTGGGGCAGCGGGATAGGTGGTAGGTGTCCAGCTGGCGGATGAGCTGGCTTGCAACTGAGCCCCACCTAGGCACCGGCCCCAGCATGCTCCATCTCCTGGCCCTCATCCCCAGCCGGCTATGCCTGTAGGCCTGCTGTCCACCCAGTGCTCAGAAGGGCCCGGGCACTCCCTGGGATGGTGGCCGGGTGCTTTTCATCCCTGTTGTCCTAGGGCTCAGCACTTAGCAAGAGATGGCTGCAGCTCTACCCTGAAAGCCTGTTGGCTGGACAAGAGGAAGCTCAGTGTCACTTCCGCATTTGAGGTGGTGAACAGTGGGATCCCTGCAATGGATGCAGGGGAACAGGGAGGGGCCGGAAACACAGGGCGGTGGATGCTTATTCTTGGCAGTGAAGCGGGTTGAAGCAGTGGTTGGTTAAGAGTGGGCTCAAGTTTAGCCAGTCTCTTCTATCCAGTGGCCTTGGGCCAGCAGCCTGTCCTCTCTGAGCTGTAAAATGGGGAGACCGGGCTGTGGACTGAGGGCGACCTTGTGTGTAAAGTGCACAGTGCAGGGATATGGTCCAGAGGTGCAGTAAGTGCTTAGTAAGTGACAATGTTGCCATTAGCGGACCAGACAGGTGAGGCTCCAGCCCGTTCCGGGTTAGGCAGCCTCTGGGATTTCTGACATCCTAATACCCTCGGCCTGTGGTGGCCTGTTTTGCCTAGGGTATCTGTTCCCTGCAGCCTGAGGCAGCTCTGGGAGGGTAGAAACAGGACCAGCGGAAGGGAGAGGTCCTCACAGCTGCACACAGGCCACAGCCTTTGCACAGACACAACCATGCAGGGGGCTCTGCCTGCCCAGAACTGCAGACGGGGACACCAAGGCTCCAGAGAGAGGGGTGCCTGGCCTAGTGCCTGAGACTCAGGGCCGGCGCAGGGCTGCCCCTCCAGCCCAATGCAGTGCCCCTTACTCCCGCCGGATGCTGCTCCCTCCCCAACCTCTTGTGGGGGCAGGAGCCTAGCCCAGGCAAAGCATCACCACGGTGTCCCCCCTCCCTCCTCATGCCTGTGTTTTCACCTTCTTTTACCTGAGGCCCATCTCAGGGGGGAGCTCTGCATCCCCAGCCTCATGGGAGAGCGTGGCCAGCAGCCCCTCAGCCTGCCGGAGTCCGCAGAAAGGCGCAGCTCTGGGACCTGTGCTTCCTCGTTTGTTAGCGCCTGGGGGGCGGGGCCAGCTTAGGAATGCACCCGCAGTCCCAAGGCAGAGGCGGCCCACTAGACTTCCAGGGGCTGGGGGGTGGGGAGGGACATAACTGCAGGTCAGAGGATATGCCTTTCCGAGGTTTGTTTGGAGATCCTCTCCAAAGCTCCCTATTTTGGGGCCACGGGCCATCACCTTTCCCAGGGACACCTTTTCATGGCTGTTCCGTGAACCGCCTGCTTTGGGGACGGGTAGTGGTGAGCCTGGAGCCGCAGGACCACAAAGTCCATCAGCTGGGAGTTGTGATTGCGCACACATCCCGGCAGACTGCAGCCTCGGCCCAGGGGCCGCGGGGCTGGGGCACTGCCACGTCTGGGAGACTCTGGAAGGCAGGAAGCCTAGGCCCAAGGGAGACAAGGAGGCTAGGCGTCATTCAACATGCCTGAGGCCTTGCCCACCTCTTTGGAGCACATGGCATGACAGAGATCCATTCATTCTTGGTGCGTGTGTGACAGAGATGTACTACTACCCCTCACTAGTGTGAGCACACGAGGACCCAGTCTGTCTTGTTTGTGGCTGCATCCCCGGAGCCCAGGATGAAAGTTGGGACACAGTAAACTTCTGCTGACTGACTAAGGCTTCATGGGGAGGGAATTCGGGAATGGTGTAGTAGGGAGCTCTGACCCTCTCCCCAGCAAAACAACAATTTAATTCATTAAGATTATTTTAACCAATTTTTTTACTGTTTTATTTTCTTTTATTTTAAAGATTATTTATTATTTGAGAGAGAGAGTGCATGAACAGCGGGGAGGAGTAGAGGGAGAGGGAGAAGCAGATTCCCTGCTGAGCAGGGAGCCCAACTTGCCTGGGGGCTCAATCCTAGGATCCTGGGATGGAGACCTGAGCCGAAGGCAGATGTTTAACTGACTGAACCACCCAGGCGCCCCACGATTATAATTTTTTTTAAAGAATCATTTAGGGGTTCATTCAGGGGTGGCTCAGTCATTAAGCTCTGAGCCTTTGGCTCAGGTCATGATCCCAGGGTCCTGGGATCGAGCCCCGCATCGGGCTCCCTGCTCTGTGAGAAGCCTGCTCCTCCCTCTCCCACTCCCCCGGGCTTGTGTGCCCTCTCTTGGTATGTCTCTCTCTGTCAAATAAATAAATGAAATCTTAAAAAAAAATAATAAAAGAAAAAGAATCATTTAAAGTGTCTGTTAATTGTTTTAAAGGCATACAGTAAATGGAGAAACATTCATTCAGGAAAATCTACTAAATCCCTGCAAGAATGAGTGTGGTTATTTGAGCAATAACCCCTTACCAGCTGAGGCTTAATAAAAAATATATATTTACTCTTTGCCCCTGGTTTTTGGCAGAGGATCTAAAACCCTGGGAACATCCTAGATGAGAAGAGGGTCTTTTGTCATTCATAACAAGCCTCTTGTGCTGTGCCTGAGTTTATGCTAATAAGGGTACTGTGGGTGGGGGCTAGCCACCAGAAAGACCAAGCACATAATTAGAGGGTTAGAACTTTCCGCAGACCCCACCCCTTGCCCCCCGGACCTCTAGGGAGGAAAGAGGGGCTGGATATCGAGTTCAGTCACCAGCGGTCAAGCATTTAATCAACTCTGCCTATGTAATGGAATCTCCATAAAAACTCTTAAACAACAGTGTTTGGGGATCTTCTGGGTTGGTGAAGCTATCAAGGTGCTGGGAGGGTGGTGTGCCCGGAGGAGGGAGGGGAGTCCCGGGCCACCGCCAGCCACCCCCACCCCTGGCCCCGTGCATCTCTTCCATTTGGCCATTCCTGAGTTGTATCCTTTATAATAGAACAGTAAGTAAAGTGCTTTTCTGAGTTCTGTAAGTTGTCCTATGAACTATCAAACCTGAGGAAGGGAATTTGTAGTCAGCTGGGCAGAAGTGTGGGTAGCCCGGGTCCCCCACTGATGGCCGGCATCTGAAGTGCAGGCAGTTTTGTGGGACTGAGCCCTTGAACCTGTGGGGTCTGCACTCAGTAGTGTCAGAAATGAACCACTGGAGACCCAGACTTGGGGAGATGGTATAGAAGAGTGCCATGTAATTGGCGTCAGAAGAAAACACGTCCACTCCCCATGCCCAGTTCTGTGTTACAGCTGGTTAAGCTGGGGTGCGCTGTTCCGAGCAGGCGTGGTCAAGAGGGAGGGGGCTCCCTTGGCCTCCGTCCTGGGAGGGACAGCTGGGGGCCTTCCTCAGCAGGGGGGACTGCTCCCCCCCGTCCTATGTTGCAGAATGTCCCCATCAGGTACAGCGGGGAGGGCTTCCCACACAAGCCCACTGGCTCTAGTCCGGGTGGCGGCAGGCCGAGGATCCTTGGACCTTGATGGCCCCCGCCTCAGGTAGCTCATAGGGTCGGGGCTCCACACCAGTGGGGGCAAGCTGCTGGCGGGGGCAATGGAGGGACTGCCTCCCGTCGCCAGGCAGACTGGCCCAGCTTGCTAATATGGCAGCCGGAGAGTCGTAAGGGTGTAAGACCAGGAGTGGTGGGACCTGCTGAGGTCTCGGCTTGGCGAGTGCGAGCCCATGCCCGCCACATTGCAGCGGTCAAAGCAGGTCGCAGGCGGCCCGGAGGAAAGGCAAGGAGACGCAGAGCATGGTGGTCACTTTCACAATCGACCCCAATCTTTGCTTGCAGCTCTGGAAGGAGTTTCTTCAAGTTTTGTTCTGGGATTTGGTGTAGTTTTAAAATACGGCTTAACAAAAGCATGATATATTGGCTCTGGAGTGACGGGCCACTCAGACCCTGAAGATAAACCATTTGAACAAGCTCCTTGCTACCAGAGAAATGGCTTACTCAGCGCTGTGAAGAGAAGTTTTCAGCCTTGTGTCCCTCACACTTGCGTGTGGAAATGTAGTCTCAGTGCCTCCTCCAGCATGCCGAAGAACCTCCAACACCCAGGGCTTGAACTTGACTTCGGTCACGAGTTCTGTTCCTTCCAGCGCTGCATGAAGGTCAGGAGGCACTGCTGACTGGGGCACAGGCGACGAGCCGGGCATTCACTGAGCTGGGCTGTCCTCACTGCTCTTGGAAACAGGGCTCTTTCAACTCTGGCCCCAGGGGCCCTTGGCTCACAAAGAAAGCACCAGCCAACCAGGAAACTAGTTCTGAGCATGGGGGTGTCCTAGCCCGTGTGGGCTGCTATAACAAAACGGCAGACTGAGCGGCTTATAACAACAGAAAGTTCTTTCTCACAGTTCTGGAGGCTGGAAGTCTGAGGTCAGGGCCAGCAGAGTCAGTCGAGGGCCCTCTTCCTGTTGCAGACTTCCTGGGATTAGAAGGGGCTGGGAGCTCTGTGAGGTCTCCTTTATGAAGAGCACTGATCTCATGCATGAGGGCAGAGCCTCCGAAGGCCTCAGTCACCCTCCAAAGGCCCCACTTCATACCATTACCTCGAGCATTAGGTTTTCAGCATGTGAGTTTTGGGTGGGTGGGTGGGGGGGACACACACATTCACTCCACAGTGGATTTTTAAAAATTTATCTTTATTTTTGTAGTAAGTGCATATAAAATTTACCATCTTAACCATTTTTTAAAAAGATTTTATTTATTTATTTGTCAGAAAGCACAAGCAGGGGGAGCGGCAGGCAGCGGGAGAGGGAGAAGCAGGCTCCTTGCTAAGCAAGGAGCCCCATGTGGGGCTTGATCCCCGGACCCTGGGACCATGACCTGAGCTGAAGGTAGCCGCCCAACCGGCTGAGCCACCCAGGCACCCCCAGCTTCACCATTTTTGAGTGTACAGGGGCATTAGTACATTCACATCCCTGTGCAACCACCACCACCCATCTCCGGAACTCTTCTCGCCTTGCAAAACTGAAACTCTACCCATTAAACACTAGCGACCCACTCCCTTCTCCTGAGCCCTTGGTGATCACCGTTCTACTTTCTGTCTCTGTGAATTTGACGGCTCCAGGTACCTCGTCTATGTGGAATCATACAGTATTTGTCACTGTGCGATGGGGTTACTTCACGTAGCATAATGTCCTTGAGGTTCTTTCATGTTGTAGCAGGTGTCCTTTTTAAGGCTGAATGATATTCCATTGCATATCTATTGTACATTTTGTTTATCCATCCAACTGTCATCACACATTTGGGTTACTTCCAGCATTTGGCTGGATGAATAATGCTCCATGAACATGGTATACAAGTATCTCTTAGAGACCCTGCTTTCGACTCTTCTGGGTATATGCACAGAAGTGGAACTGCTAGGTCGTGTGTGTGATATGTGATTTATGTTATGAGATACATATTTGGTCTTCATCTCTGTTTCTGGCACAGAGCTCCTAAAACTCTTGTAATCTCCTAAGTGATAAGTGTGATAAAGGTGTCTCAATATTCATAACAAACTTCTTTCAACCACACTGGAGTATATGTTAATGAGGGGACTTTTGGAAAGCCCCTAAGGATGGGGGCTGGTTTCCAGAGGAACCAACCTTGTGATTGGAGGTTTGGAACTTTCAGTCCCACCTCCGGACTGCTAGGGATGGGCGGGGAAGGGGGGCTGGAGGCAGAAGCAATCACCAATGGCCAATGATTTAATCAACCGTGCCTATGTAATAAAGTCTCCATAAAAAAAAAAAAAAAGAAGAAAAGATGAGGTTTAGAGAGTTTCCGGGTTGACTACCAGAAGCCATCCATGTGTTCCTGTCCTGGGCCGCAAACTCCTTGGGGACAGAAGCTCCTTTGTTTGGGACCTTGCCCTATGTATCTCTTCATCTGGATATTGATTTATATCTCTTAATATCTTTTGTAATAAACCAGTAATCCAGTGAGTAAATGGTTTCCTGAGTTCTGCGAGTCACTCTAGCAAGTTAATTGAACCCAAGGAGGGGCTCATGGGAATCTCTGATTTACAGCCAGTGGGTCAGAAGCACAGGTGACAGCCTGGACCTGTGATGGGCGGCTGGCATGGGGGGCGGGGCAGTCTTATGGGACTGAGCCCTTAACCTGTGGAATCTGATCTCTGGGTAGCTGGTGTCAGATTGGAGCTGAATTGTAGGAAACCCAGTGGGTGTTGGGAGAATTGCTTTTGGAGAATTGAATGTGGGGAAAACACCCACACACTGAAACTGGGTACAGAATCAGAATATGTTGATTCTATTCTTAATTTTTAAGGACTCTCCATCCTGTTTTCCACAGCACCCGTACCATTTTACATTCCCACTAACAGTGCAGGAGGGCTCCAAATTCTCCACATCCTGGCCAGAATTTGTTGTATTCTGTTTTTTTTTTTTAATTTTTATTTTTTTATTATTTTTTATTTTTTATAGTAGCCATTCTGATGAGCATGAGGTAGTATCTTGTGGCTTTGATTTACATTTCCCTCATGATTAATGAAGTGGAGCACCTTTCCATGTACTTATTGGCCATTTGTATATTTCCTTTGGAGAAATGTCTATTCAGGTCCTTTGCTCATTTTTGATTTAAGTTTTTTGTTGTTGAGTTGCAGGAGTTCTTTATATATTCAGGACATGAACTCCTTGTCACATACATGATTTGTAAATTTTTTTCACCAATTTTCTGGGCTGCCTCTTCCCTCTGTTGATTGTGTCCTTTGATATCAGAAATTTTAAATTTGGATGTGGTTCAAACTATTTTTCCTTTTGTTGCCTGTGCGTTTGGTGTCATCTGAGCATGGGATTTTGGTGAAGAGAACAAGGCTCCTCTGAGCCCTTTGCCTTTGCTGAAGGAGACGTCCTGCCAAGAGGGGACTCAAACTGTTCATCGCTGTTTGATCCAATTGAAAAGGGAAGCATGTGTGTCGACAACTGGTCCTCCAAATCACTTTTCGCTCTCTAAATGACTGTCTCCACCAGGCAACTTGTCATCTGCTCAAAGGCTGCTGGAGGTCAGCAGCAGCTGGTTTGTCACAAGCTTCTTGGCAACATTGCCTCCGATGCTTTTTACTCTAAGCAGTAGAACTCTGACTGCTGTCTCTATAGTTTGGGTTTCTTCCCTACCTTTAGCGATGGAATTACTTGGTTTCATTCTAGAATATGCTCTTTTGTGACTGGTGTGAGGAAAGGTGCTTGGCTTACGGACGAGGTCACTGTGCCCAGGTACTTACTCTCTGGCCGTGTTCCTTCCTAACAGGTAGCACACGGGGAGCCAGGGGGGCGTAGCGTGCTGTCCTGGGAAACCCAATTTTTATTGTTTTATGTCTTATTTCCACTCTTCTCTTTTTGGTTGCTGTGTAAACTAATCATTCTTTTTTTTTTTTAATTTATTTATTTGAGAGAGAGCTCGCACACATGCGCAGGCAGGTGGGGGGAGGGGCAGTGGACGAGAGAGAGAACCTCAAGCAGACTCCCTGCTGAGCGCAGAGCCCAATGCAGGGCTCAATCCCAGGACCCTGAGATCGTGACCTGAGCTGAAATCAAGAGTCAGACGCTCAACTGACTGAGCCACCCAGGCGCCCCTAAACTAATTCTTAGAGAGTTCTTCGTTCCAGCCCATAGAGACTCATGTTCCGTATTCACACCAGAATCCTGTCGTCTTTTTATACCGGTAATGTTTTTCTGATAGTAGAGAAATTGGGCTCTGGAGTCAGACTGCCATGTTTAAATCTAGGCTCTGCCACGTGCCACCTGGAGGCCTCGGCCAAATTACTTTTGTGTCTTTGTTTCCCCATCTGTCAGTAGGGTTAATAATGACCTCTAACTCCTAGAATTGAGAAGAATCAGCAAGATAGATAGAAACACTCATGCCTGACACATAATAGTTGCTCAACATATGTTAACTACAATTAGAATTATTATATATTTCTTTTATTCAATGAAGCACTTTGAAGCCACGGATTCATTTTGTGACTGGGGATATAAGGTAACACCAGTGACCATCCTTTGCCTCATGGGTGGCTATTCTCCAGACCTCGGTGTATTTATCATTCTCGTGCATGCAATGCACATTTACAACACCCGTATCCATAAGCATGGTGTAGCGCTTTTTATGACGCTTTAACACCTTATATAAATGCATCATTCCGTGTGTATTCTTCTGTAACTTGCTCTTTTCACTCAATATTAACTTTCTGAAATTTATTCTCGTTGACAGGTGTAGGTCATGCATCTCTCACTGCCCCCCAGTTATCCACAGTTTACCCGTTCTCTAGCTGAGGGACGTACGGGTTTTTCCCAATGGCTGGGCGTGTTTGTTCTTTCTTCCGCAGCCTCAGCCGGGGACCAGCAGCAGCACCATCGGCACTGAGTGCTTACCGTACTCACCGCGGGCCAGCTCGGCAGCACTTCTCCACAGGCCTTCTTCACTGGAGGGGACCAAGTCCCTTATCAGGGTCACGTGGAATGAGACCCACAGCAGATTCGACCCCGGCCTGCCTGAGGCTGAGGTCTGTGCCCCTAGCCACTCTGCCATTGGGTGTCCTGGGGAGGAATGCCTGGTAGCACGCCGAGGCAGGTGGATAGGCCCCCGAGCAGGGTCTGGCCCCCCGGAAAGGCAGAGGGACTGGCTGTGGCTCCTAGATGTGTGTTGGTCTAGGACTGCTCAGTTCTGAGTCAGCACCATCTGCTTTGGCTTCAGAACCCCCTGTTCCTCCCCGATTATCTAACGTCACTGGAGACTTTCTGGAGGGGCGGCCACAGGCTCCATCTGTGCTGTGTAACATGGAAGGACTGCCAGAAGCATATAAAGGGCCCGGTCTCTGCTGCTGGCTGGTGGGATGAAGAGCGGTATCAGCAACCCCGGGTCAAACCTGTCACAGACAATCAGGGAGAGACTAGCAAGCCACCGGCCTGGGCCTGGAGGGTATGGGCGGCCCGGAAGGAAGGAGCACGTGGCAGTTACTTTGCTTTAATGTAAACTCAGTGTAGAATGATTTAGAATTTAGGGGCACCTGGGTGGCTCAGTTGGTCAGGCGTCTGCCTTTGGCTCGGGTTGTGATCCTGGAGTCCAGGGATCGAGTCTGTGTCGGGCTCCCTGCTTTGCGGGGAGCCTGCTTCTCGCTCTCTCTGCTGCTCCCTCCGCCTGTGCTCTCTCTCTCTGTCAAATAAATAAGTAAAATCTTGAAAAAAAAAAAGAATGATTTAGAATTTAAACATGATATTGATTTTCATTCGAGGGTGCTTGGATACTGGGGCAGCGACTATTGCTATAAGATTGTGAGTGTCTGATGCCCCCCCGCCCCCCGCGGCTGGAGTGGGCCCTGTGGGTTACTGCCTCGCTCTTGGCCTCGGCTTCCTCATCTGTGAAACTGGGAAGGGAGCCACCCAACAGATGCAGCGCACGAGGGCTCTGACGTGGAGCAGGGACTCACTAAATGGTCACCGTCATCATTACCTCCCTATCAGGCAAGTCTCACCAGCGGACAGCTGGGTCGAGGAGCTGTAGCTTCCGCCAACTGGCCTCAAGCTGTTAGGTGTCTTCATGCCTTAAAGGGGATCAGGATTTGAACAAGACAGTGACTGAGGACCAGAGAGTAGAACCAGAAGTTCCTACAAAGAACCCCACTCCCTGTGCTTCCTATTCCAGCAGGTTTCCGGTGTGACCCCAGCCCTAAGTCAAGGCCAAACCCGTCTCCGTCTGTCCAGGTTCTGAACAAGCTTCTAGAGCAACAGGACGCACACCAGATTCCAATCTGGAGAGCTCATAAGGCCAAAGGGCGCGGCAGCAGGAAGAGAGGAGGAGAGCAGTGGATAAAGTGCCCTCATCGCATGCCCTAAACACGCGGCCGCCGAGCAGGGAGCATCTGCAGACGGAGGCCTGCAGTCTCTGAGCTAGAGAGGCCTTTCCCGTAAGGAGAAATAAGACCAGGAAGAGCTCCCTTGGCCATGAGCAGTGCCCTGTTGCTGCCTGGGGCCCAAGGCAAGCTTCGTGAACTGTCCTCGAACGTGACACCACTACAGATCTTAACGCAAGCGATGCTGACTGGGGTCCAGAAGACTCGAGGCCACAGCCGGAGTGGCGGTCTCATCTGCAGTGGGCCAGCACAGACGCCTTCCTCCTTCGACTCTCCAAAGCAAAGCCAGAGCAGGAGTCACCGCGGACACCATGAATGGGTGCTGATTGATTGATTTATTAGACTCGAGTGCTTTAGTACAGAACGGTACAGAGATGATACGTGTTTGTGCTTCAATACTTTCCAACACTGAGATTCTGAGAATTTCAAGGTAAACAAGTTTCAAGACAGACTAGCTTTTTTAAAATATCCTTTTGATAAATTATTTTTATATAAATAACAGAGAAAGGAAACCCAACATGTTCGACGCACAAGGCCCTGAAGCGTGAGCCCCGTCGGGTCAAGGGGAGGGGACAAAACAAGCAGTGACAGCAAGAAACAAACCAGTGCAAGCACCTACAGTTCTGTCCTAAGGAAACGGGGTATCTTCAGGGGGAGAAGGGAGACAGAGAGAAGGGGCCTGAAAACTAATCTGAGTGCGCCGGGGAGATTCCGAAGCCTTGAGAACACCACGAAGCGTCTACCAGGGAGGGCGAGGAACACGCTCCGAGAGGAGAGCGGCGGCCGCGTGGAGCTAGCACACACCACATCTGCAAGGACATCACGAGACAGTAATATGCACACGGTCTGCAGGGGTTCAAGGGTGGTGGGGGGCTGGGCAGGGGACATTTTTGTGACTTCCACTGTCGTATTTTGCGACACCAGCAGCAGAACATATGGTGCGCTGACCATCGGAGAACGGAGAGCTGCTGAGTCTGGAGGATGACGAGACATCCTTTCTGCATTTGCTTCTTTCATTTTTGCTTTAGAGCTAAGTTTTATACAGAGAATAAAATGATCATTTTCTCTTACAAGCACGATGACATATGACCCCACACGACACAAAGTAAAGTATTATGAAGTATCTTAAACTGAGGATAATCTGTGTGGGAACAGGGTCTGCATAAATCCAATGGGCTGTTCTTCCGGCGGTCTGAAGTCTTAGGGGCGCAGACCCTTCTCTGCAGGAAAGGGCCCTCTGCCCAGATTCCGTTCTAGTTCATTCCTCACCCGGGAGCTCCACCTATGTGGACCCCACTGAGAAAGAGGAGTTCTGTTGGGGGTGGTGCCCAGGGAAGGAAAAGGTCTGGCCAAAAAGCCCAGCCTAACTGCTTCTCCAAGAGACGAAGGTCTTGGTGGGACTTGCTCCGTGCTCGCTGGGCACCGTGACTTAGGCTGCAAAGTTGGGGGGGAGGGGCGGGAACGGTGCCAGGCTGCACGCAGGCAGGCCAGCACCCGGCCTGACTTCACGGGAACACCCCCAGCCCCTCCCACAGCCCCAGCACAGGGAGGGCAAGCCACTGGGGAAGGCTAAGAGGTCGCTTCCAGCTCAAACCTCACAAGAAGTCACCTGATCCTCACTGCCAAGCTTATCTGGATGAGAGCAGGCTGAGGGGTAAGAACTGGAGTGAAGCCAACAGATTAATCCTCAGTTTGAAATATTCCAGGAACAGACATCTCTGTGATTCCCGAAAAAAACAGGAACAACCCAAAACGGATTCTGTAAAACACCCAAACGTCTACCTTCCCATACTCAAGCAATTTGCGCATGTCGCACTGGGTTATATACAAGGTCACGGAATCATAATAATGGGGAGAAGGTGTCCATTCATTCTAGACAGTTCTACAACTTCTCCAGCAGTGTGTCCCTTATGCGGGAACTTCTCCTCTTAGGACACATATAGAAGATATTCTTTTTAAAAAACACAATGCGTTATTTTCTTTTGTTTCACACAAGAAGAGGGCATCATTAAACACGAGAACGCAGCGGCGACAGTGCCGGCCAGGGCGTGCAGAGCTGGGGGAGGCGGTGGAGGGACGGGGTCAGCAAAGTAACCGAGGCGGGCAGCGGTAGGGGCTGCGGAGCACTGCGGGAAGAGGGTTCGTTTTTTGGAGGGGTGGCTTATGTTTTTAACTGCTTATTTCTTCATCTGTTTTATTCAGTTTCTTCAGCGTGTCCAGAAGTTTCTGTGGGGTGAGAATGTGCGTGGATCCTAGGGGGCAGAAAAGACAGTGAGCTTGCTGGTTCTCGTTCCCACCATGTCTCCTTTCCCGCTCTTCGGTTCCCCAGCTCCGCATCTGTTCCCCCACCCACACCCTGGTCTAGAGGAAGCAGGGAGGGGGTCGGGGTCGGGTGTTGGGGCCACATCACAATAGGCCTGGGAGACATTTGGGGGCTGCGGATAAATAAAACACATCCTCTGGCTCAGGCAGGGTCCCAGGCTATACCAAGGAAGGAACCCGCCTCTCCACCTGGGCTCAGGATCATCTGCCAGGGGATGGGCGGCTGCATTTCTGATTCTCTGTTGCAGTCGAGGTGAAGCCAGGGAGAGGAATTCCAAACCACATGGCAGGGGAAAGGCTGGGAAGGGGGCGGGGGTTGGTAGGGGGCTGTGTATGGAAAGGATGGTGCCTGCCAGGGAAGGAGTGATGGGCAGGGCACCCTGGGGGAGGCCACTGACCTCTGGGAGCCAGTGGGCTGGTACTGCCCTCGAGGGTGGGACCTCAGGCGTGAAAGGGAAAGGGCCAGGGTACCTGAGGCCTTACCTTGCAGAGACCGCACATTGTAAGAGATTAGAAATGCTTGCAAAAAACTTAAGCTAATGGAATTAGATATACTTCTACTGCAAAAATAAAAAAATAAAATAAATAAATGAAGTCCTTTTTCATAAGGAGAGAGAGAGAGCTAAGAAGTGCAGTAAAAAAAGATGAATGGACCGTGTGGCTTGGACACGGACTTCACTGTAACAGAACAGAAGTGACCGGTGTGTGAACATGAGGCCGGCACGCATGCAGCAGCGGGCTTCAAAGAAAGAGGTCCCGGTGGGAGAGAAGAACTGAACAAAAGAGAGCCGTACTTGAAAATGTGCCTCCCTGGAGGTGCGGGCGAGGGCGTGGGCCTTGTGGGAGCGGGGACAGAAACTGCGGAGTGCCAGATTTCCACCCTGAGGGTAGGCAAAACGCAGCTTTGGCTGGCTTGTTGGGGGTGATTCCAAATACCAGGGTCCCTGTGCCTTCGACCACTATGTGCTCAGCCGACCTGCCACTGCTGGGACTGCAGGCCTTGAACCTGCCTGGGGCGTCCAGACCGGCAGAAAACTCGGAAAGCCCTTTCTAGCATGAGGGGCTTCTTCCAACATCCCATCCTCGACAGTTCAAGCCCTAGGCACCTGTCACCGCCCCGAGTGAGGAGCCGGTGCCTGGCTACTTACAGCCCGAGGCAGCCCCTGCTCTCGAAAGCTGACCCACTGCTCTGCAGACCTGCGGCTCCCCCAGCAAATGCCACGGGGCTTTCAGCAGGATGTTCCGGGGCGTTTTTGCAGCACTGCCCTCCCTCAAAGGTACCAAAAGCGCTCATTTCTGTGACCTTACTAATCTTCCTATGAGTCCTAAAGAAGGTCAAAGGCTACTCCCCAAGTGAGAAAACAGGAATAAACATTGCTGAATTCTTAACAGGGAACCACTGCCAGAGTGAGGGCCTTCCAAATCTCAACTCCGTGCAGTCTGTGCGTCTGATATCTAGAAAGCCTCTGGGTATTTTGTGCAGAGATTAACTCGGGGGCTTTCCAGGTAAAGGCAACAACAGTGCACATGCCAGAGAACCCGTCCCTAATGCCCCCTCCCCACCATCCAGCTGAGTTCCAGGAAACAAGACAGCAGACTCGATTTACTGGAAAAATCAAAAGGGAGCCTCTGGTTGGATGCCCATCCCAAAGTGCTCCCTACTCTTGCTTACATGCCAACTCAAGATCTGAGGGAGGCCGAGAAAGGTTAAGGAATCCATGCTCCTAGAGCTTTCTACTACCTGATAGCTGACCATCTGGTGTTCCCAGTCTGACTGAGAGAAGAAAATCTCCAGGACTGAGTTTCTCTGCAACAGGCCTGGGAATTCCTGGGCGCAGACTCAGGGGGTGTCTTTAAGACCAGCTGGTGTTAATCCGAACCACCTGAGAGCTAATTCTTGTCGCCCAATCACCTGTATTGTTTTAACACCTTGGTCAAGCTTTTCACCACCACGAACACTGCAGAGGGAGCCGAGTGAGCCTCTAACACACACGCTGCAAACCCATGTTTTGAACCCCGGGGGAGCTGACCAGGGAGGCCCTTCAGAACCGCAAGGGGGATCCACTGCTCTGAGGGTCCCTCTTATGCTCCGTAACCGCAAGACTGAGAAATGTGAACGGTGGTCTCCAAACACAGCCATCCCGAAGACCGAGCCGTGGGCCAGACACAGCGAGCTCTGCCAGGACAAAATCCTTCCTCATTGAGAGGGTCTGCGATTCAGCGTGTTCTCAGAGATTGGCTGGTCGAGGCATTCCTGGCCTTGGCCGAAACCGACCTACCAACGCAGACGACCCAGGGAGGCACCAGGCAATGTGTACATTTAAGAGCAAACCAGGAGAGTGTGACGATCTGCCAGGTTTGGGAACCAAGCTCCAGCCCACCCCACATCCTAAAGATGGGAGAATAAAGCCCCCGAGCGGCCGAGGGCTCGTCTGCGGCCCTTTGGTGGCACAGCGGGCCCGGAAGCCATGCCACTGGTCTCGGCTCCGGGCGCCTGGGCTACTGGCCCCGGCAGGCGATGTGCAAGTGCATGCTTGAATAGCAGCTGGGCCATGGGCTGGCTCTGAATTCAGATTCAAATCTGAGTCTCGCTGAAAAAGGAGACTTGTCTGACTCTAACTGGGACTAAAGTAAAACATTCAGTATAAAAAAACAAAAACTTTCTCCCACGTGCAAGTGCTGTGTAACAGCTTCTTGGTGCCCCTCCACTGGCTTCGGACGGCCCCTCGGACGTTCCCTCGGGGTTGGGACTTTTAGCGTAAGCCCCCCAGAGCTTGGGGGGAAGGTCTAACGCAAAGACTTCACTTCTAGACAATACGGAGGGACGACTGATTCATGGGATTAAGGTGAGGCTTGGGGGCATCTGGGCACTTTGGCTAACCGTACCGGCTCCTTTCAACGGGCACCCAGGGGAGAGCGGCGCCAGAGGACACAGTGGGTGCTGGTACCCACACGCGGGGCTGCTGAGCAGGAAAACTCATCTCTTAGAAGCTAAGTCACTGCAGACACTGACTTGGACAGGAGACAACCCTGGCCCTCTCCTGTCCTGCACTGTCCTCCTCTTTGGTCACCTGGATAATCACAACAGAAGGGGGCAAGTCCTATTTTTACCTGCCTTCCGACCTCCCCGGGATTAGGGCTCCATGTCTTGCGTTTTCCTAGCGGAATTCTAAAACACAATGCTGCCCCCAAAAAACATTCCAGAAGCCAAGAGTACACAACTCGAGTCTATTCGTGTTCTCTGCTCGGACGGCAGCCGGGATCCTCTGTGCTGACAGAACACAAAACAGAGGAAAGCAGCCTGCGAGGGACAGGCTGCTGCTGAAGCAGGGACTCCCAGAGCGAATCCTAGCTGGAGCCCCTGGGCTCCGGGGTTGAGTCTCTCGGACCCTGCACGGGGTCTGGCGCTGCCGCAGCCTGGACTGAACATCTGTCCTTCCGTAAGCCTCAAAATACATTCTGCAGCAGATGCCGCTCACCTACTGCCGTCTGTACACAGAAGCAGATGTCTCTGCTTACCGACCGACCAAGGTACTTCTTCCGAACAATGACTGTTTTTTTTTTTTTAACAGTGACTATTTTTTAATGATTGCGTTTATGCACCACCCACTGGCTGCACTTTCTAGGGGAAGGCAGCTGGGCAGGACGGGAGCAGCCCAGAGCCACAGCCAGCCAGCCCACCGCCCAGCGTGCAGGCTCATCCCACCGGCGGCTTCTCCCCTCCGACTGCCCGGGGGAGCCACCTCTCAGCCACAGCGAGGAGAGAGGAGACAGACTGCACAGCTGCCTGTTCCGACCTTTAGAGCAAGTCCTTTTTTGGCCCAAGCACGTTCTCTTTATACAAACAAGCACGCTTCTGGTGCTCCCTGGTTATGGTTCTGATGGCCCAATCCCCTGAGGTTCATGAGACCGCAGAGGCAGGAGGGTGGGCCTGCAGGCTTTGAGGCGCCCGAGCTGAATTACTGAATTAGACGGTCAGAGCCCGAGGAGCCTGGGGCCCTGCGATCCAGCCTCTCTGCATTCTGCACACTGTGTGCGTGTTGTGGCGGGCCTCCTGCAGTCCCGCAGGTGCTCCCGGCAGAGCTGGGGCTCGGGTCCAGGCCTCGCCACTGCTCGCAGGTGACTCGTGCCCCACGACTCTCTGGGCCACATCTCAGCCTGGGTGGGGCATGGGGGGCCGGTGGACACCGTCAGGGGAGCACACGGAGTCAGGCACACACAGTGTGGCCTCATCACAGACTGCATACGAAAGCCACGGAATAACTAATGCTACAGTGGAGTTCTTCAGGAACCGTCTGTCATGTAACACACCAGAGGCGGTTCCTAGTGCATGTGACAGATGCAAAGAGAGAGGAAGGAATGAGGACAAGAATAAAAGCTGGACAATCTCCCAGACAGACACCGGGTTCCTGGGTAACAGGTAAAGGCACAAGCGTGGGGGGAGAGAGAAGACACTCCTCCAAACAGCACAGTGTGAAGAACAAGTTTTAACCAAAAGGTTCTCAGCTCTCACTAAGAGACTTCCGTGGGAGAGAGGGGTATGATGACTCAACTCTGGAAAAAATCCGTAGGAGAATGAAAATAAAAGCAATGACTGAAAGAGTAAGTGACTACTGAGGGCCATTTCCCCCAGACGAGCATGAGACCTGAGCTTTCCACTGGTGGCTGGCATTCGCCAAGTACACGGCGGCTCGGGACCCCCCCACCCCTTAGAAACTGTTCCTCGAGCTGAGTGCCTGTCCCGGGAAAAGGAACTTCCGAGTCTAACCAGCACTGATGTGGAGTCAATTCTGACGCGCTCCAACGAGCCCTCCTCACGATCAGGTGCCCATGGATGTCTCCATTAGACTTCTGCCCTCTCAGACATGATGGCCCCTTGAACGCCTGCGGGCCTCACGCTCAAGTTCCCACCCCCCAACCCCAAGCGGGATGCTATGTTCCCTGCCCGGTCTCCACAAATTCCCCGGGACTGGCGGGCTTGCGAGCCATGCCTCCGGCATCCCTCAGCTTCCAGCTCCTCTGAAGGACGGGCCACAGTAGTTATGAGCACTTTTGGATTAAAACCCAGGGGGCGGCCCCGCCTGACTGAGCAGCAGGTGACCCAGGGCATGAGTGAGCTGGCAGGCCGGGGCCCGGAGGCTCTCGCGGCAGGGTCTGTGAAGGCAGCACCGGACACATTTTCAAACGGTGTTAAGAACTGCAAGCATTTTCTTGTTGAAAGAAAATCAAATAAATAAACTAAAAAGGGAAAAATAAAGAAAAAGTGTGACGGAATAATCAAAGAAAACCCTTCAGAGGGGAAGAGTTTCTTTTCTGTAATAAGCTGCTTTTACTTTGTTTCTTTGGCTCTCACTCCATTGTTGGAGCCTGATCCTCAAAAGATACCCTAGAGGACTCCCTGAAGTCGGGGTGTCTCAGGTCCATGAGAAATTTGGTGGGAGTGAGAATGTGAGTAGAACCTGCGGGAGAACAGAGTCCAGCTGACTGCTTGAACAACGGTACGTTACAGGAACATGCCAACTCAGGCCTACGTTTTAGGCAGCCAATGAGGTGCGAGAAAGCAAGACG
>CM052892.1:5983248-6012496 GCA_028534135.1 Potos flavus
GTCAGGGAACAGCCTGGACCACACAGACGAGGGAGGCCAAGAAGAGTCTGGAGGCGAAATGCCTTCAGTCTTCAGCGCAGAGCACAGCAGGAAAGGCTTCCCGAGGCACAGCAAGGAGGAGAAAAAGAGGAAACGCTTCTGAAAACAGACCCCGGAGGATACCACGAGCGACCAAGAAAACGGAGTGTTGGAGAACCCAGGGACGGAAGCGCGGATTGCTATCCACTCACGTCTCCAAGCCGAAACATCTGAGCACCACCAGGTACGTGACAAAAACCCAGTAAACCCAAGGCACCCGCACTTCCACCATCTACGTTTCCATCAAGAATGATTCTGAGAAACGCAGCTCTGTGCAGACAACATATTCATCCCCTTCTTAATTAATTCTAAAATTAACTAATCAAAAGTGAAAGCAGAATGCACTGAGCGCCTACTTTGCGCCAGGCTCTGGTCTAGCAACTGAGGCTAAAAGAAACACAAATCCCCGCCCTCAGGAGGCTGACATTCTAGCCGGGGGACACTGGCAGTTAACAAGAGAAACACAAACACTTTACCAGGCGCTGGTACAATCTATGGAGTGGACAGAGAAGGAAAGGGGGAGAGGAGGTACTGGGGGGAGGCTATCGCTTCTTTTTCTTTATTTTCTGTAACACCTTCACTGAGAGAGCATTCACGTCATATGGCGCCCTCATTAGCGTGCACAACTCAGTGGTCTTCAGTACGGTCGCAGAACCATGGACCGTCACCAGTCAATTTCAGACCATTTTCACCACCCCAGAAAGAAAGTCCGTACCCGTTAGCAGTCACCCCGCCCCCATCCCCAGCAATCACTCATCTACTTTGTCTCTACATGTTGGCCCACTCTGGACATTTCATACAAATGAAATCGTACAGCGTGTGGACTTTTGTGACTGGCTTCTTACACTTAATATAATGTTTCCAGGCTTCACCTACGTTGTGGCACACGTCAGCGCTTCTTTCCTTTCTTTGGCTGGATAACATTCCATTGTATGGATACACCATGTTTTGTTTACCCATTTATCTGTTGATGGAAATTCGTGTCGTTTCCACTTCTGAGCTGTTATGAATAGCGCAGCTAGGAACACTGGTGTAGTGTAATGTTAAAAAGGGTAGTTAGGGAAGGTGGAGGAGATAAGGGGCAAGCCACGTAGATATACTGGGGACAGATCATTTCAGGCAGAGGGAAAAGCAAGTGCAAAGGTCCTGAGGCAGAAGTAAGCCTAACGTGTGCAGAGAAGGAAGCTAGTGTGGCAGAAGTGGAGAGAACGAAGGAAGGAGTGAGGAATGAGTCAGAGTGGAGTGGGAAGCCGGAGGGTGAAGGGCCTGCACTCGGGCTGCGATGAGAAGTGGGAGGGTTCTTGTGGATACTGCTGCTTCCTAACAGGACTACCGTGTGGCTGACAATGTACCAGAGATGGTCCCACTTCTCCCCCTCGCTGGCTCAGGGTTCTCACTCACCTGACCGCGGTGGTACTAAAGGAGGCAGAGGAGCGCGTAGAGATATAAGGGTAGTGCTTGGTGTCAAGTTTGTCTTCAATAGTGTCCTGGAAAGAAAAGGGACAGATATTGGGATTTTGCCATTTGTTTGAGGAGGGCCAACAGAACCAAGGCAAGATGACTCAAAGGACAAGTCACTCAGCACAGCGACATGGCCGAGTTTGCAACAACCAGAGCTCCCCTGCCCTGCTGCCCGCTCCAGGTGCTCGCACCGTGCTCCGCAGGGACCGCTCTACAGCCCGCTGCTGCACTGAGATCAGTCTGCAGGTCTGCTTCTTTAAGAGAAGTTTAAAAAATAAAAACTGCAATGGGGGGCCTGGCTGGCTCAGTTGGAAGAACACGCAACTCCTGATCTTGGGGTCCTGAGTCCAAGGCCCATGTTGGGTGTAGAGATTACTAAAAAAAAATAAACTTAAACAAAACCAGACCACATTAATTTTTCTTGCTTCCCTTCTAATTTGTTTTTTCTTTTTCTTTTACATTCTATGTGAGGTATGAATGTTGCATTCTGTCCAATAAATTCCTGACACTTGCCATCAGTCTTGTAGAAATTAGGCACAGGGAGAGTCTCTCAGGGAAGACAAGACATTATACTTTCAGTTTTCCAAGGGTCTAATTATCTGGTGGGTGGATTCGAGCTATGCACCTCCTGCTGCCTAGAAATCTCCACTCCTACTAACAGCTACCGTGTGAAGCCTACGCACATCTTCAGGGGGCTGGGGAGAGCGGCAGGAAAAGGGAGTAGAGAACAAAGGAGCAAATGAGACAGAGGGGTGGGCTTTAATTACGTTGCAAAAAAATGTAATTGGTTTCTAGATGTTCACGTTCATCCATCCTTTCGGTTTGTGGGTTTTAAAAAAAGGAAGTTGGGGGGCGCCTGGGTGGCTCAGTGGGTTAAAGCCTCTGCCTTCGGCTCAGGTCATGATCTCAGGGTCCTGGGATCGAGCCCCGCATCGGGCTCTCTGCTCGGCAGGGAGCCTGCTTCCCCCTCTTTCTCTGCCTCTCTGCCTACTTGTGATCTCTCTCCTCTCTGTCAAATAAAGAAATAAAATCTTTAAAAAAAGGAAGTTGGCTCAGTATATACATTTAAAATATACTTATTTTAACATATAAGTCAGCAGGAACACGGGCTGTTTGAATTGACAAAGGAATTCTGGGAAAGTCCCTTCATTGTCAGGACCCCAGTCTTGTCCACCTATAGAGAGCAGGACAGCGTAGCTCCGAGACCCATGCCTGAGATCTAGTGGGGCAGGACTCTGAGCAGGGTTTCTCTGAGCTACAAGCAGAGAGCAGAATTCACAAATACGAAACACCTACATTCACAAATATGAAACACCTACTATATCCAAGGCACAGTGCCAAAGGACACGAGGTGAGGGCAGAGGCCAAGGTATAAAAATCTGGCGCCAAACGCTGAAGAGACACATACATGTAAAGGGCATCCCTGACACGCGGTGCAGGAGTCTAGGGCGGCCTCTGTGGGGCTGGGTGGTCAGACAGGGGCAATGTATGGGAATGGTCAGACCTGACAGGGACTTTGAAGGAAGCCAGGGCTCAGAAGTGGAAAGGAAGAGCACCACAGGCAAGGGATGGATGTGAACAGAAGAGGAGAGGCACAAACACACCTGGCAGGGTCCCTGACTGAGACAGTGTCTCAAGGAGGCACTGGCTCAGGTCGCATCCCTAAGGCCACTCCACACCCGCACCCTTGGAGTGGTGCTTGCTACTCATTTGACCTATAGATGCTGGAATGTGTTTGGTTCGTTGGATACAGCAAGGGGTCTCTACTACGGGGCTACGTCATAATGGTCATGGGGGTCTGCATCTGGTAGCCTCTTCCTAAACCCTCAGGACAAGGCAGTGGGGCCTAACAGAGCCCTGAGACTGGATACAAATCCTCTGGGACAGATAAGCCCAGGCTATCACCACCACCCCACGGCAGGTGAAGCCGGAGGCCTCCAGGCCCGTGTGTGAAGAGCCCCGGCCCTGGCTGTCGCCCACACACCCTCGCAGCCCTCCCTCGCTGACCTCCATGATGTCTTTAATGATCGGGGTCCACCGCGAGAGCTGGTAGGTCTGCTCGCTGATGCGCTCCTTCCGCTCTGGCTTGCTCCTGCGGCGCAGTGTGGACTGAGAGCAAATACACGCGAGATTAGACGGAGTCATGGGTCACTTGGGCCCCTGCGACTTTGCTGGCCCTTGGAAATCGCTCCTGAGGACTCCCTTCAGAGAGTCGGCACTGGCGGAGTGCGGAGTGGGAGGGGTTTTCCTGGAAAAGTTTAGCATGTGCCCCCTGGGCTTTTGCCCAAGAACTTGGAGCAAACTTGGTTCTTTAAAGCCATGAAAAATGGCAAACGTGGGTCAAACATAAGCGGCGTTCAAAAAGTCCTGGTAGTGGGGCTCCTGGGTGGCTCAGTGAGTCAAGCATCTGACTCTTGGTTTCAGCTTATGATCGCAGGGTCATGGGATTGAGCCCTGCATCAGGCTCTGTGCTCAAAGGGGAGTCTGCTTGAGATACCCTCTCCCTCTGCCCCTCCCCCAGGCGAATGCACTAGCTCTCTCTCCCATCTCTGTACAATAAATAAAATCTTGGGGAAAAAAAACCCCTGGTAGTTAAAAACATAGTTTGCTTTCAATTATAGGGGAAAATATCACCTTGGGTAGGACTTGGTCTTTGATTTTGCTTCGACAGTCCGGGTGCAAAGTAAACCATCTCCACTCCCATTTGGGTGCCTCTTGTGAACAAGGGTCTAAAGACACCAAACTACGTCCAGTTCTAGGCCTCCAGTCTGGGCTCAGGGACAAAGTTTTTGACTCTAAGATTCCAAAAGAAGTACATTTGCAACTCCGGCTTTCTAGCACTGTTGTGTGAATGACTCCCCATAGGAAGAAGCTATACAGTGAGGTTCCGAGCAGAGAGCTCTGAAGAGTGCTCAGGCCTCTTCCTCGAGGTCTGGCCCCCCGATGCTGTGTGGTCGGGCTTCCCAGACGCCCTGCCCTGGGCTGGTTCTGAATCATCACCAGTGAAGAACCAAGTGGCAAACCTGCTTGTGGCTAAGCATTGTGCTCTCGCCCTCACAGAAGATGCTGGACGTGGGTGTGCAAAGGTCGAGCCAGATTGACCTCAAGACTCAGAGGATGAAGCTGGCGGGACTCCTGTGTGGGGATGGTTTCAGACACAGCAGCTTTAATGACTCTGTGCATATCTTGGTTCTGGGAGTTACACTTCTGTTTCAGTACATCTCTATACCTTTATTCCTCCAATGTTATGTTTTCTCTTTCTCAATGTTGAGTGTATGTATCATAAGCCACCTTAAGTAAATCAGGGGAGAAAAGATAACACAAGCCAGCTTCCCTTCTGCCTCTCCCTCCCCATGCACAAGGCTGGCCCCTTACATCAGTGACGATGGGCACCCCCAGGTGCGCCATGTTGGTGATGATCTCGCTGTCCTCTGGGGGGATCTGGGCGTGCTGGATCAGTTTATTCAGGTTCTCCTCAGTGATGCCTGCGAGAACGAAACCCCTGGTCACCACACCCAACCACTGTCATCACACACTCAGAAGCAGAGCCGATCACTTGAGGGGGGACAGTGCCCCTTCTCCTCCTCAGGGTTAATAGAAATGAATCTTCACCACGTCAACTTTACTGTAAGATGAGGACAAAATCGACATTTCGATGCCACTCTAGCCACTCTGTCCCAGGCTATGACCAACAGCAACTGCCCCATTATGGTCTATGTTTCCATCCACCTCCTGCTTCCCAGCCATCCCTGCCCACCCCATCCACATCGAAGTCAAGAGTCTCAGGGTCCATCTCCTGCACGGTGGACACTTACGGGCAACTATGATGTGGGTAAAAATCAGTTATTTAAAGGCAGAAATTACCAATGTGATGCAAGTATCTGGCAGACATGCCCTCACAAACTGGCTTTGCAGGCGGTGGCCTCTCCCTGCTCCCACCCATCCTCTTCCGTAGATGCCACAACTTTATTACCTCTAGAATTCATTGCCTCTAGTTGCAACTTATTTGCTTACATTTTCCCGCGTAAAGAGCCCCTGGGATCTCTGTACTAAACCCCCTTTCCATGTCTCCTAAACTTCTTTTCTACTTTGTCTTCTCTCTCCCACCTGCCTCATTTACCCAAGGAAGGGCCTCTCCCCTCTTCTCTATCCCACCCTTCCTACCATTCTTCAAAAAGATGTAGAGAAGGATGATGCGGATTTTGTCGTAAGTGCTGACATTTGCATCCAGCAGAATGGGGACGATGGCTCTCATGGGGTCCTTGATCTTCTCCCCTTCAGCGTCTGTGCCCATGGCCAGGTCCTGCAGAAAACACACAACATTGGCCCCATTCGTGGTGACAGTCTGGATGGATGGGAACGACTAGAGAATTGTGGTCCATAAATGGGATTTGTCACTTGGCTGGGGAAGGTCCTATGCAGGGGCTTCTGCTCTCACAATGCCCCGTCATCAGCACTGGTGTCATCAGCATTGTTTTCTATGGCGTCAGTGAGAAGTGATGACAGCCCCAGGGTTCACTTTGCAAAAACAGAAACCACCATGACTTTTTTGCCATCTCGTTTGAAGGCAGGCAGCTCCCTCCGGGTCAGTGTCGGTGTACCTGCGCCCACTCCTCGGGTCAAGCCTCAATCCTGGTGGGGCCTCTAGACGTACAAAGCCCTGCTGAGGGATCGGGGCTGAAAGGGCTGCACTTCCCACACATGAAAAGCTTTGGCATTTTAAGGGCCCGCTGCCTGGCTTGGGAGACTTTTCCCATGTGCTCCCCCTTGGCGCTGCAGGACATGCTTTTTGAGTTTTAGCTACTCTAGGTGTTTGACCTGTTTTTAATCTTCCAACCACATTTAGGGTGAGGAGAAAAACAAGGGCTCCTGAACCTGCAAATCCAACCCTGGGAGATGAAGGAGGAGAGAGGGGCTGGCAAAAGAAGGAGGACGAGAGAGAGCGCAGTGTCAGCCCCCGCTTCACGACTCGGGCAAGAGTCAGATGCGCTGTGGACAGGCCAGAGAGGGCGGCACATCGGCCTCAGCAAACCAAGAACCTGTTCACTCTGTTCTCAGAGACCAGCGGCTGCAACTCCCCCTGGAACCCGGACAGGGCTTGCCTTCATGAAGTTTCCCTCTTCTAAGACCCCACGAGTCCATAACCATCTCGGTCTCAAGTTCGTGGTCTGTCCAGGTCGAGGAAGGTGGGCGCCCCCAGGCCCCTTCACCTCTCAGAGCTACCACCAGCCTCAGAGACGTTTGTTCAGCAGGACCCGAGTCTAATACTCTCTAAAGGTCCAATTACATGTAACAAGTTCCACAATACTATGGAGCAGTTCTGAAAAAATGTATGCTGCCGAGGATTCACCCTGACCACATTTTTACTGATGTAGGGATACCCTATTTTCCGGACAGTCCAGTTCCTTTGGAGAGGACACCCTGTGCTTGCCAAGATCGCCCTTGAAACTGATGGAAGGGCCACTTCCCCTTGGAAGAGCATCGGTGAATCAGGACAGGTCTGACAAACCCAAGCTGGCCTGTCATGTCATGCCGGAAGATGTAAATCTTAGCTTCACACTGAGAACCCGAGCCATTCTTTCCCACTGAGGCCTCACACTCACTTAATGCCCTCCCTTGCTGTAGCAGCCGACCCTAGCTGAGGAACGTTCTCATACTCGGAGAACAGAAGGCCTGGTTTAGTAACCCCACACAACACTCCTGGAAAATGTGGCAACGTCATTATTTCCCTTTGCAGATGAGGAAAATAAGGCAGAAATAGGCACAGCAAACAAATCGGTGACAGACAGAACTCAAATCCTAAACTGCTGATTTTCAGTCCTAATCGTGATCAGGGAGGCCGTGGGATTAGTTTCTGACATGCCGCCGCACCAGCTTTTCTCAGCATCTAGGTCTCCAAAGCTGGTGTGGCCACAGCCGGAGAAAAATACACTCAGAATATAAAACTCAGCCAGCCTTGTCAGTGCAGGGCTCAGAGATCCATATATCTCTCCAGACATTCCAGGAAGCCGGGAGAAAGTCAGACATGCAAAATCCAAATGACACAGCATTCCAGACCAATCTAGTCCCTACCATTGAGAGTGGAAGTGCACTGATTGGCTCCAGAGTTGAGACAACGTGATCTAGTAGACTTCTATATCCTATGATTCTGCGGGATGTTCAAGGTCAGACGTTACAATTCAGCTGGGTCAACGGGCATGGCAGAAAGGGAAGGAAAAGGTCCTACCTGCTCCACCCGGCAGAGTTTATCCACGGTGCCTTGGTAATGCTTCATGCAGTCCTCAGCCAGGTGCAGGTGAGTCGAATACTGGGAAAAAGCAGAGAGTGTGTGATCAAGAAATCATTCACTGACTCGTGCAATGTTTACTGAGCTCCTACTACGTATAAACACTATGCAACGCAACCAGGAGATAAAACATGCATTCCAGAAGGAACATAAACATCATGACAGAAAATTCTGTGTGTCGAGAGAGAAGAACAAATCGCATTCTCAAGGAGGCAAGTGGAGGGAGGACTCCTTCATGGGGGTGGGGTGGTTTGATGGTTCTACAGTGTGTCCACGAATTCTTTGAAACCCCTCCTTCTAGGAGATGGAGCTTAATTCCCCCCTCCTCGGGCATCAGTTGGATTCAGTGACTTGCTTCTAACAGAGAGTGTGGAGGACATGATGTAGGACACCCCAGGTCAGGACTGAAAAGGCACTGTGACTTCCTCCTGGCTCTCTCCCTCGGGTCACTCACTCTGGGGGAGGCCAGCTGCCATGTCATGAGCACACGCAAGCAGCCCAGGGGAGAGGCCTGTGAGGTGAGGAATTGAAGGATAAAGAGAGAAAAAGATGAAGAGGAGGAAAGAAAGTCATAGGAAATAAGCTATCCTGCCTTTCAGCTTTTCCTAATAAAACTGGAAGCTGATTAAAAACCTGTGGATTTCAATGTATCAGTCAGTACAGTGGGGCTCTGAGAGGTCTTTCTGCAACTGCTTGTACTCAAGATTCGAGTCCATCATTTGGGATCATCGTACCTTGCTGAGCTCTTTCTGGTACTGGGGCATCTTCTTCAGCATCTGGGACAGGTCCCGCATTGTGGTCTACAAGGGGAAGGAAAACATGGTCTCACTCCAGTGCCCTTGACTAGGAGGCTGTGCAAGGGTGGTGGGTGGAGGCCAGGAGAGCAGCCAGCACCAGACTTCCCAAATGCACGCTCAGAAACTCTCGAAATGAATCTGTTAAACCCGAGATCTCCATGGGTTTAGATTTCCAGGCCTCTGGTTCAAAAAATTACTGATCCAAATACCATGACCACCTTATAGGTGGGGAACTGAACTCCAAAGTATGTTTTATTTAAAGCATATTAAGTATGTTTTATTTATTGGACTGGAAAGTTACTGAGAGCATAGTTCTTGCCAAGAAAGAGCAATTTTTCTTCTCTGAGCTGCTTTTCTGCATACTCAGCTCAAGCAGTCTTGAAATTGAGTTCACATTTCATCCCAGCAGAAAGGCTACAGTTTTATAGACAGGTAGGAAGAGGGAAGAAGGTGGGAAAGGGCTGGGATGTGCATCCTGACAGGTGAAGGGGGTCTGTTTACTTGCTAAACTGTGTGACCCACCTAATTCTACTCTTAACCAATAAAAATTTATTGAATTACTACTATATGCCAGGTTGGGTGCCGGAGATACAAGAATAAAACAAACAAAAAAAGAGAAATTCTTGCCTTTGTGGAGCTACCGTCTAGCAGAGGAGCCATTCCGACTTCAGAAAATCACAAATGTGGGTGCATAGGTAAATAGAGGCACCTCACTGGTCTAGGGAGGAGTAGGGAAGGTTTCCCTGAACTTCAGAAAAATCACAAATGTGGGTGCATAGGTACATAGAGGCACCTCACTGGTCTAGGGAGGAGAGGGAAGGTTTCCCTGAGAAAACGATACCTGAGCCAAAGGACCAGGGCTTCACAAGGCAAGGCCCAGGCAAGGAACTCAGGCATGGCTGGAGCAAGGTGGTGGGTGCAGGAGGGTGGGGGGCAGACCTGAGGGCCCGGTGCTCTAAGGTGTGTCCATGGGTGAGACTTGTTTCTACTGGGAACAGAGTCACCAAATGGTTTTAAGCAAGGGAGTCACACAATCAGAGCTGTAATTGCCTTGACCACGATGGGTAAGCCACCTCTGATGAACAGTCAGGATAAGGAGAGGACCAGGCAAGTTATGAGTTCTAATTCTACCACAAGCTAAAAAAGGTTTCATGGTTCTTCTGGCTTAAACTGAATTATGATCTAAATCAGTAAATATTAATCCTCAGAGTAACGAAATGAAGATCTCTATAAACATCAAAAGATGTGGGCTCTGATCTCAATCTTGAAGGCAAAAATAAGACAAAATGATATTAGATGAAGAGGGGATAATGACCCCCCTAACTCACTAGTCCTGTGCCAAGGAGGCGCCCCACCAGCCAGCTCCCAGAAAGAAGACAGGGATTAGCCTAAATGACACGGGAGCTCTAGTACGCATTTACCTTCTCTCCAGTATTCATTCTCTTGCTGGAAGAAAAATCTTTCAGAGAACGGGTGACTTCCCTAGAAGACAGAAGGAGGCAGCTAAGTTTCGCAGCAACACCTTGGGCCTCTACGTGGAAGTGTGCGAGAATCTTCCTTTAGGAACATGTGGCAACTTTCCTTGCCCGTAAGGTATGCACTTAAAGTGATTTTTTAAAAAAAAAAGATTTTATTCATTTATTTGACAGAGAGAGAGCAGAAGATCATAGGCAGGGGGAGTGGCAGAGGAAGAAGGAGAAGCAGACTCCCCATTGAGCAGGAAGACTGCCTCAGGGCTCCATCCCAGGACCCCAGGACCATGACCTGAGGTGAAGACAGATGCGTAACAGACTGAGCCACCCAGGTGCCCCTTAAAGTGATTTCTGAAGAAGAGAGAGAGGGATACGTCATTTTCCTAACTAGCATTCTAAACCAGGGTCTCCAGAGGGGGGTGTACAGGATTATTTGAAAGAAGAAATTATTAAAACATCTATTTATGTTTATTTTACTCCATCCTTCTTAAACTTGTTTTTGTATATACTGTAAAACATACATTTTACTATAATTAATTATATACTTAATTCATAAATAACTTGCATATTAGAAATAGGAAGCAACATTTTCCTACGGTTGAGTGATCCAAAAAGTTTGGGGACCACTTTTCTGAACAACTGAACTATCCAGGCTATGTTATTTTCCCACTCTTCCTTGTGAATTTACTGAGGATATAACCAACTCAATGTAGCAGACCGAATGTCTTTCTGCAAAAGCAGAATTGTTATCTAAAGCTTAAAGGTCTTATAAAAACATTCAGGTGTTACGGGCACCTGAGTGACTCAGTTGTTAAGCATCTGCCTTCGGCTTGGGTCATGGTCTTGGGGTCCTGGGGTCAAGCCCCACACCGGTCTGGTGGAGCTCCCTGCTCAGCAGGGAGTCTGCTTCTCCCTCTACTTCTGCCCCTCCACCCCTGCTTGAGCTCTCTCTCTCTCTCTCAAATAAATAAACAAAATTAAAAAAAAAAATTCAGGAGTTAGAAACATTTTGAAACATTTTCAGAGCAAGGAACAGGTTCCGTATATACACATCAGCTCTTGCTTGGAAATTTTAGGGATGACAATAGTGGAAGAAGATTACACATCAGCTATATAAGAGAAAATCATATAAAAGAAAATCGAGTCGATGCAGTGGAATCTGGATCTCTCATGGAAGAAACTGGCTTGCTTGCTTGCTTTATTTAAGTATGTATGTATTTTTCTTAAAGTAAGCTCTATGTCCAACGTGGGACTTGAACTCACGAACCTTAGATCAAGAGTCGCATGTTCTACTGACTGAGCCAGACCGGCACCCCAGGCACTGGCTTTAAACATTTAGTGTTTACAAAGCGTTTCCTGAGAGCTATGGATATTTTCTAAAACTACTAAGAGCAACCTGAACGCAGAGTGGATTTTCTCACTTGGGGAAGCTGGTGTAGCTCGAGCTGAGATTAGAAGGGATCCATCATCACTGGTTGGCATGCTGGTGAATTCATCCACTGAGCCTCTCTGTGCAAGCTGCCCAGAGTGTGCACATTAGCAACTGCCATCCGGAGAAAGGTTTCGCCCTGGACCCTGGGTGAGCCCTGGAGCTGGGGTGGCGGGCTGGCTGGGGTCCCTGAGGAGGGGCGGAGGCAAGGGCTCTTACTGGGACACTTCCGCGATGTGCTTGTGGCGCAGCGCTATCCAGAGGTCATCATCCTCGTCCAGGAGCACTTCCTTCACCCGCGCCTCTCCGATGCCGCTCGTCTCGTACCTAGAGAGGAGACATCCCCCACGAAATTCATCCAACCCCCTCTGATTTATAACAGATAAGAGCTTACAGTCCGCAGCAGACAGATGTTCTCATGGAGGATTCTACACAGGCCTGCGACCGTCTGATGGGTCACCGTCCACGGCAGGTGTGCTGGATCAGCACCTGACGCAGCAGCAGTTTCTCAGGCAGGGAGAGACCCAGAGTCCGTGCACCTGAAGCTCTGTTTTAAAACCTGCAGGGTCAGCTGGTCTGGGCTCTGCTGATACTGAGCTCAGGATACAGGTGGGTTCAGAGCTACTTATGAGGAAAAAACAAAGACCACGCTTGCTCCTTCCCGGGGAGGACCGATACCGCCCTCAAATGTGTGGTACCTGAATTTTCAGTTTTAAACTCAGGTGCCTGCAACAGGCCCTCAGCAAATTTTTACACGTGAAATCACCAACATCTAAGAGTAAGCAAGAATTACAGGTTCTCAAAGGGAGGAAAACTGATATTCAGTCATATTTTTAGAACCTTAGTTTTGAAACCACTATCTTTATGATTAATGTTATAAAATAAATGACATGAGGACAATACAGTCTGTTTCCAAAAAAAGAAAAATTAGTTTTCGGAAACTGAGTTTTGGGTGATTGTTACCAAGAAAAATGTTTACAATGAAGAGAACAGCTCCTTTGCAAATAAAGTTCAGTCAGAAACTTCTGTTGATATATTTTATCACCATATTTCATGACCTATCATTCAGAAGCTGTAACTCTGAATAAGATATGTGCACGCACAGACACACACACCCAACATATGAACCCCTCGAGCAGGCTCTGAGCTGAGGTGGCCTGAGCCGTGAACTAAGATCTAAAGTCCTTGTTCTCCCCCAAAGGGGCACGAGCTCGGGCTGTTCATGCCAAGTAGATTTGGGAAACTCACAGAAAAGCTTGCAGGCTTATTAGCAAGACTCTATCAATGCGCCCGCTTTCCCTAGGGTGAAAGACATCCTTTTTCTTAGGCTAGAGGTGCATTTGGTTTGTCTGCAAAGCCGTACCAGGTCTGTACACTTACTTGTACACATCATTTTCAATGGGCAGCAGGTCATAACTCATAGCCTGAAAAGTCAGTTCATGAAGCACAGGGGAGCTGGGGTCGAAGCCGCGGTCCAGGATCAGGAGCTGGGAGCGCGCCTTGTCTGGGCCCTGGAAGGACAGACACAGGGAAAGCTTTCACAAGCCACCCATACAACTCCAGCCTCTCCCACTGGCACAGCTGCCCCTCCTGTAAAGCAGCCCCAGGAAGTGACCTCGGAGATAAAACCTACTAAAATAGCACTGACTAGTCCATTTGCTGCTTGACAGGAACACCAGTAAACACCATGCAAAAATCCAACGAGTCTATTTCCTAACAAGAGTCCTTTAAAGTAGATCCAAAACGGTGGCTGGGGTCCACGGTGAGCTTATGAAGGACAGCACCACCTGGGTGTGCTTATAAACAGGGTGACCCACCATCCAGTCTGCCTGGGACCCAGGGGGTTTCCAGGACCTGGGACTTTCAGTTTTAAAATTAGGATAGTGATAGAACAGTTCGGTCCGACTGCAGTGGCGGTTATGGGATTCTCCACATGTGGTGAAATTGCACAGAACCATCTACACATGCGGGCACACGTACAAACTAATCAGATGTGATTAAGCACTGGAGATGGTGCCAACATCAATTTTCTGGTTTTGATACTGTACTATCGAGGGGGTTCCCAGGATGCAGGACTTTCAGCGCTAACACTGGGAAGGTCCCAACAAACAGAAACAGGTTGGGCACCTTGACTACACTGAGCAGAATCTGTCTCCCCCCACCCAAGGGCTTGAGCATCTCACTGGAGGCCAATGTGAGGGGACAGAGGCACCCGTGCACACTCTGTGAGCAACAGAACCGGGCTGTCCCCAGGCCTGCCATACAAACACTGGGGTCACCTGGCAAGAGAGCCACGTGGATCTAGTCCATACTTACCTCACCCATTGTTGGGTCATCGGCTTTGTAGGCATCGAGCTTGTCCTGGATTAGCTGAGCCAGCAAAGCATTGTCCTTGTATTCCCTGACAAAGGAGGAGTGACACAGGATGAACTGGCCAGGCACCCACCCAACGGCACTGACTACCCTCGGGGTGGAAGGCAGGAAGTGCAAGGGGGGTCAGGGGAGATAAGCTGCACCTGTACTGTTCTTCTACTCTGAGGATATATTCATGTATTATATACATAATTTAAAATGGCAAATAAATGGGTGCCTGGGTGGCTCAGTCATTGGGTGTCTGCCTTCAGCTCGGGTCATGATCTCAGGGTCCTGGGATCGAGCCCTGCATCGGGCTCCCTGCTCATCGGGAAGACTGCTCTCCCTCCCCCACACCTCCTGCTTGTGTTCCCTCTCTCGCTGTCTCTCTCTCTGTCAAATGAATAAATTCTAAAATAAAATAAAATAAAATAAAATAAAAATAAAATAAAATGGCAAATAAAATACTTTGCTCAGTGCCTGGAACATAAATGATTTTCTAGTTCCTTTAAAAAAAAAATCCAAATGGATATAGAGGCAGTCTCTCTCACTGGCTTCAGGAAAACAAGCGCACTTCAGCAGAGGCTCCTGGCCATCCACCCTTCTCCCGTGATGAGGTTGTCTGAGCCTCACCCGCCCTGTTCTCACTTCCCTCAATTCAAATCCCCTTGGGTCTTGTTTTGTGTTGTTGGCAGGTGATATTTCTGCTGGCAGAGCCAGAAAGATGCAAGTGAGAGCTGGTGGACCTTTCCCCTGGGCCAGGCCTGACTTCCTGGGGCCCCCCCTGACCGTACCGAGTGTGTGGCTGCTGCCTATCTCCTGGCCAGGCTCAGGGCTCAGGCAGCCCTGTTCCCAGTCCCACTCGCCACATGGATGAACTCCAAGCTCCCCCGACCCCATCAGGAGATATAGCCTAGGCCCGCATTTCTTAATTTCCACCTGGCTTTTGTCAGGCAATTCCAATAATAGAGGGAGGGGCTTTTCCATGGCTGCACATTCCAGCAGACAAGGAGTCAGTAAGCATAGGCTGCCACCACGATCCTCGGCAATGCCAGTTCAGGCCCTTCGCTCCCCCTGCAGTGGCCAACCTTCTGGGTCTCCCTGCTGCTCTCATCCCCACAGTACTGCGCTCACTCCCCCATGCAAATCCCCCCAAAGGTCCCCACTGCTAACCACTGAATGACACAATCCCAAGCCTGGCCTCCACGGCCTCCAGGAACAGCTTCAGAGTTGCCCCACAGCCCCACACAGACACTGTGCCAGAATGGCCAGAAGGCCAATCCTCCTCAAATTTGTTTTCCCAACTCCCAACTTCCATTCATCCCAATGGCAAGAGCCAACTGTCCACACAAAGTGCCCCGTGCTCCTCATTGGTCTACAGAAATCTGAAACTACCCTTCAAGACCTTGCTTAAATGTCGCCTCTGGGCTGAAGCCCTTCTTGACCCTCTCAGCTCAAAAGGCCCTCTCCTGACTGTGGATGCCCAGGTCCTCGGGCTTGTCCTGGTCTCGCAGGCTCTGTAGTTCAGGTGTGCACCACTTACACACGCATGTGTTGGTATGCATGTTACCTACCCTTCACACAGATCAAGGGCTTCTGATCGCCGGGGCTGTGTCTTCAAGATAAGTACGTTCCCCAGCACTTAGCACACAGCAAATAAGTAATAAGTGAATGATTTTATAAAATCTGGGGAATATGTCCTTTGGAGAATTATCCTTGTATTTTATCTTATTCCAGAATGCCTTCTACAAAGACGGTATTTGTTTTGAAAGGTTAGAAAGAGCTACAAAACCACAGGAAGCCTAGATTGTGTTACATAGGGGTTGCCATTCAGCTATTCAGTAACTGAATATATATCTTTCATGTCTTTTTCTGGATGCATTATTACATTTCACAATAAAATTTGGAGAATATTAAAAACACTAGAAGAAAGATTATAAATGAAAGATACTCAAATCTTGACCCTCTTGAGACAACTGTTAGAGGAATCTCAAGATGGAAAGACGCTCCTCGCCCACGGGAGGCTCCTGCCTGAAGGCAGCCCGGCGCGCTGCCTTACCCCCGGTACCGCACAGCCGGGTACTCCTTCAGGGTGGCACACAGAGTAGCAATCTGCTCTGCCAGGCGCTCCAGTATAGGATTCTTCATCTGAGCTTTGTGGGGACTGTAGAAGCTCTGGAAAGAGTCCGCAGAGTCCAAGGAATACACCTGAGAAGGAAGAGAAACAAGAAGAAGAAAAAAAAAAAAAAAAATATATATATATATATATATATATATATATAAAATGCTTGCATCTAGAATGGTGAACTGTTGGGAGTTTTCTCCAACCTTGGTGGTGAGTCTATAGAACACGTTTTCATTTATTCTCCAAATATGTGCTGGGTGTCTTTTGCAGGCCAGGCATTGTGCTAAACACTTGGGAACTATCAGTGACCAAAACATGACTGTCCTTGAGGAGTTGCAATCTTTTTTTTTTTTTTTTTAAGATTTTATTTATTTATTTGACAGAAAGGAGAGAGATCACAAGCACGCAGAGAGGCAGGCAGAGAGAGAGGGGGAAGCAGGCTCCTCACTGAGCAGAGAGCCCGATGTGGGGCTCGATCCCAGGACCCTGAGATCATGACCTGAGCCTGAAGGCAGAGGCTTTAACCCACTGAGCCACCCAGGCACCCCGAGGAGTTGCAATCTTACAAGAGAATAACATAACCAGAAACAATAAGCATAATGGAAAGTAAACTGTATGATATGTGAGAAACTGGTTTAAGTGTATGAGAACATAACAGAACAGGGAAAGAATGCCTGGAGGACAGCAGGGAGGGAGAGAGAGCAGGCCTCCTTGAGAAGGTGATGTACGAGCAAGGGCTTGAAGGAGGTGAGGAGTTTCTCACCAGCAGGAGACTTCCACGTGGAGGCAATAGCTAACGCAAAGGCCCTGTGGCAGGCCTGTGCTCAGAGTGTCTGATGAACAATGAGGAGGCCAGAGGAAGAACAGGAGAGAAGGTTAGTGTAAGACCTTCTGGGCCATTATAGGTTTAGTTTTATAAGTAAGGAACAGCCTGGAAATCATCTGTGACTGGGGGCAAATAAAGGAGCTTTTTATGGATTTAATAATTTCCTATCCTCAGTAATACATTGTAAGTATTTTTCTTCTTATTCTAGAATAGATTTCCTTTTAAATTACCTAGTCTGTCAGCTATCAGTATTTTCTCAGAATCTCACTTATGTAAACTACCCTGATTGTCTAGAAAATCTGTGGTTAAAAAAAAGCTTATTACTTTTTAAAAAATATATGAACTGTAATCTGGTTGAATATGCTAAAGTTGTGTTTTGTTTAATCCAGGTAGGCTCACGCAGAGAAAAAAAATTCCTGCCTTCAAGCTGGAAACAGGTTTGACGTTAAGTGCTAAGGGAAAGACGCTGTCCGTAGATGTTCACATTGTATGTTCTCCATCCCTCCTTACCCAAGAAGAGGTCAATCTCTGATATTTGGAAGCTGATCTATAAAGATGCCATGAGCCACAGACAACTTTTACAAAATGCCTAAGAGTTCTGTTCCTTTTGTTTCTTGTTTGCTGGGAGAAGACACGTTGACCAATCTTACAAAACGAAGATATAAATTTTGTACGCTCTCCCACAATCAGCTTCACCTTTATTGGATTAACAACTTGGGTTTTTTCTCAAGGGGAGAGGTTTGTCGCCGCTCCGGCATCTGAAGGGTTAACAGCCACTGTGGAAGGCTACCATCTGCTCCTCCAGAAGAGCATGGGGGGGGGGCGCGATCTCTGTACACCCCAGTCTCCTGTGCAGCAGATGGGCGTCGTCTGATCCCTTCCCCTGCTCTCCTTCCCTGCTCTTTTTGGATTGGCTACCTTTGGTTACTCAAGGAGTCAGCCAGTAGGAGTGAACACTGTGAGCAAGGATGAAATGAACACATAGAAAGGCATGAGGGCTTTAAAAAAAAAAAAAAAAAGTCAGACAGAACCGGAGGAGAGTAAGATGATGGCCTCGGGCAGACGCGCAGGGAACTGTTTCCATTCCATCAACGTTCCACCTACGCCAGGTCATTGGGCAGTTCAGAATACAGTGTCTTCCTCCCCCACTCTGCTCACTGCACCCGCCAGGACTTGCCAGAGCTCCTGAGCGAGGAGAGAGGATGCAGACTTTCTACGCACTCCCCACTCAGCCTCACCTGGGACTCGTAGGGCAGAAATGCAATGTTGATTTCCGTCAGAGTTTTGATGACTTTGGCTGCTCGAGATTTCACCAGCTCATTAAACAGGGCATCTGGACAAGCTGCAAGAAGGACAAAAGTCTTTACCCGTCCAATCGCGGGTCCATTTCAACAGTTGCACACATCTGGGGGATTTTCTATTTTATTAGTATTTTAAGAAGGCAACTAGAAAGTTCGTCCCATCCTAGAATATCCCTTATCTCTAGGGTACAAAAGTAATGTAAAACCACCTAAAATGCCCTCAACATCTAACAGAGAAGCAAATGTCAAAAAAAGACTGAGATACTGAGAGCTAGTGAGCTAATAAAAACTACTTTCTGATATCAAGGAAAGGAAAAAGCCCAGGAGATTAAGAAGGGATAAGGAAGAGTCCTGTGATATGAACAGACACCACACATCTGACATGTTTATGAAAAATGCAACGAGGAAAAATTAAATTGCTGGCAAGGTGATGCAGGCATTTCTCCGGGACCCTTGCAGGAGCTCGGCTGCACAGGAGACCCACTTGGTGGGGAAACCGAGACTGCCAGGGGCTCTCTGGGGCCAAACAAACGGCTTTGCATTCTCAGAAATGCATTTTCAGTTTATTATTCCTAATGTCACCTCTCTGCTCCTTTTTTATGCATATGCAAATAGTACACAATTACTCTTTGCAAGAACCTTTCTCATTTTCTCAGTGGTGAGCTCTGTGGGGCTTTCCCTCAAGGGAAGAGCAGTGGGTGCACTGTTATTGCTGAAGTTATAAGCTAGCCAGCTTGACTCCTCACTCTTTGCTATCAACAAAGATTGACCAAGATGATCCTGCACTAGGCTCCATGCACAAAGTCTCCACAAAATAAAAAAGTGAATTCCAGGACAACGATGCAGTTTCTGTCTGCTACCATCACCACCGGATTGGACTATCTTTGTATGAAAACTGATGGAAATACACTACAGTTTATGGTGATACCTGGAAGTCTATACAGTGAAACACCAAAGCTAGCACCGGAAAATCCTTCTTAGCATTAAACCCTCTAGTCCTTAGAAGAGATGCTATTTTTCATCAGGAAGGACTGCATGACCGAGTAGGTTTGCCTTTGTGTGTGTTTATTTTTGTCTCTTATGTAATTTATCTTCTGGAGAGAAAATAAAAGCTCAGGGGAAACACGGCAACAACCCATTTCTTCCCTATTGATCAGCCTTGCTGGGCAGAAACGCTAACCCGGAAGGACAGGGGTGGCAGCTGCCGTACTTACAGTCCGTGAAGAAGACGTGTGCAGCCCGGTACTTAGCGGTTGGTGGGTCCTTAAAGTCACCGATGAGAGAGTGGACAGACTGTAGGGAGGAAAAAAAGAGGGAACTGAATCCAGTTCTAGAAACAAACGGGACCTATTTCTGAACTGGGTTAAATCCAGCTGCTTGTACAAAATAACCGGGGATTTTTTAAATGTATAATTCATGTTTGCCCATAACAGAGTTTGGAAGACTTAAAATTAGGATTGTTTCGGAGTTTAGATGAACAAAAGCCTTCTTAGCTCATTCCGGAAGACAGTGTCAATTCCTTGGAGCCATTATAACTTGGGTTTCTGAGAAGATATTCACAGAAGAGGAAACTGGTCAAAAACCTTCCAGGAAACTCGTATGGATGAAGTTCTGGCAATTTAGTTGCTTCTGCAGAAACTCAGATGTAAGCCAGTTTTCAAAAGTGAAAAGAAAGGGAATGGAAAACGGAAGGGAATTTATACAGATTAAGAGACCTATGAAAACTATCAACTAAATGCAAGGTGTGTCTTGTCTGGATACTGACTTGAACAAACCTCCAAAAATGATAAGACAGGTAAATTTCAACACGACTTGGATATTGATGAAACAGACCCAAAAGTATAAAATACGAGGGTTCTGGAGGTGGGTCACTAATTAGATACGTATAGTGGATCTCCTCCTAGAGAAGGAGTGCAAGAGGGCGGAACTAGACCGACCCCGGCCTGGCCTTCGGGACAGCGGTGGCGTTCAGAGAGCTTAACGCACTCCCACTCCACACCGCACCCCTCCTTCCCTGTTTGTGGATTGCACGCTTTAATCAGAGCAGTGTGTTAAATGCGCGCTTAACCTAGAAATGTCAGACACTCTGCGCCACAGACGCCAAGCCAGCACGTGCAACCTTAGCCAAAGCTCTTCCGGGGGTGGGACTTGCCTTCTCAGACGGAGTGATGAGATACACAGCCTCCAGGCTGGGGAGCGGCTCCCTGCGCTTGTTGATGTCTTCTACGACTAGACAACACACAGCAGCTCGGTCAGTAAGAAAACAGAACCAGCGATCACAGAACTAGAAACAATCTAGACAGGCCACCTTAAGACTGCCGCAGGTGACAATCTCGGGCGTGGGGTGGGAATCACTTGCCCCTTCCTTGGAGTTACACATTCCACTGCCTCACAGTGCTCAAGAGGTTAGAAAACCTGAAATTTTATCACACTCAATATTTCCCATTTCAGTTTAAGTAAACTCCTTGATCTCGTGGTTAAAAACGGAAAAATCCTACCTCATTCTGTGACCAATAGTCTTTTATCCCTTCCTTAGGTTTTTTTCTCATCTGTCCGAAATAATCCCAATTCCTTTAGAATTTCCAAGTTAAGTTTGTTTATCAACAATTACTTTTTATCATTTTCTTCTGTATATCACATGAAGATATTCCAAACATGCCCTCTATAGAATACAGTTCTCCTTCCCAGTAGTTCAAAGGTAAACATTGTATTTTTGTTAAACCATAAGCATTTGGTTTGCTTGTTTCTTTTAAAGTTCTGTCAGCTACTTCACCTGGAAAGAAGAGCTTCTGGGATAATCCTCATCTTACCAGCCACCTGATAAAGCTTAAGATGTGCTAGCTATGCTGTACTGTCCTCTGGTATAGAGAGAATTGCATAATCCCTTGGTGCCATTCTTCCCATGCAGAGGATTTAAGCAAATAAAAGTATCACTTTAGGATGATACCTTGTAACATTTATAAAGACTTCTCACCCCAAATAATGTTCAAATACCCAAATCCTTCAACCATCTACTTTACCAGTAGTTGTAGAATTCTGAATTTCATATGTGAACAATATTTCCCCCAAAATGTTTTGGGGGTTCTACACAGGATTGCTAACTTTGCAATTTTGCCAAGCAAAGACCTTTTATAGACCCCACCTTTAGGAGTAGGGAAAAGTCTGTGTGCAGCAGGGGGAAGAGCTGAACCCTCATCTACCACAGGGAGCTAAAAGATAACATCTACCATTGATGAATCCAAAGATCATAGTCTAAGTATCTAGAAATATCAAAGGATAACCAGAAGATAGAGGAGAGCCTGAGGGAGAAGGGAGTGGGCCAGCATGCCGCTGCTTCTTCATTAGAAGCTCTTTAGCTCCATTTGCTTTAAAAATTCAATGAAGAGGGACGCCTGGGTGGTTCAGTCGGTTGAGAGACTATTTTGGCTCAGGTTGTGATCTCAGGGTCCAGGGATGGAGCCCCACATTGGACTCCTCACTCAACAGGGAGCTTGGGATTGTCTCTCTCCCTCTCCCTCTACCCTCCCCCGGCTCTCTCTTTCTCTCTCTCTCTCTCAAATAAATAAATGAATCTTAAAAAAAGAATACAATGAAGGGGCGCCTAGGTGGCTCAGTCATTAAGCATCTGCCTTCGGCTCAGGTCATACATGATCCCAGGGTCCTGGGATTGAGCCCTGCATTGGGCTCCCTGCTCAGCAGGAAGCCTGCTTCTCCCTCTCCTACTCCCCCACCTTGTTCCTACTCTCACTGTGTCTCTCTCTGTCAAATAAATAAATAAAATCTTAAAAAAAAAATACAATGAAGAAAATAACTTTGTAAGCTCAAAACAGGGGCAAACCCAGTCTTTGATCACTGAATAATAAGAAGTCACAGTAAAAACTACGTACTCTCATTTATAGAACTAGGTTTCTGGTGACAGATACACTGGATTTGAAAAAGTGTTTTTAAAAATGAAGGACTTGGGGCACGTGGGTAGCCCAGTCGGTTTGGCATCTGCCTTTGGCTCGGGTCATGGTCCCAGGGTCCTGGGATCAAGCCCCACATCGGGCTCCCTGCTGAGTGGGGAGCCTGCTTCTCCCTCTCCCACTCCCCCTGCTTGTGCTTGCTCTCTCTCTCGCTCTCTCTTTCTGTCAAATAAATAAAATCTTTAAAAATAAATAAATAAAAATGAAGAACTCACATCCAAGGTGTGATTATACCCCCCAAAATTATTACATATATTCATACATATATATTTCACTTAGAAGTTAATAAGAAAATCTACAATATATTATCACCATAATTTCACAATTTCAAAACATTTTAACACCAAATAACAGGAAAGACATAATCTTAGAATAAAGGACAAACCTCTGAATGAAATTCGTTTAGCTTAATGAAATCTCAACCTTCCTAGCTCTCTTCCTCTCGTAATTGTGGTTTGGTAGTAATTTTGACAAAGACCAGCTACAGTCTGCAAGCCACGCGTCATATGAAGTCTCCAGAGGAAAAAAAATTAGGAAGTAAACTGCAACAGGTGTGTTCCCCCAACATTTTTTTTTTTAGAGGAAAAACAAAGGTTAACTTCCTTGTTTGAAACAATAGCTCAAAGGTATTGTTTTTCAATCCTGAGATAGCTCAGAAGAGAATGCTATTTCAAAGATCAAAATACAGGACCCCTCTTGAAAGGGGATACTGAGTTAACACAAGAGCTACACACAAATGTGAATAAGAGCTCAAGGACAGGAGCCAGGGGTCTGAGTCCTAGTCTCAGCTGTGAGACACTGGCCAGTGACCTTGAGGAGGTGACTTAACTTTTTTAAAAAGCCTATGATTGTGAAATTATAACGGCAGTCTCAAGAGTGAATAACACATAAACATACAAATAATTACAAAGTAAACACCTGCGTAAGGGCCTCCCCAGTCAGGAAACAGAACTGGCCAGCACTAACAGACGTGACTTGCCACACCTTCCCCGCTCCCCCAACCCCCCCCCCCCCCCCGCCCTGAGAGAACCGCCATCCTGACTCGAATGGGATCACTGCTCTTCATGGTTTTACCACGTACACCTGCATTTCACAACAGCACACAGCGTAGTTCTGCCTCGTTTTGAACTTTATATAAATGAAAGCACACTGTAAGCATCTTTTGTATCTTGTTTCTTTTGCTCAAGGTTATGTGTATCGGGTCTACCCATGTGCTTGTGAATAGAGTTTGTTCATTTTCGTTGTCTATAGTATTCTGCTATGTGACTGTACCATGATTTATTTAGCCCTTGTACTCCTGATGGATGTTTTGGTTGTTTCCAATTTGGGGCTATTTGAAGAATGTTCTGTGAACAGCCCTGCATGTGCATTCTGGGCACACATGCCTGAGGTTGTCTGGGACACACGTCTAGCGGTCTGGCTCGTAGGACACACACACTGTTAACTCTACCAGACACTGCCAGTGATTTTCAAAGTAACTATATGAATGGACACTCTGTCATATAGGAGTTCCCATTTTTCTACATCCTATCTGTCACTTGGCACTAACAGAATTTAAATACTCCAATCTGATGCGTGTAGAGCAAGATCACATTCTGGTTTTAATCAATTAATGTAGGCGGGCAATGTTTCATGGATTTCTTGGCTATGTGGATTTGTTCTTTGTTAAGTGGCCATTCAGATCTTTTGTGCACTGTTTCTGTCGGTGGCCTGCCTTCTTCCCCTTGATTTAACCTGCCTTTCGGCACCTTTACCAGATATTTAATGATCGTCTAGTACTGCACTGGGTGCTAGGGATTTAGTGATAAACAAGAAAGCCTTGGGTCTCTCTCAAGAACTTATAGCCTTACCACCCGGGTTGTTGGAAGAGTGTGAAGTCAAGTGAGATAATAGCGAATAGGGAGGGGGACAAGTCACCAAAGAGGAGGCCTGAGTTTCACTCAAACGCAGAGAGAGATCTGCGCTCACTTGTTATCCCCTCCGTCATGATGTCCGTCATCTTACAGCAGGAGGACAGCATCCTCATGCTCAGCTGATCGACCACCAGCACCTGGAAGCAAAAAGAACAGCTTACGGCCTGCATGGGACTTGCTATGATTCTCTCATTAGCCTACCGTGTCAGGCTTCAAAACGTGCCCTGGAAAAATAGAATACTAAGTTATAAATACTTCCTATGGGCCAGAAGTTTGCTAACATACATGCTAGCTTTTCTCTCCCATGCCACATCCAAACCTCACCTTCTAGGAGTTAGAGTTTGTTTTCGCTGACTTAATTGCATACGCTTAAAAAATTAAAGTTTTTCCATGCTGAAGAAAATGACTACTCATAAAAAAGGCAGGAAAAAAGAAAAGAAAGAAAAAGAAAAAAGTCATCTACAGCACCCACACTCAGAGAAAACCATACTGGAGATTATTTTTTCAGAGCATAGCTTTTTTTTTTTTTTTTTTAACAAGGAGAATGAACACTCGTGCCACACATACGGCATGCAAGATGAGGATTTGTTGCCAACACCATGAGGATGTACCAGCACTTGCGTTGTCCGGGAGCATAGTCTACCTCGGTCCAGATGGGAAGAACAAGAAAACACCAGTCTTGGTCTAAAAGCTCCAGACCTGCAATTCTTCAGCTAACCACTCCCATCTCCATTCAGCCCAGAGTGTATAGAAGAAGCCATTAGCTAAAACAAGGCTACTTCTCCTCCTCTTTAACGACATAAACCGAGGTAACAGGAGCTACACACAATGGGGACCAGAAAGCTCTAAGAGCCAATTAGTTCTCATTTTATGAGGCGATTTCCTCAAGTCCCGGGGCACCTGGGTGGCTCAGTTGGTTAAGCAACTGCCTTTGGCTAGGTCATGATCCCAGGGTCCTGGGATCGAGCCCCACATCAGGCTCCCTGCTCAGTGGGGAGCCTGCTTCTCCCTCTCCCTCTGCCTGCCGCTCCCCTGGCTTGTGCTTTCTCTCTGTCAAATAAATAAATAAAATTTAAAATAAAAGTCTTTGTTAAAAAATAAAATTCACAAGTCCCTAAGCCAATTACTTGTGGGAAGAGAAAGAGGAGGACACGGATAAAGAGGAGGTTGGATGTGCTGGCTAAAACACGAAGCTCAAAGGCTGAGGTGGAGACCAAAATCCTTCTGTACCACACAGCTCTGCTGTTTCTGGACCAAGCGAACTTGAGAATACGAGGGTTCTTGACTGTGGGACAACTTAGGGGTAAGAATGATTGGCATAAACCCTCCAGTGACACATGGGAAAATTCAAGGAAAACAGCGTGTTCTCCCCGCCAGGATAATGCCTGGCCCCAGACAACCCAGTGACTTTCTGAGTGGAGGACAGCACGCTTTCCCACTTGAATCACCCACTCCGATAAGTGAGGATGTAACCAATCTGATTGGCTTAAGGACTTGCTTCCAGCATGGATCCCAATGTTCTATGAATAAACGAGCTTCCTTCTTTTGTCATATATAGTCACAGATAAATGGGGCTGGACCAGACGAGGGCTTTCCCAACTGTTGTGTGGGCTCCTTGGAGAGGCTTTCAGGTCATCAGAGGGACTTCCTACTCTCCCACAGCAAGCAAGCAGAATAATTTCACCTTCTTCTACTTCATAGAAGAGGTTCCAGGCAATATTTCGTTTGAATAAAAGAGTTCCACTGCTAAAGTGTCCCACCAGGTGATCTTTAAGAGAAGCTTTATGACCACGAGATTTTTTACCAGGACTGCATAAAACAAGGCAGAATGGATTACCTTTTTTTGTACTCTCTGGACACAGCAAAAGTCTTGATTTCCTATTTATATACCTTCCCTCCAACTCTATTTTCTTGTATTTTCACCATTCTTATATTTTCCACAGGAACTCCCCTGTTAAGACGATTAATTGTGCTCTTCTACTTACCTTCCACTCCCCCTTCTTCTTTACCTTCTTTATCACATCATGCATGATCTCTAAAAAAGAAGAGAAAGAAAAAGAAAGGAAGGAAGGAGAGAAAGAAAGAAGAAAGAGAGGAAAGGAGGGAGAAAAGGAGGGAGGGAGGAAAATTTAATGCAATGTTAACAACTTTCGACACCTGCTTATTATGTTAGACTAGGTCATTTATCCCCACAGGCTTTGTTTTCTCTGTCACGCAATTCAACCAATCTGCTTACTGAGCCATAATCAAATTACCACAAACTTTTCTTCTTCCTTTATTCTTTCTTTCTTTCTCCTTTTTAGTAAGCTCAAGGCCCAACGTGGGGCTTGAACGTGTGACCCTAAAATCAGGAATCGCATGCTCTACTGACTGAGCCAGCCAGGTGTCCCTCTTCTTGTTCCTTTAATTTGGTGATTCTCAAACTTTCTGGTCTCAGGACTTCTTTACACTCTTAAAAATTGAGGACTCCAAAGAATGTTTGTTAAGTGGGTAAATATCTATTGATATTTACCATATTAGAAATTAAACTGAGAGGGGCTCCTGGCTGGCTCAGTCAGTGGAGTATGTAACTCTCGATCTTAGGGTTGGGAGTTCAAGCCCCATGTTGGGAAGAGAGTTTACTTAAAAATAAAATCTTAAGGGGACCTGGGTGGCTCAGTCAGTTAAGCATCTGACTCACGATTTCGGCTCGGGTCAAGATCTCGGGGTCCTGGGATCGAGCCCCATGTCAGCCTCTCCACTCAATGGGGAGTCTGCTTGTCTCCCTCTCCCTCTGCCCCTCCCCCTGCTCATGTTCTCTCTCTCTCTAAAATAAATAAATCTTTTAAAAAAATCTTTAAAAAATTAAACTGCAAAATTTTTAAAGTAATCATTAATTTACTTAAAATAACAAGAAGAAGGATGTCTGGATGGTTCAGTTGGTTAAGCATCTGACTTTTGATCTCAGCTCAGATCTTGAGACTTGAGCCTTTAAAAAAAAAAAGTGAAAAAAACAACAACAAGAGGGGTGCCTGGCTAGCTCAGTTGGTAGAGCATGCTGACTCTTGATCTCTGGGACATGAGTCAAACCTCACACTGGGCATAGAACTTAATAAATAAAATACATACATACATACATAAATACAAGAAACCCATTATATGTTAACATAAATAGCATTTTAATTAAATGTAATTATATTTTCTACAGTAAAATGATTTTTAGTGAGAATACTAGCTTTTAAAAAAAATTTTCTGCAACTCTCTTTGGCTTCATAAAAGACAGCTGGGTTCTCCTATCTGCTTCTGCCATCTGTTATGAATCATATAGCATCTAGAAAACTCTACTGTGCACTTGTGAGAGAATAAGAGTGAAGAAGGCAAATAACATCTTAGTCTTATTATAAAGACAGTTTTGCTCATGGACTCCCCACGGGAACTCAGATTTTTGAGAACCACTGTCTTAAATTAAGTGGCTAAGAGGCTATGACAATACCTCAGGCTACATGAGCCTCCTCAAGCTCCAAAAACAGATGTGAAGGGCAGCTGTGATTTCTTTCTAACCCTGAACACAACCGAAATCACCGTTTTGTTAAGCCACAGTTCCTAGAAATTCCATACCACACGGGGGTCTACCCAGCCATGAAGTCTTCACAGGAAATAAAACTTGTGCCACTCTTCCTAAATCCAGGTAATACAAAGGCCTGGAAGGACTCAAAGGTAAGCAGTTGCCATCAGCAAGTGTGTTTCAAACATTTAGGTCATTCTCTAGAGCATGTTTCTGAATTCTGCTTTTGATCATGTTCAATAATCTGACATGTCATGAACGTTTCTTAAAATCTTTAAGAACTCAGGGCGCCTAGGTGGCTCAGCTGGTTAAGCGTCTGCCTTCGGCTCAGGTCAGGATCCCAGGGTCCTGAGATGGAGTCCTGTGTCAGGCTCCCTGCTGAGCCTGCTTCTCCCTCTCCCTCTGCCAGCACTCCCTGCCACCACCCCCTGCCTGTGCACTCTGTCAAATAAATAAATAAAATCTTTAAAAAAAATCTTTAAGAATGCTTTACTTGATAAAAAAAAAAAACACATGCTGCAGTAAGCATGGAAAATAGAAGTATAACAAAGAAAATACCATGTACTATTTGTGTACATAAAAAAAAAACAAGAAGAAAAATCACCTGTAATCCTGCCAACTTGAAGTATATAAGTAACATTTTATTTTATTTCCTGCTAGCTTTTTTCATCCAACTCTACGTAGTCAAGATCATGCTGTATACATAACTTTGTATTATGCTTTTTTATGATAAGCTCATTTTCCCCATGTTAATAAAAATGCTTCCTGATATTAAATGCCTGCATAACAGTCTCTAGTTTAGTCAACAACTTCCCCAATAGCCATTTAGATTACTTCCCATATTTCAGTGTGGTGAAAAATTGGGAACAAATGCATCCAACGATAGAGTAGCACTTAAGTCAATTAGGTTACGTTAATATAATGGAATACCATGTACTCCTTAGAAATAATGATATGGTAACATATCTATCCACTCATTCACTCTCTCATTCCATAACTTTTGCTGAGTAACCACTGTTTACCAGTCAGTGGACCAGGCACCAGGACCGAAACACAGAAGACATGGCACAGCTCCCACAGAGCCTACAGCCTGGTGGATGGAGCACACATTGAATCAAGGGCAATCTCAGCTTCTCATAAGTGTTCTCCAAGGTGAATCAAAAAAGGCTATGACAGAAAAATAAAAATTGTGTGGATAGCTAAGGCCTCTCTGAGGAAGTGAACTCATAAGGAAGATGCCAGCCATGCAAAGGCTGGAAAGGGGAAGGAGAGGCACAAAGGCTTGGGCTGGACAAAGAGCTGGACATCTTCTTGAAACTGGAGATCATTATAAGCTGAGGATGAAGGCCAGATCATTTAGGGCCTTGATAAGGAGTATAATTTTATCTGAAGGGCACTGGAAGGCCACTGAAGGCACGGACGTGATCTGAGGGGACATTGGAGGGGATGAGAACAGAAGCAGAGCGTAGAGCTAGGAGGCCTTGGCAATCAGGAAAAAAAAAGGGGGGTGCCTGGGTGGCTCTGTGGGTTAAAGCCTCTGCCTTCAGCTCAGGTCATGATCTCGGGGTCCTGAGATCGAGCCCCACCGCTCAGCGGGGAGCCTGCTCCCCCCACCCCCGCCCGACTCTTTGCCTACTCGTGATCTCTCTCTCTCTGTCAAATAAATGGATGGAATCTTAAAAAAAAAAAAAAAAAAAAA